>CAVLGL010000079.1:25170000-25755000 GCA_963668995.1 Parnassius mnemosyne
ATTACTCTATGATAACAGAAGACAACACTGTGGGACAAATCATTATAACATTACAAGGCATACGTCATTTTCCGTACTCGCCATACCTAGCCTCAACTGATTACTATTACCGCTATTCAGACAATTTCAAGCTATTTAAAAAATTGTACTTAGGAAGCAGTTAAAGATGATCTTCCCTTGAAACAGGAAAAGTGTGTATCAAAGATTATATCGGGAGTGATGAAAACCCATCCATTTTTATCTACTCGTAGATTTGGATGAACATATTTTAATGACGCCGCGATAAATTTGAGCGAAAATTGACGCTTATATTCTCTCTACAACCGTTAAGCAAAGCAAACATTTGCGAAAGCGTTTAATGAACCTTTAATAATTAGTCTCCATTAAATTTCGTATTAGCATTCGATAGGGGAGCGTACTTAAATTGTCGGCAGCGTTGATTTATGAAATGCTAAATCAAATATTTTATTTTTGTCAACAGTATCTCATTTAATTTCTCATTTTAATCAGCATCGACTAAACTAATGAAGTATTTTTTTTTATTTCGGCGCTAAAAATATAAATTAGTATATACACAATGATATGTAGTGAATGAAGCTATATTTTACCACAGGTGTAAATATCGTAACAATTGGTTTTGTTGATACCACAAAATTTAGTTATAGTGCCAATCTGATTGTCGATACGTCACAATAAAAAGAAACAATGTTATTAGTTACCACTACCTACTAGTTTGTAGTAACTCTTCTGCTGGTATGTGAATATAGTAAGTAGTATTTCATCTACTGTTGTAACCCAGTTTAAATAGTTTGTAAAGCCACTATAATATCAAGTTGTGAAGCGGTGCATTTTAATTCTTTTTTGGAGTTAGACGCAGGTGTCTGTGGGTTGAATTTAAAAGAAAGAAAAATGAAATACACGTAGACTTATATAATTCTCTTATAATAAGTATTTAACCTCAAAACCCACGTTTTCGAAGTCATAGTTAATGCAACCCTTCATAAGGCCACTACTAAAAATAAAACAATGACACGAAAAAGCTCCCTCATTTTTAATAATTTTAGGGAGTAAATGAAATTAAACTAAAAGATTTGACTTTGATCTTGCTGTATATAAATATAATTACTTGTGTAGAGTATATTTTTTTAAATCCTACAATTTAGTTAAAGAATATGCGTTTGAAGTTCGTTGTTTGTACATGGGAATTCATTACGTCACAAAGTGCCTTGCAGACCGGAAAATTTGGTCGTCTAGTTTACATGCGGGTACAATTTATACATCATGTTTGCGTGAAACACGATATGTAAATCGTACTTTTTTGTATTCATCAGAGGAAAATGCTTTATTCTCGTAATTTTCACTGTAATTGTATTAGTTATTATTTGTTTTACTTACTTTAAAGTAACTTAATATAAATGAAAGGATCTTATTTTATTTTTAATCAGTCCTTTCCATTTTCATCATTAGCCCATTGAAGAAAGGATTTGTCGTGATTGCTTAGTCGAAAGATCGGTGATTGGGAATTAAGCCAGTGCAGTTTTTTGATGCCATTCGTGGGTGGTCTGGATCTTAAACGCTTAAATATACAAAATGGTGAAATGCTTTGCATTTCTCCGGAGTGACAATACACCCACATTTTAATTATTAAGCGATGATAGACGCAGATAGATCCACTTTACCATTAAGTAAATTGTAGGTTCATTTGGCAACCTCTACTAATAGAAAAATATATATTTTGTCATTTTTTGACCTTGCATTACAGTAGGTACGTATGGCTAAGCGCTGTGGGCTCACCGCCCTCTATCGCAAAAAGAAAGCGCATTAAAAATGTTTTAAATGAGGTTTATCGCAAATTTTATACTCTACAATTTTTATGGTAAATGTTAACATCATTGGAGCAATAGAAATTGAGATAATTGCGAAAAACTGCTTTTTTTATCTTTGACCTTGAAAAACTTACGACGCAGACACGAGATTTTATGAGACTTGAAACAACGTTTAGAACGCCAAAATGAAGGTATATACGAAAATATAACTTATTATCTTTAATTCTAAGGTTGTTCGCTAAATTGACTGGACTATATCATTTTATTTTCATATGAATTGTAAAAGAAATTAAACAAGCGTCTCAATATTCTAACAACTTTCGGCATATCACATAAACATATTTTTAAATGTACTAAAGAAGTTATCAAATCATAGATATACTCTAAAGCCGTTGTGATTATCCCTAGATGTTATAAACCTTTTCGTAAATAAACAAACGTATCGGAACACACGGGTGGTCGGCAACAAAACATTGTACGATTTGTTGACGCGTTGCTATCCCTTCTGTTGCTATACACTTTTAGTGTTTTAGTATCCTTCTTTCATGGAAATAATCAAGTAATATTACGTTTGCAGTGATCAGTTTTTTTTTTAATATAAAAATTAACATTGATGTTGTCAATATTGTTGCGCTACGCATTGCACCACATCTTTATTAATGTAAGCCGACATTTCAGCAAAAAAAGACAGATTATCTTTTGATTTATTTTGACATTTACTGCTGCTTGCCTTTATTTATTTATTTAGAGAAGAGAGGGCGATTCGAGGCATTCGAAGCTGTTTGAGCATGTCTGATAGTGACTACCGCTGCCTATGAACAACTGCAACACAAAGAGCAATCGGAGGTGATTTATCGGCGTTTTAAAAATACGTAGGCTCTTTACTTGTAAGTCTCTTTGTCTTATCGGTCCCAAAAATCGCTTGGAGTAGCCAATTCTATACAGAAAGAATGCGAGGAAGAAAACTAAGTGAAAGACAGTAAGGAAAAATAATTATTAAAATCTGTTCACAAATAACGAAAACGTAACATGTATAAAAAAAGTATCAGATTGAAAATCTTGTCCATTTTGAAGTCGATTAAAATATGTTGCACTGAAATGGTATTCTTAAAGTAATTTGCTTAGTTCAATATACACAATTGAAAAGGTCACAGTACAGTAATACATAAACTAGATAGGGTGAAAGGGGTAATTAGTGGATGCAATTTTCGGGCTGATTTGACCTAAGTTGTTCCGTGCAAGGCTAATAGTCACAGTGTACGCTGTGTATCAGGTTTATAGGTCGACGATAAATTCTCTGACCAGTGTTTCGTGGTCATTCTAAATGGTCCGTGGTTCACAGATGTATTTGTAATTATCTTTGTTATTTGCTTTCCTAAATTTAATTACATTCAAGGGTTTATAGTTACAAACATTTAATTTTCAAGTTGCATCTTAATTACATATGTTTAGCTAATTGTTCTAGAACCTACTTTTGATTAAGAGGAGGCCTGTACCCAGAAGAAGGACAACACATATAAATTATTAACTATTTTCAATTGTTTTTACAAATTAAGAGAGTTTTTTTTATTAAGGTAAGTGAATACTGTGATACTGTGTACTAAGATGGAATGCCTCGCTTCCAGTAAAAAGGTTCTCCGGTTCTCTACACTTATCATATGAAACACAGCAGCATTAAGCTGCTGTTTTACGCTAGTATTGCGAAAGCGTGGTCTTTCCCCGGTCGACATTCGTGCTACCACCATAATATAGTTGTAGCATGGGTCTACCACGTAACAGTACAGTTTACTATAGTGCTGCAGATGACCGCACAATAATCTATTTTGAGCCATTAATTATATGATTATATTATACGGAAGCAAGAACTTTCTGTATTTTCTATAGATGCCGCCATATGACACTGACATGACGAAATAGGGTAATGGATTCTCTTACGCCACCAGATGGCACTCTCGCTTTCAATTGCTATTTTTTGAGTATTATAAGTCAGTGCTTGACTAATATCTCACCTGATCGTAATTAGTCATTTATAATCCAATATACATAATTTATTATATTATACATATTATATATAATTTTATACGTGGTAGAGCAATGCTGCAGCTATATTAATAGTATAGTTGCAGCACGAATGGGTCGGCTCGACCGAGGAAGGACCACGCTCTCACAGAATACCAGCGTAAAATAGCAGCTTAATGCTGCTGTGTTTCGTATGGTGAGTGTAGAGAACCGGAGACCCTTTTTACTGGAAAAGAGGCATTTTATCTTAGCCCTCACAGCTGACAACGTATCTGCATTTTAATTCGCAAACAAAGATAGATGTAGATGTCTATGGGCCGCAGTAATCACTTACCATCAGGTGGACTGTGTGCTCGTGTGTGTGTGTGTTTTTTTTTTTTTATAGAATAAGGATGAAAACATCCTTATTCTATAAAAAAAAAATTAAATTATTTTTGTTTGTTCGTATTTTGTGCGCTGCCATATCATTCATCAAAACTTTGTCAACTTATTGCTTGCACTTCCGCGAAGGTTATAAGGCTTAGTACAATTAACTTACAGTAGGTGACTCGTGTATCGTACAGAAAAAGATGGATTCTCTTGCTCCGTCAGCAAAAAGCTAATATCAATTAAGCCTACGTTTAATTTGATTTCTGCTGTGTAAAATATTCGTTTTCAGGGAAGTAGGGGTGACAAACGAGCATGCACTTCTCCTGAAAGAAACTTGATACTATTGACCTATAGACACCTGCATCGATCAGTGTTGTGTGACTCCTGAACATTAAGTAAACTATTTCTTTCACGGTACTGTTCAAGGTTTTTTACATGTACCATACGAAATATGGCAGTCGTATGCTGCTATGTTAAACTGATCTATACAAATAAATAAAATTGAAGTATCTGTTTGTAATGTCAAAATAACAGGTTTTTTCCAAATGCATATGAAATTATATACGGTACTAATAACATAAACACTGATTTTAAAATTTTTGTCCGTCTGTCTATCTGTCTGTCTGTTTGTTCCGGCTAATCTCCGAAACGGCTGGACCGATTTTGACGGGACTAAGGCTACTTTTATTTTGGAAAAAGAAATAGAGTTCCGCGATAAAAAATGAAAACCCATGAAATTCAATCGTAATAAATTCCACGCGTACGAAGTCGCGAGAACCAGCTAGTATTAAATAAGATTGTTTTCGTACACCGATTGAGCCAATTTATCAATATATTTGTCCTGAAGCCTTAATATAGCTAAATATTAAAAATTAATTTATTTTCCATTACATTTACACCGTGTTGAAAAAGAATATCCACTACCTTATATCATCCCGTTGGTATCGTAAGAGCGACAGAGGGAAACCAATCAAGTGATGGGCAGCAGCGTTTACCTAATAGCGACTAACGTAAAAAACTGCGGTGCGGTATGTGAAGCACCGACGTTCCGGGAAGTCTGCAGTGTGTGTACATGTTCAAGATCGCCCCGCCATTACATTAGATTTGACATACAACAAATCCTCGCAAAAGAAGACCGATTCCTACCTTAGATGTATCGCGACGCTATTGAAATAAAAAAAAAACATACTAATTTCAATAGAGAAGATGGATGGGTGCTACCATCTGCTTGGGATCCTATAATTAATAAAATTAAAACCAAACCCAAGTATACCAGTGCAAGACTTCAAGATACTATAAGTTCATTCTGCATAGATCGGACCAAAAAGTAATATTCAAAAAACTGAAGGTAGCCGGAATAACTATGACATCGGTACGTCAAGCACCTCAGTCTCCCCCGTGACCATGAGTACTGTAAAGCACCCGAAACGTCGGGAATTAAAAAGTTAAATTAAACGCGATAAAATCCGTAAAAATTAGTTTCATTTAATATGTAGTCTTCGGGTAAATATTAGAAATCATTAATTTTATTATGTTATAATGTTTGTAATAAAATTAAATCAATACGTTTTTTATTGTGCCTATCTATACAAGCGATCGAAATAGAATTTTTCGATTATAATCGAGTAACAATCTAAATTAATAGATATTTTAATCATTAACTGTGTTATTAATTTATTAGGTACGTAGCAATAATTCTGTGTCAAAGTTATGCTATATTTTGATACATTGTTTCATAAATAATAGGGAAATTTTGTTTCACATGGCAACCCTTTGTTCCAATCAAATCTACTTGCATTGCATCGAAGTGCATTAGTAATATCTTAACAAAATTCAGTACGCCTTTTTATACGTCCATGGGAATACTATACATTTCAAATAAAGTAACTATGCATTATCGGAATTTTTTCTTTATACAAACATTTTGTATCTTCATCTTTGTACATTTTGTAGGGCGTCTTGAAGTTTAAATCACCCCATGATAATGATTACGGCGGCAATCTAGCGCGGACGCATCGGATTTCGCATCACGTCGTGTTGATTGTCGAACGGCAAACCGGCTGGCCGGCGGCGTTCCAATTACTAGCGACACAGACGCCACCCTGCCTGCGATACTCCCCGCAAAGACTATGCCGCGGTAGTAGACGCGACAATAACATTAAAATTTTCGAATATCGAATTATTTAAAACACGCAAAAAATATAAAAGTAAAAAGTAAATTAAAGTTACAGCCTTTAAACGTTTCGCTGCTGGGCACAAGTACATTTATTATTCTGAGAGGGTTATGGAGTAATTATCATATCAAAATATTTTTCATTGTATGCAGGTTTTCTTTCCTTCACGGTTGGCCATAAGGTAAATCAGCATTTAGAATTAATTTAATTATGTTATTACTTTGTAAAAATGTTAACCATATGGATCGAATTCACGATGAGGTACCACAGCGAAAAAGACAAATTCATAAAATTGTGTAAACGGTATTAGACAATTTTAAAATTGATAAATAAATGATAGTAAATATTCTATAAATAAAATGAAGATCAAATCGAATCATAATTTGGTTAAAAAGAGGTGGTTCAAACATATTGTACAATTTAGATTAAATTAATAAATCTTTTTCTAATTTTAAATAATTGTTAAAACGTTATTAGTGACACGAGTTTATATGTTGAATGAAAAATAAATAAATAACTTTATTTATTTTTCACCTGGGACCTCGTTAAATTCCCCCTTTTCATAAAAAAAGGGAATTTAACGATCCAACTTTAAGTAATATATGTCAATAGTGCTCCTTGCAAAAAAAAATAACATACAGCTGGTTAAGGAGTCACCTCGTTGAAAGGAGGTACTTAATTTTTATAAAAGAAAAATAATTATTGCTTTTGACGTAAATATTATTAGCGCCCTTTAGTCTCTAGTGCCGTAGTGTCTTATTGTTCGACAACTAATCTATGATTCTTCCCACAAACCCCCAGCTCTTAGTTATCAGGACTTACGGGCTAATACCACCCGTAGGGCGCCACCCAATCTGCTGTGGTGCTTATCTCAATTTAATGGCTTCCGTATTAATACCGCCTTTGTCTAATTTGAGGATACTTTGGGCCGACTATTGTTTAATTGACCGGTAAAAATTGATGCGCTTCGAATTCAAGATTATTTCGAATTCGGCTTAATTTAAATATTATGGAATAAGGTTTTTTTTATTTAATTATTAACAATTACTTTGATTGCATCTTATAAATTATGATTTGTTTCACAAGTGGTTATGGTATGAGGTAGACGCGCTCGAATATCCATCTTTTCTTTTTTATTATCTATTGTCAAAGTCTGTGATTTTTGTAATTGGCATTGTTTTGAAATATCATGTGTCAGACGCAAGGCGATGAAAAAATGTCGCACGGAACTATAAAACATGCCTGAATATCGATATCATGAAAACGTTTGACAGATCCTATTGAAATTATGTGACAGGTTCTTTTATTCACCATTTTTTTTAAAAATAAACGGGACTCTAACACGAGGCGTTTCGTATTCATTTTATAGCTAATAATAATTAGATATAGTGTTAAATGGTAGTGAAAATATTTGATTCTTAATTAATTCTGCCGATTTCGATAATGGTATATGATATTATAGAATTTTTTGGTTATGGAGACTATAAGTACTTAATTTTAAAAATATTAAAAAATGCATTACAATGTGACAATGGCCAGCCCATTGCCACTTCAGCTAAAAGAACTGACTGAAGTTGCAGCCCGTACTGGCAAGTGACGTTTTGAACGAGCCCCATTGATGGAAATCTACCTGATGGAATATACGAGTATAGGTATTCGATGTATGCAAGAGGGTCAGGCCGTGCTTTATGGCAATATATGTTCAGCAGTTGAATGGGATTGTGATGGGCTGTAGTGATGCAGGTTGGCGGTTTTTATTGTTTTTTTTTGGCATGGGTAGGTTGGCGGACATTGGATATCATATTTTGTAGGTACGTGTCATTTGGGAAATATCTGCAAACACAACAGGGCTCAATTGTCCTCATTATCCTGCATACGATGGAATACACAAGTGTATTTGATGTTAATGTTACGGTTCCGGTGCTAAGTATATTATAATGATATATATTAAGGATTTGAACCTAAGACCATACGAATTTACGGCCGATATGTTAAACTAAGGCTTGGTAAGTAACGCTCGGAGATGGAGGCCGTGGAAAGCAGTGCGCCTTGTGTTTTGCCACGTCGGTGATGAGAGGGTGGTGTCAGCACTACAATACACTGTTCTGCACTACAGCAGATTGTTCTGGCACCATGGTCTCATTCTGTCCGTGGTTCATTGTGACGATGGAGATTTAGCCTTAGTAGAAAATGACACCTTCGGCGTGCCTTGCTATGGTTAATAATGGGGTTTTATTTAAGCATCTCTAATTTTAAACTTTCCAACCTAAAAGAATACTGTAAGAATACGCAATTTTCACTTAATATCCTTAGCTAAGTATAAAGTAGTATAATAACTGACTTACTAGAAATATATTTTATGAAGCTAGACTTAATACAAAATACGACAGAAATTTTAAACAAGCCGTTCTCATTTGAAACGATATCACGTTTATACTCATATCAAAGGAACGATATAATACCCCACAGTTTCCTGCGCTCGAGGAGAAACGACTGAAAAATTGTGACTCAAAGGCATTGTTTCCAATTTCCAATATAGGGGCAAGGGAGGAAAAGTTTTATTGAGCACAAAGTGGGTATTATTCACGGATCGAACGCAATCAACCACGGATGGTGGACGAAAGGCGACCGGACGCGACGCCTCTGAATGCAAAGATATTTTTTTGCTAAATACGGGTCACTTTCAAAGGGTTCCGCTTGTAAAGGAAGAAATTGAAAGTCCCTTTTCGATTACAGTAGCCGCGGATAAAAAGCGAGCCGCAATTAAGGCAGATTATTCTTCAATCATTTTAAATATCTATTTTTGTCAAAGTACGTATTTATTAAAAAAAAAGGAAGCGCAAAAATTGTTTTTCAATTTTTATACGTCCTTTTTTTAATAAAGTTATATTTTGTAGATGTTTCATTCAATCCAAGAAGAGTACAAGGCAGGAAAGAAGTCCTACCACAGTTACTACATGGTAGGACTTCTTTTCTGCTCTGGGTAAGTGGTACTAGGTGGGTCTTACCTATTTTTGCCACCAAATAACATTGCTTGCAGGTTCAGATAATTTTCGAAGTTGGTAAAATAACAGGTTGCGAGGCATTTCATCTTAGTTTACTTCATTTATGGTAAGTGTCTAAACCACTGCATCCTATGGACACCTGAAGATAACTTCAAACAAAGAACGTTACCGATGCATTGTCAAACCTTAGGATGGAACGCTTCTTTTCCAGTGAAAAGGGTCTTCGACACTCAGCATACGAAACACAACAGCATTGAGATGCTATTTTACTCTGGTATTCTATGAGAGCATAGTCCGCCGTTGGTCGAACCAACCCATTCGTTCTTCAGCTATAATATAGCGGCAGCATGGCTCTACCAAGTAAAAAAAAGATTAAATAGCCTTTTATTTTATTACTGGTTCATATTGGAGGACTTGGACATATCCTGAAAATATAACGGCCTCCTCCAATAAAAGAAAACCGTATCAATTACAAAGGAATGTTTATGGGTCGGCGAAAAGTGTGGTTATGTTACGGTTCATGTGTTTACTTGAATTCTAGCCTGAACCAAAATTTGTGTAAAATTACAAATTTGGAGATGGCTTAGTACTTTATGATTTTCTACTGTCTCTTACACCACATCGTAGCTTGCTGACAAAGGAGTGCCTATGTGGTTTCGAATACACATTTCTTTATTTTTATATGATAAGGGTGACAAACTCGTAGACAGTCCACCTGATGGTATGTGGTTGCTGTGGCTCATACACAACTACATCTAGCCTCGTATGTGAATCAAAATGCAGATGCGTTGTCACCCTTGAGGGCTAAGATAGAATGCCTTGTTTCCAGTAAAATGGGTCTCCGGTTCTCTACACTCACCATACGAAACACAGCAGCGTTAAGCTATTTTACGCTGGTATTCTGTGAGAACGTGGTTCTTCCCCGGTCGATCCGACTCATTCGTGCTACAACTATAACACTAATATAGCTGCAGCATGGCTCTATCACGTAAAACATTACGACATCCGGCACATTATGACCTGTGTCTAATTGTTTAATTAGTCGGTGTGAAAATGACACCGATTCAATAACCGCTCGACATGTCGAGCGGATATCGAGCGCATATAAAACAATAAATGCGTCTTCATTGTTCGCCGCGTCCTCGCCATGTCGCCTCGCGACATAAATTTTTGTGTCGTATTTTCATTTAGCGTACGGCATCTGTCAAAATATATTTTTGCAGTAATATATATCCTGTCGCCGGATGGTTAAATTAGCCTTCAGTTGGACGCATAAGCCGATCGGTTATCATTCAAAGTTTAACGACTAGTTGGCTGGTTTAAGGCTGGCCATTTGGAGACGACTAGCTCTTGTACTTTGCTTGCTTCATTCAATTCGGCAGATCTTAATCTACCTGGGTATTTCGTGATACGTCGCTATTCCATGATTTGGCTTATAATTTATAACTACGTTTTCTCTTCATCCTAGGTATTCATCTAAATGTCGGTATGTAATTACCAATTTTAGTTCTCAAAATTCACGGGCTAATTTAACCATCCGGCGACAACATATTATTCGCCCGTATTAATTTTTTCCTATGAACGAATGCATCCAGAAGCTCTTTCCTTTTTTCGTTTTCGCAAATATTGAGAAAAAAACACAGCATCGTCTTTTATTGACGACAAACTATTAAAAAAGCGTCGCATGCCGTGTCATATCGTGTCGAGAAATTAAAAATGCTTGCAGTGTCGACACCTGTAAGACGAAAGCACACATGGCCTCGCTGCTAATGAGGAAACGGCCTAATATATCATATACAAATAGTAGCATTATTCGAAAGTTCTCGCCGCAGTCAAACTCCGCTAGGATACCATCACGATAATAGAGTAATTTATGTTTTAAGTATGTATACATATATTATATAACACTTTTATTTAAAATGATTAATTAAAAAATATATATATTTAGCATTTAGGAATTACGTTTCACTTCTGGTCTTGGACACATGATGATCCTTTGTAAGCATGTAGGTGTCAGCTTGGCTGATTGGTGATCGCATTAACCGATAGATATTGATTGTTGTACCGCCTTATAACGGAATGCTTCAACATTAAGTTTAAAAATTTTCGCTGTTCCGTGTATTACATATAGGTCATTGCTATTGTCTTACTTTTGTGTCTGTAAATCGGACAGTGAAAGAGATAAACTATTTCGGGGTGGCTGTTACTAGAGGCAACAGAGGGAATTAAAACAGGACATGAGTAGCAGAATTTTCCTTACAATGAATAGAAATAAAAAGCTAAACTTGCCACAACCCGCAACCCCTTTGAGGCAACTTAATAGCGAATGTCTATGTTCAGCAGCTGAGTGTTGATAGTCTGTAATGAATGAAGAAATAAGGACATTTTTAAGACATATTTGTTAATAAGGAAGCTGACCCCGGCTTGAGACAGAATATCTTTTATGACAGTCGCGCTAATGGCCAGATTTTAAGGTGAGTGTGTTCTCCACTTTTGAACTCCACTAAACCCTAGAACGTGTCATCGTATGTTCAGAGGAATGGATGAACTATTACATGTCACCAGATATAATTTGTGGTACTAATATAGCCTCTCCTGGGCATCGTATTGAAGCGTCAGTTTCTTTATTATGGTTTTTTAATATTGGAATGTTATGTAAATTTAATATCGTTTGTGGATAATTCCACTAAATGTGCATATGGATGTGTGTTCGTCCGTTCCAATATATAATTTGAGTGTGTATTCAAACACTACGCACCTAAGAAAACATTCTGAGGGTAGTACAACGAACTGCATACCAGATCAGATTTTTTGGTTTATTTTTAGTCTGGCGAATGGTTTTAAACAATGTCGTAAAAATTGTAATGGGTTACGGATATGATTTTTATAGCTTTCATTATTATGACTTAGTTTCATAAATTTAAAGATATAGTTTATTTGTTGATACAACGTTTATAATATATAAAGAATAAAAATGATAGACCGTCACAGTTTTTAAGCTATGTAAACAATTATAACGGAAAATTTAGATTATAAATAATTCGTATTGTGAGTTAATTAATATTTATCGAGTGGATGTGTGTATGCTCATTTTAGCACGCTCTGTAGCCGGAAACGGCTTGATGGTTTTTAATACAAATGTGTTGTTAGATTCGTCTTTGCTAGGTTATAACATAGGGTACTATAGTAAAGTTTAAAATCTCTCGCAAATAAATAAGAAGAGTACACAAATATTTTAATATCTTATCAATATAGATATCAAATGAAAGCTAGTAAATAAATAGCCTTTTAGTAAATTAATAGCATTTTGACAAAAAATTCCAAAACACTTAGTAAGTATGTTTCTTGTTAAACATCATCGTTTTTAGGCATTGAGTTATATGTACTACGTACTAGAAAAGCCATTCCGAACACTGACTATGTTCAACTGATCTGTAGTGCAATCCTTACAAACTAAATATTGCGTAAATTGAAGATTTGTGAATTCCATAAAATAATAATTATTACATTTTATTTAGAAATATAACCTGTTTGTTTAGATGAAATTAAGATATTTCATATTAAATTTTTATATTTATTTTATATTAATATCTTATTTTATATCAAATTAAAGTATTCGCGCATGCGCGACTACTACTCCCGCGCATGCGCGAAAACATAGAGTGGGACAGTTTTTGTTTGAAATGGCTTCTCTAGTACGTAGTACATATAACTCAATGTTTTTAGGTATAAGATAGTTATATCTTTATTTGGGACTAGCTGTGCCCGCGGCGTAGCTCGCGTATATAGATTTTACATAAAGAATTTGTCGTTTAGGTAAGAGAATATTAAACGATTTATTTCATTACTGTATCAACACAAGTGGTAACAAATAAATCATTATCATCAAAGTTCTAAGTAGTTTATGATAGAGCTTCGGTGTACACGACGTTAGAAGTAGACTTAGACGGGGTGTACACAAAAAGGTTACGGGGGCTACTAACGCGGGAAAAAGCAACATAGAGTTGGCCATGTGCAAAACAGTCAGTACTGAGGTCCACTCTTACAACGCGTAAATTTTGACCTTGCGCTTTATTTACGGTAATCGCATAACACACACTTGACTGTAACTGGGAACTGAACGCGCTTAAAACTGAGAGGAAAGTTACTTCTTAATAGAGGGTTTTTTGGCAGTGCTGCCAGATCAAAAAAACTCATTCAGCGCTAGAACAACACAAAAAGCGCTAGATTTCATGAAAACAGCGCTTTAAAAAAGCCCTAGATTTCGCGCTAAATTAACTACAAACAAAGTTTGTGTTTTTATTATAATTTTTAATAATTTAATAATATAATTTATAATTCAAGAAAATACTAAAGAAATCACAATAATCATAATAAAGAAAACAACATTAAGTTTTTTTCTGGCAATATTTTTTGATGTATCAATACTTCGCAGGACATCGACTTATAATCATGGCAATTGCTGTCAACAGTAGTTAGTACTACTCTAAGTAACTTTTAACTTAGCTGTGCTCTAAACAACTGACTAAAACTGAATAAAGCAAAATAAATGCGTTGCCAAAACCATGAACGAAAACTTTAATGAAGAGGATTTCCCCGCTTATAGTTGTCGATAAGAAAAATCAAGTTGATCATCCTAAAGGGGAAGCCAGCAGAAGAAGAAGAGATCCATAGCACAGGGTATCCTAGTTTGGACTCGTCTCCCATGCTCTTTGTTTTGTGGAAAAAATATGTTTGAAAAAGATAAACTGCAATGTACTATTTGTGAAAAAAAATAATAAAGGTCATTATTATTATTATCGGTAATGTGGACTAACAGTGCTGCTATAAAAGAGTTAATAACCCGCAAGTCGCTACACTTTTGAAATGTGTGCTAAATACACCAAAAAGCGCTGGATTAAGTGCTAGGTGCTAAAATTTCGAAATGCGCGCTATATATTCCAAAAAAGCGCTAAATCTAGTTCCCAAAGCGCTAAAATAGCAGTACTGATTTTGCGTATATTATAAATAAAATATCACGACATTTCGTTGCAATTTTGTTATTTTTGTTCGGGTTCCGTTGTATGGCTTCGATAGATACAAATTTCTTCAGTAAGTCTCAATACGATTCATCGGCGAAAAATCTCAACACAGCAAATCAGAAAAGTTTGTAATTTGTACAACTCCATCTATTACGTCCTTTGTGTGAGAAAACATCCTATTTTAAATCTCTTTTTATGTTTTAAGTATAAATATATTAATTATTATGGAACGTTTTTTTTACACACAAATCTTTTTATTACTATTTCTGAGATTTTTATGGCGCCATTGAACAAATTCGAACCTACATTTTAAAATAATAATCATTACTTTCGATAGAATTAACCAATTTTAATAAAACAAAGATTAAATGTAACTTGAAGATACGCTTTATGATTCATTACTTTCGATAGAATTAACCAATTTTAATAAAACAAAGATTAAATGTAACTTGAAGATACGCTTTATGATTTTCTTAACGATTTCTTTGAAAAAAAAAAGATGTTTACTTTAGACGTGATGCATTCATATAAAAACAGACAAACAGACAGACAGACAATTCTAAAAATTATAAAAATGTACTTATTTAATTATTTTTAGTTCCCCATAATGATTTTAGTCTCCAAAATAAATATACAATGTACAGAAAGAGACACAACATGTTATCATCATTTTTATTATATGTATATATTTAATTGAAGAGAGATGGCGCTGCTAACATCAACTTGATGACTCAAACAAAGCCACCGTTGAGCAAATTCCCTACCCATACTTCAGAATATTTATCATAACTTTTGATGGAATGAACCGATTTTAATGAAATAAAGACTAAATGTAACCCGAAGATACACTTTATAATTTCCTTAACAATTCTTATTATATAAATTAGTACTTTAAACGTGATACGTTAACAAACAAATAGACAGACAGACAGACAGACAGAAAATTCTAAAAATGGTAGAAATGTATTTAATTACTTATTTTTAGTACCCCTCAATCACTTTTATTACAAAAATATAAAATGTACAGACATCTGCTATTTACAGTTTTATTATATGTATAGATAACTTTTGATGGAATGAACCGATTTTAATGAAATAAAGACTAAATGTAACCCGAAGGTACACTTTAGAATTTCCTTAACAATTTTTATGATATAAATTAGTACTTTAAACGTGATACGTTAACAAACAAACAGACAGACAGACAGACAGACAGAAAATTCTAAAAATGGTAGAAATGTATTTAATTACTTATTTTTAGTACCCCTCAATCACTTTTATTACAAAAATATAAAATGTACAGACATCTGCTATTTACAGTTTTATTATATGTATAGATATAACTACCTACCATAATCTACAAGTTACCTCACTGGATCATTTTACTGGTGTCATGACGATTCAAGCAAGATATTCTCATCACATTGTGTTGGGCTTGAATACCGAGTATCGTTCCCTTGTAACATCAACGTTAATTGTTCAATGAGCGCTAAGTCTGTTATGTGGAAATTATTTTTTAATTTTATGTTTTTAAAGTCGTATTTATTGAAGTTTTATTATTATTTTTGCTATAAATAATTTGTGTTTATGGGTAATTTTTTTTCATTTCTAATTTAACTTGAGTTTGTATTGCGAGTTACATTTTCAACAAACAAAGGAAAATCTTGTTTCATGTGGTTGATTAAGTGCAAGAACAGAATAATACAGGGGGATGGAATAATAAACTTCGAATTAACTAAAAGCTTTTATATGTTTATTTCACAAAAAATACGAGATTTAAAAAATAAAGAGGAATCGCTTGATTTATTTCACTGTTACACTAAGAGGCGGCATCTGAATAAATTCAGTACTTAAAGTCCAACCGCGTTTTACTTGACTCTGTTTTGAATTCTACGCCTTTGCTTTCTATTCTGGAGTCGTCTGTGTCAAGTTTTGCACCCTGTGCAATTTTATTCCGGCACGCTATTTTGTGCCTTAATGCTAAGGAAGAAAAATGGAAATAGTATTCCATTACGGTATCCATACACTTGCTTTTTGTAATACTAATTCGGAAATGTTAGATTTTTGTAGGGCTATAACACTAGATGTTCTTTATAGTAATATGAACTTTATTACTCTTAAAACAGGATGTTGTTTCAAAAGATTTAAAGATAGATGTAGTTAGTTTCTTTCCAATCCGTCTTTACCGCTGAAGGTAGTCCCCCGAGGCATGATCCCGAACTTCTCATTTATCATGCTTGTCACGTGTTGACCATCCCTCGTGTGTGCTGCAGCATATACAAAATCTTGCGTCGAGACCAAGTATATTTATTATTTTTATAACTTTATTCAAAAATGTAGATCACATCTTTAGTTGTAATAATATTATGTAATAGCACTTCAGAATTCGACGTCACGTAATAACTTAAAAATATAAAGTTTACGTAAATTTAGTAATATTTGATTTTATGTGTTGCTTATTTATACCGAGTAGTGACGGTGTAAGAATATCCACTACCCCATATCATCCCGTGGGTATCGTAAGAGGCCAACAAATCAGGAGATGGGCAACAGTGTCTGCCTAATAACGACTAAAAATAAAAATAAACTGCGGTTGCCAACCTGCTTGCTAAGCGTGGCAACTATGGCAATTATTCAATGTCCTATGAGGCAATCTATGGGGGAGGTCTATGTTCAGCAGTGGACTTTAATAGGCTGTAACGGTAACGGTTGCTAATGTATTATCTGTTTTGCCGCTCTAACTAAGACGTTTATTAACTCTATTTGATTTGTTACCTATTACCTGGTATATAATTTAAAATTAAAAATTTTGAACAGCCGACTTCAATATAAGTTATTAAGAGTAACTCAAAAACTATTGGTCTAACCTTGATCAAATTCATATGGGACCACACGAGAAGTACCAGCTTTCAAATAAAAAAAGAATCATACAAATCGGTTCACCCAGTAAAAAGTTATGAGGTAACACACATAAAAAAACATACAGTCGAATTGAGTACCGTCTCCTTTTTGGAAGTCGTCAGAAAACGTTAAATTGGCTTATCGTTGAAACACACTAGGCTACAGAACTCTCTTTTTGCATAGGAACTTGTCTAGGCAGGTACTTCTCTCTTACTTATTTCTGCTGCCGAATGGCAGTGCTTGCAGCGCTGTTTCAGTCTGAAGGGTAGACAGTATAATTACTATATAGAGACAGTATAACAGGCTGTGAGGCATTCCACCTTAGTCCTCAAGGGTGAAAAACATCTGTAGCCTGTCTTGGTTGGCTGCAGGTATCCACAGTAAAGTAAAGTAAAGTTGCAGCCTATTTTCGTCCCACTGCTGGGCACAGGCCTCCTCTCATTTCTGAGAGGGTTTTAGGGCAAGGAAATGTCCCCCGCGCTGCCCCAGTGCGTGTTGGCGAACTTCACCTGTCTTCGAAATATTATTTTTCTTATTTCTCAGACATACAGGTTTCCTCACGATGTTTTCCTTCACCTCCGAGCACGTGGTAAATCAGCACTTAAAATTGCAATTAACAATTTCATTGGTGCCGGCGGGGATCGAATTCGGGTTGCTCGAGTACTGTGAAGCTTACAGCGAGCGCTAACCATCTGAGTTACCACGGCTCTTGTCCACAGACTACAATATAATATCTATCTATCAGGTGGACTATAAGTTTATTTGTCACTTCAGTTTTAGAAAAAGAAATCACTAGGTGTATCAATATCGAATGCTATTTTGTATAGAAAGTATGGAACGATAAGGGCTTTAGTTTTTCTTTAACTTTCTTTCTCGCATAGTCATGAAATAATAGTCAATAGTTACTAAACAACTTTCCAACACACAAAACCTTTTGTAGGCTCTGAATTTATTTCATTTGTCTCTGTCTTTCGCAGATTTTCCTCATTGCATTCACTTCATTTATTTTTCTTTTTTTCACAATAATTTATTTTACGCCAGCCTTATTCCGTTAATATTTTGCTTCGTCATTATTACTAATCTCTGTTAGTTTACTGGTTATTGTTCGTTGTCGACTCTCTTGATGTAAGTGCTAGGGCAATAAATCTAATTTACATGAGAGAAATATGTACCGGAGATGCTCTAAGACATTAAAATGTAAAAGCAAACTTGGAAGTATAAAGAAGCGACGTAAAATAAATATTTAAAAGCGTTGTGCTGGCAATGTGTCATTTCATTATGGTACTTATTTACATCTTCTCTTAAGTTGTATTTGCCTAGAGTAACTTAAGATAGAAGCAGTTTTTTTTTAAATTATTATAATATGATATCATCATCATCATCATTACAGCCCTTCACAAGTCCACTGCTGAACATAGGCCTCCCCCAAGGAATGCCACAAAGTAGTAGCGGGTAAGAATGTTCGCTACCCCATATCTTCCCGTGGGTGTCGTAAGAGGCGGCAGAGGGAAACTGAGGCAGAGGATGGGCAGCAGCATATTTCTGATAACAGCAAAACAATATTAAAAAAACTGCAGTTGCCAGCCCGCTCGTCAAGCGTGGCATCTATGGTAGTATACCCCCCATGAGCAATGACATTAATATGATATACTAAAATTAATATAATAAGTCAGTGCTTGACTACTATACCATCTGATGGTAAGTGTTGATGCAGCCAAATATGACAGTAAGTTAATATTATCTCTATTTCGAGAATAAAGAGAACATGTGTTAAAATGAAGGTTTCTACCGCGGTATTTTTTTCTGCATTTTGATACACGTGCAAATATCAAATTGTTTATATTAACATCCATTAAAAGCACCTCTCTGTCTTCCACAATCACGTGCGCTGTCACTTGCTATCACTAAACCTAACACCACTACTCACATCACTACTGTAATATCTGCACTAAGGAATACACATCACCGTCGGATATATGACACGTGTTTCCTCTCCAAACGAGGCATTACCTGTAGAAATAGACTCTGATTTATTTATAAATTACCCTATTTGAGCAAAAAAAAAGTTTATAATTTCTAAAGCTCTTAACTACTTCCTATATTAGGTACTCGAAATTTCTACACGTTTGTATTTTAGCATAGCCTGAGTAGCAAGGTGATATTTAGTCTATTAGGCACCGGGTGGCCTAAAAGTACATACTTGTAAAAATCTCAAGCCATAAAGGCTTTTATTGCAATGAGGGCGTTGGTACATTATTCGCACATCATAATACACCGAGATTCAAGACCAACAAATTGTTGGTTGTGTAGATTTCAACTTACAATCCTAAACACGAGGTGGTTATTTTATATATATATTTTACATAGCATTAGTGCGTCCAAGCAAAGAAGACATCAGACTTATTGTCACCACTAAAGTCTAAGATCGAAACTCTTAACCTCTACTTATATCACCTCTTTAAACTTACCCTTCAAAGCTTTACGGTGGTTAAAATAGGTAAGAGAGTTGGTGACTGACCATACAAATACTGTTACTGTCCCGTGCGGGATTCGAATCACTCTGCGTCGCAGCTCAATGATGAGCCACTGCGCCTCGGAGCCTTCCAAACTTTTCTAGCAAACATGCAATTTAATTAAAATATACGTTGTTGATTGAATTGAATCAGTTTCAAAATGTAAATCTTGATAACGGAACTGGTAAAGAGTGAATTAAATCTAATAGAAAGTAACTAAAAACAAATATCGTTCAAAATTCCATTTTGCGTTTTACCAGGGTACTAAATAAGATTTTCTTAAAAAATTTCGCTGTTTTTATAGAATTTAGTCCAAAAACGAAAATCAATGCGTTTTACCAGGGTACTAAATAAGATTTTCTTGAAAAATTTCGCTGTTAAAATAATTTTATAGAATTTAGTCCAAAAACTATCTATATAAATATCTATATAAGTTATCGAGTAATATTTAATCACAACATAGTGAGGAACAGAATAAGCAACAGTTGGACTCAGATTTCGTTAATAAATCGTCTTTGATGTAACGCTTATGGGCTAACATTGAAGCATTGGCCAACTTCCTTGATAAATATCTCTAGAACTGTGAAGAATATACAATATAATAATGAAATTCCTAAGTGAACAGAATCTTAAAAAAAAGCTATCATATATCAGATGATGACTGGAAAAAATAAATAGGAACATGCTGTTTCATTTTGCAAATGTAAACGTCCTCTCACTTATAAGATATGCGCGTTAGTTAAGTTGCAAGTTGATATCAATGTACGAAAATAATAAAAAAAACAAATCTTTATCAACCTTTCTTAATCCACTACACTAGATAAAGGCCAAAGATGCGTCAAATGCTGCATTTTATTTATAAAGTGAGAACATATCATTAAGTATTGTTTCAAAATTTCTTTTTATTTAGTTGGTGATATCTCCCCCCCCCTTGCCGCCTTGTCGTGGCGGGGGGCTTAGTAGCCGTGGCTTGGTCACCCGCGGTGAACAGAGTGGAACCCCTTGGCTGGCCCGTGGTGTAGGGCCGGCCCGAGGTGGCCACACGAGTGGGTTTAGTGAGTCCACTTCAGATGTGTGTCGGTGGGCTGCGGTGAGAGGGGTGTCCTCTCCCCCTACCGCTGCAGTCGCGGTGGAGTAGAGGGGGAAGAGGAGTGTTGGTATGGCAATGCGCCATTCGCCCTATTCTCCGCGACTCTGACGGGGCCGCAACATTGATGCAGTGGTGTTGGGGCCGCGGGGGGAGAGGAGTGTCTGTATTGCGAGGCGCCGCTCTTCCTACCCTCCGCAGCCGAAACTTGGTTGGCGGCGGAGCCAGAGACCACGTCTACCGCTGGGGTCGGGAAAGCGGGTGCTACTAAGCGCTTGATTTTCCTGCCCCCATGGCCTCCGGACTCGGGGGTCCGATACGCAGGTGGAGTTGGATGCCGTGGAGGGGGGCGTGCCCTATGTTCATGGTGCGCCTTGCCTGAGAAGGAAAATGGGGAGCAGAAGTCCTCCTCCGAGAAGGGGCTGCCATGGGGTGGCCTGTGCTGGCCGCGGATGTGTGCGAAAGCGTTCCCGTGGCCCTGCCAATATGCGGCGAAGGTGGAACACCATAGGGTTTCAGTCGGTGCGAGTCCGACATAATCCGTCCTTGCCCCCGCGAGGCGGGTATGCGTAGGCATTTCCCCTTGTAAAAAAGAATGGTTGGTGACATCTATTCTCAAAAATATACCGCTTTTCATAATTGGCCAAACCTGCTTATCTATTTAAAAAAAAATATATTGCCACTTCAGTAGGATTCATTTAGGCGTTTTCATACATAAATCACACATAGCCATACAGTAAGATTCGGAACAATTATTTGTAGGCCATACAAATACGGTTCCGTGCGGGATTCCAACTAGAGGCCTTGTAACGCTAAGACACTGCGCTACGGAATAGTTGGGGTTGACATTTGGAAAAAAGTTGTTACATTCCTGCTTATACCTCCTTATGAAATGCAATCGATATGAACAATATGTTTATTAATTCAAGAAAATCGATTTAACCGTTTTATAATTCGATTACCTCAAGCAATCTTATCATGCGGATTTGGTTCAAAGAAAACAATAAGGGGAAAACGGCATCGACGTTAACTACAACAATAAGGGAAAGCTGAATTAAGAATTCCACGGTGAATATCTTTTGGTGAAAAGGAGGCTAAAATTACGGTGGGATGTGATTTGAATTTATTACGCTAAGGCTAATTTTATTTTTGAGGGACTCGGGATATGGCTCTGCGAGCGGCTGGCCATTAGGTAAACAATATAGTAAGAAATGTGTCATCTTTCCAAAAGATCTTCGTACATTAAAGACTTAGAATATTTTGATTTTTAAAGTAAAATTTTTTTATTGTATTATATATATTCCACTGGGTACAGTGTGTCCTCTTGTTCCTAAAACGGTTTTAGGTCAAGGAAGATTCTGCCAGCAGTTATACGTGGTAGAGCCATGCTGCAGCTATATTAGTAGTATAGTTGTAGCACGAATGGGTCGGCTTGAGGGACCACGCTCTCACAGAATACCAGCGTAAAATAACAGCTTAATGCTGCTGTGTTTCGTATGGTGAGCGTTGAGAACCGGAGACCCTTTTTACTGGGAAAGAGGCATTCCATCTTAGCACTCACGGCTGACAACGCATCTGCATTTTGATTATTTATGATAAATGTAGATGTCTATGGTTCACAGTAACCACTTACCATCAGGTGGACTATGTGCTCGTTTGTCACTCTATCCTATAAAAAAATGCAGTTTGACAAACTTCAAATTGCTTCAATATGTTGTATACTTTCTCAGAAGTGTAGGGAAGGTGGTAAAAAAACATTAGGAAACCGTTGTTTATTTCACCGTCGAGCACGTGGTGAAGTTACTTAAAAATGCAATTACAAATTTCAATATTGCTTGCGGGGATTTATTTCGGTCATTTCGCGTATTGTGGTTTATAATTTTTTCCAATACCAGCCGTGTGTAAGAATATCCACTAGCCCATGACGGCCGGTGCGTGTCCTAAGATGAGACAGAAGGAAACTGAAACAGGAGATGGGTAGAAGCATCTTAGTGATAAAAACTAAAACTAATAATAAAATAACTGCGGTTACCAACCCGCCTGCCAAGGGTGCCAATCATACCAAAATCCCGTTATGAGACAATCTATGGCGGAAGCCTATGTCCACAGCCTATGTTCAGCAGTGGAATTTTATTGGTGGACTTTTGTAAGTAGGCCTTTGTAATTGATGGATGGAATATTAGTCGGTGGCACTGGGTTCGACATAATATTGAAATTAATTTTTCGTGATCATTATTTGAAAGGGACGAAGAGAGAACGAAGTGTGAAATATGGGTAAATCAGGAATGTCTAGAACAGGTAAATGAAATTGTATACTTGGGGAGTGCTTTTAGCCGGGATGGAAGATGTGATTTAGATGTGGACAGGCGTGTCGCTGCCGGTAACAAAGTCAATGGTGCCCTGACTGCGTTAGTCAAAAGGCAAGGCGTAGCGAAGAGTGCACGCCTTGCAATACATAACGCAGTGTTGGTACCGACTTTGTTATATGGCAGCGAAACCTGGGTATCCCAGAAGAAGCATAAAAGTAAGTTGAATGCAGTGGAGATGCGATCTCTTCGTAAAATGTGCGGCGTTACTATGGCCGACCGAAAGCGAAACGAAGAGATTCGCAATATGGCAGGTTTGAAAGATGACCTTATCACAAAAATTGATAAGGGCGTGCTTCGGTGGTTTGGGCACGTTGAGCGAATGAGTGAAGACCGAATGGTGAAGAAAATATATAGCGCGAAAGTTAATATTAAAAGGTGTCGAGGTAGACCGAGACTAACTTTCGAAGACCATGTGAGCAAATTGCTCGAAGAGGGTAGGGTCATGAGTACTCGGATACCTAGACGTGCATGTATGAAGAAGATAATTAATCTGAAAGAAGCGAAAGAGATATGTAAGGATCGTGACACTTGGCGATCTGTTCTCTCTGGCTACCCCGTCAGAGATTGTGCGTGAAGATAAGTAAGTAAGTAAGTAAGTAAGTGATCATTAATTAGTGAGTGATGAGACGTCGCTCATCGCTCACTTAAGTACTTGTTGGTATATTCCGCCTTCAACTAACATTATTGCGATTAGAGTTTCGTATTCATAACACTTGCGTAAAATTATTACAGAATATTTCATTTAAAACGACACACCTTTTTAGGCTGCGACTATACATTCAGTATTTACATCCACAGGTAAATGTGCTCCTTAATAATAAAAAAGCGGGAAAAAGGGAAAACTCGGCGGAATAAAGCGGAAATAACCACTCTTTATCGAGAAACAAAAACAAGTGAGGCATCCAATATGCATAACGATTGCACTAAATTTGGACGACTGTTTTTTTTTTACGCCGACTTCAATTGCTTATTGTATGCCGTTTACAAGTCTTTGTAATATTGCTGGAGCGCATTGAATTTTCTGATTTCTTTTCAGAAAATGGAGGATTTTAATAATTAATTCTTTTGAGGTTTAATCGAACGTTGTTTGGGTAAAATAAAATCATACTGTCTCATATAATTACGTTTAAATTTCTATATAGGTCGTTAAATTTAGCAGTGATGTCAAAAAGTCCATTTTAGCAATTCCGTCCAAGGCGGTGGGTTATGATGAGATTAGTAGACAAATTTATACTAGAGCACCTTCTTCCGGCAATTTCCCATGTTATAAATTTTTCCCTTGATTCAGGCCAGTACCCTAATCTTTGGAAAAGGGCTTTTATAAAGCCCCTTCCAAAAGTTCCTTCTCCCATTCTTCCCAATAATTTTCGCCCTACATCCGTTCTACCCTTTCTTTCCAAAATTTTAAAATCCTGTGTTTACAAGCAAATTCCTACATTCATTTCGAAACATAACCTACTGAGTATATATCAGTCTGGGTTTCACCCTGGTCATAGTATCAATACTGCTTTAATTAACGTCACAGACGATATTAGAAACGGTATGGAAGAAAAAAAAGTAACAGTACTGGTACTAGTTGATTTCTCAAATGCTTTCAACACGGTTGATCATGAAATCCTTGTTTCCATACTGTCTCATCTAAATTTTGGCCCTACAGCATTGGAATGGTTTGCATCTTATCTTCACGGTCGACAGCAGTCAGTCTGTGTGGGACAAATAACATCAACTTGGGCTGATGTGGAAGCTGGTGTACCGCAAGGCGGTATTCTTTGTCCTATAATTTTTTCTATTTTTATAAACTTTATTACCTCCATCTTCGATTGCTCGTACCATCTGTATGCCGATGACTTTCAGCTATACGTGCAAGCTGAAATAGGGGATATCCGTGATGGGATTAAGAAATTAAATAACAACTTATCAACTATCAAGGATTGGTCTACTCGTTATGGAGTGTTGGTCAATTCTTCGAAATGCCAAGCTATACTGGTGGGTAGTTCAAGGATGCTAGCCAAGATTCCCCTATCTACTACAATGGGATTACAATACCGTTCAGTAAGTCTGTAAAAAATCTTGGCCTACACATTGACAGCACGCTGAGTTGGAGAACTCAGGTTACTGAAGTCAGTCGTAAAGTCACTGCTACGTTACGTTCTCTGTATGTTTTAAAACATTTTCTCCCCACAAAGTCTAAGATGATGCTTGTCCAATCGCTCATATTACCTATAATTGATTATGCAGATATGTGTTACCCGGATATGTCCCAGGATCTTCTGAACAAGCTGGAACGCCTTCTCAATAACTGTATAAGATTTATTTTCGGGCTTCGTAAGTATGACGATATTTCGCAATATAGATCTAAGCTTAATTGTCTTACAATCCGGGAGAGGCGTATTTCCAGAATATTACTTGTTCTTTTTTCCATATTAAATGACCCATTTTCGTCTTCTTATCTTAAGAGTAAATTTCACTATCTCTCCTCATCTCATGATAGGGTTCTACGTATATGTTTGTTGGTATGAATATATGTATGCTTATGTATGTACGTATATATTTGTATACATGTATAAATAGGATATATTTTTATAGTTTATTTATTGTATATATTATATAGAATAGAATAGAATAGAATATTTTTTATTCAATATACATTACATGTGTAATTCTTATTGAAAGTCATTTTTTACTTTACCACTGGTTCGAAAAAAACCCTCTGTCCTGGGAAGAACCAGCAAGAAACCCAGCGGGACTTTTATTTAAATAAATTTTACAATATAAATGATTACGAACTATTTACAAAATTTATTTTAGAAACTGCTTGGAAGCGACCACCTAATTCCCAGGGGTTATTATCAACCATGTATTCATTTATACTATAATAACCCTTTTTATACAGTTTCAGCTTAATAAAACATTTAAACTTGGTAATAGAGAGAACCTGTACACTTTCCGGGACCTTATTGTAATAGCGTATACATTGACCCAAGAATGAATTACTGACTCTGTGGAGTCGAGAAACTGGCATCACTAGCTTGTGTTTGTTCCTAGTGTTTACAGAATGTATATCACTTTTTTTACTAAAAGTATCTTTGTTTTTGTGAACATACATTAAATTTTCGTAAATATACTGAGAGGCCAAAGTTAAAATATTAATTTCTTTAAATTTATCTCTAAGAGACTCTCTCGGTTTTAGATTGTAAATAGCTCTAATGGCCCTCTTCTGTAAAACAAAAATAGTTTCTGAATCAGCCGCATTTCCCCATAGCAAAATCCCATAAGACATTATGCTATGGAAATAACTAAAATAAACTAATCTAGCTGTCTCGACACTAGTGAGACCTCTAATCTTTTTTACAGCATAGGCTGCAAAACTTAGTCTGCTTGCTAATTTGGATATATGGGGGCCCCACTGGAGCTTTGCGTCAAGAGTGATGCCAAGAAAAACAGTGGATACAACAGGGCTCAATTCCTCCCCATTTAAAAATACATTGGTATTCAGATTTTTAACATTCGTTGTTGTAAATTTAACACAATTCGTTTTATTTCCGTTCAAATGCAGATTATTAACGTTAAACCAATGCACTAATTTTGATATAGCATTATTAACTTCGTCACATTTAAATGATTGACGTTTAAGTTTAAAAATCAAGGAAGTGTCATCAGCAAATAATACTATATCATGACTATCCCCTACAAGGTGAGGTAAGTCATTAATATACACCAGAAACAGGAATGGGCCGAGAATCGAGCCCTGAGGAACACCCATTAGTACAGGTGACCCGGAAGAACTTTTACCATTGATAATAACCTTCTGTTTTCTATTACTTAAATATGACATAATAAGTTTAAGCGCTGTGTTCTTGACACCATAGTACTGTAGCTTCCTGATTAATGTCTCATGGTGAACACAGTCGAAGGGCTTGGAAAGGTCACAAAAAATACCCAAAGCATCGTCTGAATTCTCCCATGCACAAAAAATATGTTTAATAAGCTCAACTCCAGCGTCAGTTGTCGAGCGACCCCTTGTAAAACCGAATTGACTTTTATGTAGCAATTTATTAATATTAAAGAAACTTAACATCTGATCTAAAATAATTTTTTCAAAAATTTTACTTAATGTTGGTAGTACAGAAATTGGTCTAAAATTGGCGGGGTCTAATGTACTACCAGATTTAAATATAGGTATGACTTTACTATGTTTCATTAAATCAGGAAACACATCAGATTCGATGCTTATATTAAATATAGTGGCTAGATAAGGTGCTAACATATCTATTATAGATAAAATAACTTTAACGGAAATCCCCCATAAGTCTGCCGTTTTTTTAACATCAATAGTTTTAAAATATTTAACGATGTCTTTTGGCAGTACTCTATGGAATTTAAAAGTATTTGAACAAGCCTTTACATTTTGTTTGAGCAATGATTCGGCGACAGCAGGAGAAGAATTTAATGATTTTGTTGTCAAAAAAGGAACATCAGTAAAATGTTTCTCAAAAGCCATAGCAACTTCTTGATCAGATCGCGTTAAATTATTGTTAATATTCAATTGAAAATCAGAGTTGCGCGGTTTGACCTTGCCCGTTTCACTATTTATTATTCTCCAGGTCATTTTAATTTTGTCGGATGCAGTTTTAATTTTGTTGCTTAAGTATAAAGCCTTAGCAGTGGAGCACACTTTTCTAAATATTTTAGAATATGTTTTTACATAATCTCTAAATATAACACTACTATTATATGATCTTTCATCATAAAGCTCGTATAACCTTCGCCTACTTTTATAAATTCCTACTGTCGCCCATTCATTAAATGATTTGCGACTGTTAAAAGAGAAAGTTTTAGAAGTAAATATTCTACTAAATTCACAACTTATAATTTCAAATAATGTAGCATACAAATAATTAGCACTATTTTTAAACGAAAGTGATGGAAGTCTTTTTATTATATTACTTCTAAACCTCTCCAAGCGATGTTCATTTATTGGAACAAACACAACTTTCTTATTTTTCTGTTTTTGTGTATGTAAGGTAGTGATACTAACTGTCCACAGTGATCCGAACTTAAATTTTGAATAATTGATTTATGCAAGGGCTTAACATCTGTAAAAATGTTATCTATACAGGTCGCACTAGGCCCAGCAATACGTGTTGGTTCTAAGAATAAATTTACAAGATTATACGATTTAAACAATGAGCGAAACTTAATACTAATGGAAGAAGTTTCAAGGAGATTGATATTAAAGTCTCCACACATTACAACAGACTTGTTCTGTTTACTAAGTTTGAGTAAAACTTCTTCCACAATCCTTTCAAAATGGTCATGTGCTACTTGCACATGGGGGTCTGTAAACACTTACAACAATGAGGTGCTCGAGCTCGACACAAGCCATTTCTACAGTTCGTTCAACAGAGAGGCTCACAATATCCTTACGTTCTTTATATAATAATGATTTATCTGCTAATATTAAGGAGCCACCACGTAAACTTTTTTCTCTGTTGAAGGAACTGACCACCTGGTGATTTCTGAAATTAAACATGAAATTATAATCTTTTAGCCAATGTTCAGTAATACAAAGGATGTGTATATTGTTACTATTTAAAAACAATTCAACTTCCAATTCTTTGCCCAACATGCCTTGTATATTTTGATGCACCAGGTGTAAACAACTTTTATTACTTATTTGTGGGCTGTATTCAAAATTAATTAAACTCTTATTATTGCTAGAGATTGCCTCTATTGTCACATTCACTAATTTAAATTAGTTGGAACTGATTCCAAATTAAATGTCAAATGATTATGCTCAATAAAAGCAGTCTTGGTAGCCAAAAACTTGGCTGGGTTAAAAAGTAAATAATAAGATAGCACATTTGCTATCAGTCTTAAATTATACTTGGATAGGTAATACCTATCTTTTGTCCAAAACTTTTTTATTAAATTATTTATGTCAATTACATGAAATTTATGATTATTATCATTACAATTATATGTCAAATTTAAATTATTATTACATATTAAATTATGCATTTGTATATTTAAATTATGTCTTAAATTATTTTCCTGTCGCAATCCCTGTATATAAGGCAGTGTGAACAAGATAATTTTGTGTACATTTAAGTTATTAATTTGTTCAATATATCTTAATAACTGTTTGTTGTTGACACTGCCTCTTCTACCAACAAAAATTATTATTGTACTATTTCGGCAAAATTTAGTAACAATAATTTTTTATCATTTCTATTTTGTTTTTATTCTATATTGCTACACCTACTTGAAATTCCCACCACTCCGTGGGTTGACTGGTAGAGAATGCCACAAGGCATTAAGTCCGCCCTTTGTATTGTTTTAGATTAAGGAATGCAATAAAGAATGAATAAATAAATAAATAAACAAAAATACACCACACTTTCGCACGAAAATAAAACTAAATAATATTATCATGTCAGAGAAAATAAGGTGTACGAGTTGTAAATTCATCAATTTATGCATTGAAACATTGAAATATTTTATTTAATCATGTACTTATAGGTTTATATTTAAATTTTAAAATTAAAAATTATGTACAGCCGACATCAACATAAGTTATAAAGAATAACTCAAAAACTATTGGTCTGACCTTGATTAAATTCATATTGGACCACACGAGAAGTACCAGCTTTCAAATAAAAAAAGAATCATGCAAATCGGTTCACCCAGTAAAAAGTTATGAGGTAACACACATAAAAAAAACATACAGTCGAATTGAATACCGTCTCCTTTTTGGAAGTCGGCAGAAAAATCATTAGTAGCACTTTAACTATAAATACTTTAAATGTAATAAGATACAACTACGTACGGAACTGTATGAACCGTACGAAATATAGACTGTTGAATCGTTGATCAATAGTTTTCTTTCGGTCGAAGGCCACGCAGTGCTTTGACAGGCGAACAATAATTTACGACCGCTCACCGGCAACGATAAAACGACTTTTGTCACAAGCCAACCCGGTACACTCTTTCATTTTACGATCAAATAAATTTCAAACACTATTATGATTCAAATCGATACCCACAAAATAAAAACACCCCTTTTTATGTACACATCCTTTATGAGATTCTCAAAATATTTTAAGGTAACATGTCTTTTAAAAATAAAATAAAATCTTTTTAATAATATTAGTAAAGTTTCATGCCTTGTTATTTATAATACACGCGATAAATAATAGCAATATATTACTTAAGAAATAAGTTGGAGTTAGTTTTTAATGTAATATTTCAAGTTTGAAATGTAGCGTTAAAACGATTAAATCTGCATTAATGCGAAAAGCGTAAGTAAGATCTTGTTTAGTATATTATTTTATGTATTCGTAGGTACGTCACAGGGGCTTGTATCGAGACTGGCAAAGGCAAACATCGACGCTATAGGGCCGGGTTAAGTACGGGCTAAAGTGTCTAGTCTGCGAAAGACCACGGCACTTGAGGAATACAGGTGAGAGCATGGATCAAAGGCCGCCATTGACCCGTTTGCGGTTGGAAGGTTAATATTTAACGCTTCTACTATTGTAATCACTTCTGAATTTTACTCGATCGTGCATTTAAAAGCAATATGAAATATACATTCAATCTTTTAAAACATTTTAGCTTTGCCATGAACATATGTATTTTTCATATTTATATTATTACATTTTGGGCTCTTGCCCCCTTTGATGGCACTTTCAAAATGTTATCTGGCAAACGAAATAAAACGGATAGTTACAAAAATACTCATTGTAATAGTAAATAGTTACTAGTTCTATATTATAGCCATATGTAAGCAACTACAACAATTAACAAACCTAAGCAATATTTACGAAGGTACTCGTACATAGGTAAATCCCTAACCTAACCTAACCTAACTAAACAACTACACGTTTCGATCCGAATCACAAAATAATTATGAAATGTCACCGACAGACGTTGTTCTGCCTTCTCCAGTAGGTGGCGCGATGCGTTTCACCCAGAATTTACTTCGGTCTTTTTACAATGTATATGTACAATGTATCGATAACACAACCACAGCGCCTATTGGACCCAGATTTTGTGATTTTCATTCTTTAACACACACTAAACTGACCTATAATAGTAACATATAATACTAATATATACACAAAAATAACATAACAATAACTAACATATATGTATACGCTCTCACAGAATACCAGCGTAAAATAACAGCACAATGCTGCTGTGTTTCTATGGTTAGTGTAGAGAACCGGTGACTCTTCTTGCTGGAAATTAGGCATTCGATCTAAGTCTTCAGGGGTGACATGTCCGCATTTTGATTCTTAATCGAGGATAGATGTAGATGTCTGTGAGCCACAGCATCTACTTACGATCAGGTGGACTGTGTGCTCGTATGTCACCTTTACGCCATAAAAAATATTGTGAATTTGAGTAATTTTGGGTCATAAATATAGAAAATGAAAATAACTTGACTACAGCGCCACCTATCGGATCCTAGCATAACTATGAATCGTTGTCTCAACCAAATTAATTTACTATGTGAATATGACCTAAATGGATCAAGTGGTTCAGAAGTTACGCGATCACTATCAGAAGCATTAACAATTACATATTATATTAATAAATAAATAACACGAGTATTTCTTTACATTGAGCTGTTAATATTCGTAATTGCTTGATAAATTGATACATCCATCATCGATTAAGAATTAAAATGCAGGTGCGTTGTTACCGATAAGGATGCTTTGCTACCAGAAATAAGGGTTCCCGGTTCTCTGCATTCACCATACGAAACATTATTCTGCTTGCACGTTAGTATTTTGTAAGAGCGTGGTCCTAACCACATCTATACAAATAAATAAAATTAAAGTGTCTGTTTTTAATGTGAAAATTACAGTTTTTTATTAAATGCATATGAAAGTAAATACGGTACTTATAACTAAAATACAATTTTAAAATTTTATGTCTGTCTGTCTATTTGTCTGTCTGTTTGTTCCGGCTAATCTCCGAAACGGCTGGATCGATTTTGACGGGACTTTCACTGTCAGATAGCTGATTTCATAAGGAGTAACTTAGACTACTTTAAATTTAGAAAAATAATTAGAGTTCTGCGCAAATACATAAAAACCCTAACACGCGAGCGAAGTCGCGGGGAACAGCTAGTGAGTTAATAAATGCAATATCTACTCATGTGGTCCTACCGTGGTCGTGCCAACCCATTCGTGCTGCAACTATGAACAGCTGCAGCGTGGCTCTACTACGTAAGGAACGTGTTTTGAATTTTCCTTTTACACAAGCAAATTAAGGGCAGGCCACTGAAATTTGTGAAATTGTTAATCACAATATTAAATATTGCCGTATTTTGGATACTCTCTTTTATATTATAAACTATTCCACAGTATTGTAGTAAGGGTAAGGAAGGTTTAAATACAACAAACTAGGTTAGTCAAAGATGAGTGTACGACGTCAGACCTTTTGTTGCTCGCAAACCACGATACTGCTGATCGTTTCAAATAACGAGAGGTGCTCGATAACAAAACATAATGGATTTCTCCTCCTTTCCTCCATCATTAATTATTATTTGCAAAGGTTGAGATTATGTCAAATTTAAGGGCTATAATAAAAAATCCCATCTTTATAATGAATTTTAAATATATTCAACTCCTATTAAATTTTCTTAATATGTGGGGATAAGGAGCAATACTGCAGGCGCTTCATTGACCACCGCATTGAGACGACTCTTGTGACGATTGAAGGTGAAAAAATTATCCAAAGCGCTGTACTTATGAGAGCGAGAGTATTAGATCAATAACCGACCTGCTTAAAGTGGTTTATAATACATGCAAATCTTTCAATTGGGGTCTGCATTTTTCACTCAGACTCCTTTGCACTCTTGCAAAGGTTCTTGTTGAATATTATAATAATTTCCTATGTTTATACGAACACTGAATACATTAAAACTGTACATTGAATAAGACTGTATTTACGTTAAGTTAACCGTGTAGGGAATATCCACCACTCCATTTCATCACGTGGATGCCGTAAGAGGACAACAGAGGGAAACAAACCAGTAGATGGACAGCAGCGTCTTCCTTATAACGACTAAAATTAAAAACTGTGGTTGCCAACTATATGTAGCATTTTTTTACCCAGCGTGGCAATTATGAAAAATATATGAGGCAATCTATGGGGGAAGCCTACGTTCAGCAGTGGAATCTTGATAGGATGATACGGTGATGGTATAATACTATAATATGTATAAATAATGCTGTGCGTACTTATTATACTACACATTAAAACAATGACAGAATTATTGCGTTAAATTATTATTTTTTGGCTTCTTCTTAATAACTGGCTTTACGGCTCTGGGATCTAGCCTTTCTGAGCCTAAAGTTACAATATTATATTATAATAATAATTCTTCATACTATACTGCTTCACAATATGTTGATGCGTCACATTGTGCACCCCTTGGGAGATTTTGACGTGAACTTGAGCCAGCAGACAGTTTACGGTTGGCGATGGTATCTCAAGGTGCCTAAGCAGACAGGCACCTTATTTTGAGAATCACATCACTATCAGAGCACTTGTTTCACAGTTTCCACTAATAGTTTACATGCGCGGACACTTAATACACAAAATCGCACCACTTTTACATATCAAAGTCCACTTCAAACCATTATTTAAACAATAAAACAGGAGCAGAAAACCGCCGCCGGTCAAGTTCCCGCCAAAAACATTATTTTTTGGTTGCAGAGAGCTCAATAGATTTGTAAAAGTAAACATCAGTTTGCGTATGATGGGCCTCGTTAGCTTCGTTTTGAGGTTTCACGTTTGGTTCGATTGTATTTATAAAAGGTTCAGTATCAATTAAAAGCCGACGTGATTTTATATTAATAAGCAGGTTACAAAAAATTACCATAATGAAGGAACAACACACTTGCAGAGTAGTTCTCAGGACACAAGCGCAATGCTGGTCACCAAATCAGCATTTCAACAAATATTGCATGACAACAATTCGGTGCCTACTCCTACTTTACACAGCCGTTTTAAAGTCGATCGTGTGGCTGTTGTACCATACTATTATGTCAAAGGAGTCACAAACAATATTTCCAAATCGTTGCTACATATTTTTTTAGCGTGGTAGAGTCATGTTGCGAAATCGACCGCAGAAAGACCATGCTCGCACAGAATACCAGCGTATAGTAACAAAATTGCCGCTGTATTTCGTATGATGAATTTAAAGAATTGACGACCCCTTTTACTGGTAACGAGGCTTCTCTTTAAAAAGTTAACTAAAGCCACGTCAAAGAATAGTATTAGCCTACGAATACACGAGTATTTATTATCACCTCCACCAGATTTAATAGTCCACATATTTTCGCAAAAACATCGATTACTTTCAAGGACGGTTTAAGACTTCAATATATTGTAAGCTCTCCGTGTGTTGATCGGCTCATAAATGTTACGTCGTTTTGATTAGTGACTATCAAGTTTGTTCAGCAATATGAATATTATAAACATTAAATATTAACAAACAAATATAATTTTATGTTATGTTTTACTAGGTTTAATCTAGATCTATAAGAGATTATTATCAATATATATATATATATATATATATAGAGATTATTACAAAGGAAAATATATTTAAAAAGGCAATCTTAGTGTGTACAATACTAATACTGCTGTAAATAATATACAAAAACATACGTAAAATATATTAAATGATACTATAAATAAAAATAAAATAATACGAGGGTGGATTGAAAAGTACTCGGCCTAACACAGATCCATTTAATTCTAAAAATCAAATCTACCCACATTATTTAGTTCAGTTCATACTAGTTCATTGTGTGAAGTTCGAAACGTGTGCGATAATTAGTTGTGATTTTATAAATTTATTAACAAAGTAATCGGACATAATTTCCGCGAATGGAGCAAATCGAGCAGCGTGCCGTCATTAAGTACCTCCATAAGAAGGGGCTATCATCAAAAGCCATCCATGATGACATGGTCAGTACATTAGGCGATTGTGCTCTGTCATATTCATCCGTCAGAATATGAATAGCAGAATTTAAGCGTGGTAGAAAGAGTGTGAAAGATGAACCCCGCTCTGGAAGGCCTTCGACGTCAACTACTGACGAAAATATTAAAAAAGTACTTGATTTAATAATGGGAGACCGCAGATTAAAAATTAGAGAGATAGCCGAGATTATAGGCATCTCTTATGAATGAACTCAAAACATCATTGTCAACGAGTTGGGTTTCCACAAGGTGTCTGCGAGGTGGGTTCCGCGACTGCTTTCAGTTGAACAAAAAAGGACGCGATTGACTATTTCACGCGACTGTTTGGAGTTATTTGAAGCCGATGCAGATGATTTTTTGAATCGTTTTGTTACTATGGACGAAACATGAGTTCATTACTGTACATCGGAAACAAAACAACAATCAAAACAGTGGAGAAGACCTGGTTCACCACCCCCTAAAAAGGCTAAGTCGATTTTGTCGGCAAATAAGGTGATGGCTTCAGTATTCTGGGACTCGAAAGGTGTGATTATGATTGATTATCTTGAAAGGGGTCAGAATATAAACTCTGATTACTACTACACCTTACTACGTCGTTTACGAGAGGAAATAAAAGAAAAACGTCGAGGAATGCTCAGAAGAAAAGTCCTGTTTCATCAAGATAACGCCCGTGTTCACACGTCAGTACAGTCAATGGCTGAAATTCACAACTGTGGCTTTGAACTGTTACCGCATCCGCCGTTTTCACCTGATCTGCCACCATCAGACTTCTTTCTGTTCCCTAACCTAAAAAAGCACTTGGGAGGTCAAAGATTTTCGACAAACGACGAGGTCAAAGCAGCTGTAGACGCATATTTTGACTCTAAGAAAGAATCATTTTTTTTCAACGGTCTAAATGCTTGGAAGGGGAGGTGGCAAAAGTGTATTGAACTTGATGGTGATTATGTAGAAAAATAAAAATATAACTGATTTAGTATGTGTTTATTTTCTTGGTTAGGCCGAGTACTTTTCAATCCACCCTCGTACCATAAATAAAAATAATACATATACAATAGCTAATATTTTTTTTATTTTATAAATATTTTTTCAATTTTTAACGTTATATTGTATTCCTTTGGTGAAAATGTATTCTCGCAAATCTAACATATAGAAATTAATATATGTTTGTTCGTATTTAGTGTTCCGTTCAACAGATTGCGGTAAAACTTTGTCAACTTATTGCTTACACTAGCAAGGGGTATAGTATAACTAACTTTCACGTTAGGCCTAGTATAATTAACGTCAAACGTGGTATAGCCATGCTGCAGCTATATTAATTGTATAGTTGTAGCACGAATGGGTCGGCTCGACCGGGGATGGACCACGCTCTCACAGAATACCAGCGTAATATATCATCTTAACGCTGCCGTGTTTTATATGGTGAGTGTAGAGAACCGGAGACCCTTTTTGCTGAAAAAGAGGCATTCCATCTTAGTCCTCACGGCTGTCAACGCATCTCATTTTGATTCGCAATCGAGGATAGATGTAGATGTCTATGGGCCACTGCAACCACTTACCATCAGGTGAACTGTGTGCTCGTTTGTCATCCTTATCCTATTAAGAATAACTTACACTATATGGTGCGAGTATCGTATCGACAAAATTATTTAAAAGTTATATATCATTCAATCAATGTATTATTATCCCTAATTAAATGATGTAACTTCACACCACATTTCACAATAATTTCTTCTGCGGCTGTTACGCGCCTGGTACCAGTTAGTAAAATGTAATTCATCATCATCATCATTACAGCCCTTCACAAGTCCACTGCTGAACATAGGCCTCCCCCAAAGAATGCCACAAAGCACGGTCCTGAGCCACCTGCATCCATCGACTTCCTGCATATCTTACCAGGTCGTCACTCCATCTAGTGGGGGGACGCCCTACACTTCGCCTGCCGGTACGAGGCTGCCACTTGAGAACCTTTCTTCCCCATCGGTTGTCGGTTCTTCGAGCTATATGGCCGGCCCATTGCCACTTCAGCTTACTAATCCGTTGGGTCGGTCACTCTAGTTCTACTGCGGATATCCTCATTTCTGAGTTTATCACGCAGAGAAACTCCGAGCATAGCCCTCTCCATAGCTCGCTGAGCGACCTTGAGCTTCCTCATCCGGCCAGCAGTGAAGGACCACGTCTCAGTTCCGTATGTCATCACTGGCAACACGCACTGGGTGTACAGTCTCGTTTTCAAGTTTTGAGGTATACCTGACGAGAAGATGTGCCGTAATTTCCCGAACGCTGCCCAACCGAGTTGAATCCGCCGATTGACCTCTCGGTCGAAGTTGGACTTACCTAGTCGGACTATTTGTCCCAGGTAAACATACTCGTCAACAACTTCGAGCTTAGTGTTCCCAACAACTACCGGCATAGGTGTGACATGGACATTAAACATGATCTTTGTTTTGTCCATGTTCATCTTAAGACCTATCCGTTGGGAAACACTATTGAGGTCATTGAGCATAGTGCTTAGGTCCTCCAGCGATTCTGCCATAAGGACTATATCGTCGGCAAATCGAAGGTGAGTGATGTACTCGCCATTGATGTTGATACCGTATCCTTTCCAGTCCAGAAGCTTAAAAACATCTTCCAATGTAGCGGTAAAGAGTTTCGGGGATATGACGTCACCCTGTCTTACACCTCTCTGCAATTGGATAGGTTTCGTACTCTGGTTTTGTACTCGGATAGCAATCGTAGCCCTACTGTACAAGCACTTCAACACTTCGATATACCGACAGTCAACTTGGCATCGCTGAAGGGACTGCAGCACCGCCCAAATTTCGACGGAATCAAAGGCTTTCTCATAGTCCACATACGCCAGACATAGTGGCAAATTGTACTCCTCGGACTTCTGTACAATTTGCCGAAGGGTATGTATGTGGTCTATGGTGCTAAAGCCTTTTCGGAAACCGGCTTGTTCGGGAGGCTGGAAGTCGTCAAGTCTGCGCGCGAGACGATTCGTAATGACTCTCGAAAACAGCACGTAGACGCGGCTCAGAAGGGAAATCGGTCTGTAATTCTTCAAGAGAACGTTGTCACCTTTCTTGAAGAACAAGACCACCGCACTTCTGCTCCACGCCTCCGGTGTAAGGCCACCATGGAGGACAAAATTAAAGAGCTTCTGAAGGACTTCAAGTACCGGTTTTCCACCCGCTTTCAGAAGCTCCGCTGTAATTCCATCCTCGCCTGGGGCCTTGCCGTTTTTAAGGTGCTGGAGAGCCATTCTAATCTCGCTCAGACTGACGTCCGGGATATCATCGGAATAATGTCGGATAAGACTCGCTCTTGGATCGTTACTCACACTTGCGTGCGGCTCCAACGATGACGTGTACAGCTGCCCATAGAACCTCTCAATCTCACTCAAAATCTCAGGTGCCCCGGAAACGATGCTGCCACATTCTGTCTTCAGCTTTGACAGTTGGCGCTTTCTGGCAGACAGATCTCTGGCAAAGACTTTGGAGCCTCGGTTCCGCTCGATCGCTTCTTCAATACGAGCTGTATTGAATTTGCGTAAGTCCCGCCGCATGCATTTGGAGATCTGTCTGTTCAGTTGCCTGTATGCTGTTAAATCTGTTGAAGAATGTAGCTTCATCTCCCGTCTAACAGCCATGAGATTAAGAGTGTGATCGGAGAGTTTTTGTGTTCTTCTGCGGCGGGTCTTGCAGAACTTAGCTCCGACCGCATGGATAGTTTCCACGAGCTTGTCATTCAAATCGTCCACTTCATTGCAGTCTTCTAGGCACTGAAAACGGTTTTGTAACTCGAGCTGAAAGGTTTCGGGACTTTGGATTAGAGCACGAAGGGGACGGAGCGTTGACTTCATTAGACGAGACCTCTCCAACTTAACGTTTAGGTTCAGTGTGCCTCTAACCATTCGGTGATCGCTGCCGGTTTTCACCCTCGCGATCACTGAGACATCACTGAACAGTTGTCGTCTGGTCGTCATAATGAAGTCAATCTCATTTTTTGTCGAACCGTCGGGGCTCGACCAGGTCCACTTTCTGTGGGGCCGCTTCTGGAAGAAAGAGTTCATCATAAAGAGTCCCTCTTTCTCCATGAAGTCGGCCAGCTGCTGGCCCCTTGGGTTCCGTTGCCCTATTCCAAATTTCCCTACTTTCAGCTCACCGTTCTCTCTTGTGCCTAATTTTGCATTGAAGTCTCCCATTAACACCGCATATTGGGTTTTGGAGGAATGCATGGCTCTAGAGATATCCTCATACATTTCCTCCACCTCCTGATCGGGGTGTGCCGAGGTTGGTGCGTAAACCTGTATGACCTTCAGCGAATACCGTTTGGTGATTCTGAGTATAAGGTACGCAACCCTCGTCGACACACTCTCAATCTTTACAACGTTGTTAACGAGAGACTTGTGGACGATAAATCCGACACCTCCTTGGGACAGATGGTCGCCCTCCCGGTAATAGAGCAAGTTGCCGGATTCGAGGATTACCGTGTCCTCCCCCTCTCTTCGGACTTCGGATAATCCTATAATATGCCAGCGTAACTTGTCTATCTCTTCTTCCAGCTCCACAATCTTCTCGTCAGTCCTCAGTGTGCGTGCGTTGTATGTTGCCAGGTCGAGTCGTCGTAGGTGGCAACCGAACCTCCACCGGAGATTCTTAGCACCCCCTGCCCCGCCGTTACCATGGTCGCCACCGTAGCCAGGAATAGCGGGGCCGCCGGGGACTGGGGGCCGTTTATTATTGTCATTGCTCATGGGGGGTATATTGCCATAGTTGCCACGCTTGGCGAGCGGGTTGGCAACCGCAGTTTTTTTATTGTTATTTTGGCTATTATCAGGAAGATGCTGCTGCCCATCTCCTGCCTGTTTCCCTTTGTCGCCTTTTACGACACCCACGGGAAGATATGGGGTAGTGGATATTCTTAACCGCCACTACACGGCACATATGTATACATACAAAATGTAATTATGTATGTTTATATAGAGAGAATAAATAAAAAAAGTTTGATATTGCGAACAAATTTTAGTTAGGAGCCAACTTGAGTGCAACGCGGTTATCTGGGCTCCACATGAAACTAAATACAGTGTCATGCTGGAGAGAATTCAAAACAAATTTGTTAGATTTCTATATTTCAAAGAATATGGCGTATATCCTTTTTACGCACTTAAATATCCAACCTTATTCGTTTTAGGTATGGTGGGATATAATGAACTCCGTGTTAGGCGGGACCTCGCATTAGTAACATATATTCTCCAAGTAATAAGAGGAAAGATAGACAATCCTTATTTCTTGGAGGGTATATATTTGAATGTCCCGGAGAAATACGTGTGGCGAAGGCGGTGGCCGCGGCTGCTGGCGGTGCCGCGCGCTCGCACCAACTTGCTGAGGGAGGCGCCGCGCACACGCGCCACCAGACTACTATATATGTTCTGTGAGTGAATTCACAAGGGCTGCATTATTTATAATATGTTACAATAATTAAAATGTTTACTGTTATCACTAGCGCATTAGGTCATTAGATCCTGTAATGTTAGTGATAAGTTGGCTAAATAAATAAATAAATAAATTTTACTCTGCGATCAGTGAACTTTTTGGAACAATTTTTAAATAATATTTTCAACAACCACAAAATATCTTCGTACAAATACATGAACATGGAATATTGTATTGAAAAATATATATATAGATTCATTTAAATATTTTTTTCTCATTTTCGACATAATTAAATTACTTTTTAATTGAGAACTCTCTTAATTTTCCAATCACTTCGTTTTGATTATTTTATATAAAATTTCAAGAAATACATCAATAATTTTATTAAATCTTATTAATATATATATATATATAAGACGTTAATCTAGGACTTTTGAATACAAAGTTACCATGACCTCTTTGTGCCTTATATACATACATACATATATAGGGCGATATTTAATAATTGTATGTAATAGTTCGTCAAAATAATATTGCATGTTGAAAATTAAGATGAATAACTGAATAGCAAAATAATTAAACCATATTTTAAAACACATAAAGAGATAATTACATTTGGAAAATGGATTTGACGTAAATATTCAGGCCAACGTTATATCTAGCTTCTTTTTACATTTCACATTATTTTCAGTTATACAATGCACTCGTAACATTACGGTTCTCATAAAACCTCTTTGTATTTATAGTGGAAGCGAGGCTAAGGTTACCTAAAGGCTGTTTGAAGAGTTCTGAAACACAAAGAAAAGCGAGCTCGTTTGCATATGGAAAGTCATAGTTTTTTTATTTATTTTATATTTTAATTTTTATTAGTTTACATTACAATAGTGTTTTGTATTTAGGTTAATATATTGTTATAGCTAGCTATAGTTAACAGCTTTTATATCGAATTAATTATTGATACAAATTTATACGCTAATGATAGATTTTTAAAAACATTGTTATTTACAATAAATATATTAAGATACAAAAATATACTTAATACAATATACATAACATATAATATAGTAACATTAATAAAAAAAACTTAAGCAGACTGAAATTTGGGCAGGGAAGACCACACGATTAATGGTTGACGGAACCAAACCAACGGAAGATTCGACGTTCCTTTTAGCATGGATTGTCACCACAGATTTTTTTTATAGGATAAGGGTGACAAACGAGCACACAGTCCACCTGATGGTAAGTGGTTGCTGCGGCCCATAGATATCTACATCTATCCTCTATTACAAATCAAAATGTAGATGCGTTGTCACCCGTGAGGACTAAGATGGAATGCCTCATTTCCAGTAAAAAGGGCCTCCAGCCACCTGCACTCACCAAGCGAAACGCAGAGGCAAACCTCTACTTCACGCTGGTTTTCTGTGAGGTCGTGGTACCACCCCGGTTCGAGCCGGCCCATCCGTGCGACAGCAAAAGCTGCCGCATGGCTCTACCACTGTTAAGTGACAATCACAGGTTACCCCCTAAATGGGTAATCTGTGATTGTCACTAAGTCCCAGTCGCCTCAGACAACCCGAAAGGCTAAACGGTAATTTACCCTTTACTACTGCTATTAACACTACTTTTTTAAGTCGGTCACTCTGCTCTTTAAATATCTAACATCCTTGATTGCATGCTTCATTATTTCTCATGAGGGATGACAATGTACGTAGTGTAAGTGCACATTATTATTATTAATAAGTAATAATTAATTTATAGATAAAGTCATTTAAAATATTATAGATATAATATTTTGAACAATTAAAATGCATTAATAAGCATGCATTTCGAACATGAAGTAGTAAAGGTTTAATATTATATTTAAAATTAATTAAAGGTGAACGGCAAGCTTGTATGGGAATTTAGTACAGCTAATAAAATTTCGTGTAAGTTTTTTTATTTTATATTTTTACCACACTAACAGTTATCCTATATTAAAAACAAATAGCGTTAAAGACTTGGAAGTAACTTTTAGATAGCAAACTAAGCTTTTCAGAACATATTACGTCCATCATTATCATCATCATTACAGACTTTCACAAGTACACTGATAAACATAGGCCTCCACCAAGTTATGCCACAAAGCACGGTCCTGAGCCATCTGTATCCATCGACTTCCTGCATGTCTTACCAGGTCATCATTCCGTCTAGTGGGGGGTCGCCTTACACTTAGCCTACTGGTAAGAGGCTGCCACTCGAGAACCTTTTTTCCCCATCGGTTATCGGTTCTTCGAGCTATATGGGCGGCCCATTGCTACTTCAGCTTACTAATCCGTTGGGCTATGTCGGTCACTTTAGTTCTACTGTAGATATCCTCATTCCTAAGTTTATCACGCAAAGAAACCTCAAGCATAGCCCTTTCCATATCTCGCTGAGCAACCTTGACTGTCCTCATACGATCAGCAGTAAAAGACCACGTCTCAGATTTATAAGTCATCACTGGCAACACGCACTGGTTTAACAGTCTTGTTTTCGAGTTTTGAGGTACACCTGACGAGAAGATGTGTCGTAATTTCCCGAACACTTCCCAGTCGAGTAGAATCCGTCGATTGACCTCTCGGTCGAAGTTGGACTTACCTAGTCGGACTATTTGTCCCAAGTAAACATACTCGTCAACAACTTCGAGCTCAGTGCTCCCAACAACTACCGGCATAGGTGTGACATATACATTACACATGATCTTTGTTTTGTCCATCTTTATCTTAAGACGTATCCAATGGGAGACACTATTGAGGTCATTGAGCATAGTGCTTAGATCCTCCAGCGATTCTGCCATAAGGACTATATCGTCGCCAAATCGAAGGTGAGTGATGTACTCGCCATTGATGTCAATACCGCATCCTTTCCAGTGCCAGTAGCTTGAAAACGTCTTCCAATGCACCGGTGAAGAGTTTCGGGGATAAAACGTCACCCTGTCTTACACCTCTCTGCAATTGGATAGGTTTCGTACTCAGGTTCTGTGCTCGAATAGCCATCTTACTTACTTTACTTACTTATTTACGTTACTGTACAAATACTTCAGCCCTTTGATATACTGACAGTCAACTTGGCACCGCTGAAGGGACTGTAGCATCACCCAAATTTCGACGGAATCAAATTTCTCATAGTCCACATACGCTAGGCAAAGTGGCAGATTATACTCTTCAGTCTTCTGTACAATTTGCCGAAGGGTATGTATGTGGTCTATTGTACTAAAGCCTTTTCGGAAACTAGTTTGTGCGGGAGGCTGGAAGTCGTCAAGTCTGCGTGCGAGACGATTCGTAATGATTCTCGAAAATAGCACGTAGAAGCGGCTCAGAAGTGAAATCAGTCTATAGCTCTTCGAGAGAGCGTTGTCGCCTTTCTTGAAGGACAAGACCACCAGACTTCTGCTCCAGGCCTCCAGAGTAGTTCCACCATGGAGGACGGAATTAAAGAGTTTCTGAAGGACTTCAATTACCGTTTTTCCACCCGCTTTCAGAAGCTCCGCTGTAATTCTATCCTTGCTTCGGGCTTCCCGTTTAAGATGCTGGAAAGCCATTCTAATTTTGCTCATAGGTCAGTCCGGGATATCATCGGAATAGTGTCGGATAAGACTTGCTCTTTGATCGTTACTCACACTTGCGTGTAGCTCCAACGATGACGTGTACCAGCTTCAGAGGTTCTATGGGCACCTCTCAATCTCACTCAAAATCTCAGGTGTCCCGGAAACGATGCTGCTACACTCGGTCTTCAGCTTTGACAGTTGGCTCTTTTTGGCAGACAGATCTCTGGCAAAGACTTTACAGATCTGTCTATTCCATTGCCTGTATGCTGTCTAATCTGTTGAATACTGCAGCTTCATTTCCAGTCTAACAGCCATGAGATTAAGAATATGATGGGAGAGTTTTTGTGTTCTTCTGCGGCGAGTCTTACAGAATTTAGCTCCAACCGCATGGACAGTTTTCACGAGCTTGTCATTCATATCGTCCACTACATTGTAATATTCTAGGCACTGAAAACGCGTTTGTAACTCGAGCTGAAAGGTTTCGGGACTTTGGATTAGAGCACGAGGGGGACGGAGCGTTGACTTCATTAGACGAGACCGCTCCAACTTAACGTTGTGTGCCTCTAACACTTCGGTGATCGCTACCAGCTTACACCCTCGCGATCACTGAGACATCACTGAACAGTTGGCGTCTAGTTATCATAATGAAGTCAATCTCATTTTTTATCGAACCGTCGGGGCTCGACCTGGTACACATAAAGAGTCTCTGTTTCTCAGCTGCTGGCTCCTTATGTTCCATTCATCATCATCATCATCATTACAGCCCTTCACAAGTCCACTGCTGAACATAGGCCTCCCCCAAAGAATCCCACAAAGCACGGTCCTGAGCAACCTGCATCCATCGACTTCCTGCATGTCTTACCAGGTCGTCACTCCATCTCGTGGGGGGACGCCCTACACTTCGCCTACCGGTACGAGGCGGCCACTCGAGAACCTTTCTTCCCCATCGGTTGTCGGTTCTTCGAGCTATATGGCCGGCCCATTGCCACTTCAGCTTACTAATCCGTTGGGCTATGTCGGTTACTTATGTCGGTCACCTTCGATTTGCCGACGATATAGTCCTTATGGCAGAATCGCTGGAGGACCTAAGCACTATGCTCAATGACCTCAATAGTGTTTCCCAACGGATAGGTCTTAAGATGAACATGGACAAAACAAAGATCATGTTTAATGTCCATGTCACACCTATGCCGGTAGTTGTTGGGAACACTAAGCTCGAAGTTGTTGACGAGTATGTTTACCTGGGACAAATAGTCCGACTAGGTAAGTCCAACTTCGACCGAGAGGTCAACCGACGGATTCAACTCGGTTGGGCAGCGTTCGGGAAATTACGGCAAATCTTCTCGTCAGGTATACCTCAAAACTTGAAAACGAGACTGTACACCCAGTGCGTGTTGCCAGTGATGACATACGGAACTGAGACGTGGTCCTTCACTGCTGGCCGGATGAGGAAGCTCAAGGTCGCTCAGCGAGCTATGGAGAGGGCTATGCTCGGAGTTTCTCTGCGTGATAAACTCAGAAATGAGGATATCCGCAGTAGAACCAGAGTGACCGACATAGCCCAACGGATTAGTAAGCTGAAGTGGCAATGGGCCGGCCATATAGCTCGAAGAACCGACAACCGATGGGGAAGAAAGGTTCTCGAGTGGCAGCCTCGTACCGGCAGGCGAAGTGTAGGGCGTCCCCCCACTAGATGGAGTGACGACCTGGTAAGATTTGCAGGAAGTCGATGGATGCAGGTGGCTCAGGACCGTGCTTTGTGGCATTCTTTGGGGGAGGCCTATGTTCAGCAGTGGACTTGTGAAGGGCTGTAATGATGATGATGATAATGATGATGTCGGTTACTCTGGTTCTACTGCGGATATCCTCATTCCTAAGTTTATCACGCAGAGAAACTCCGAGCATAGCCCTCTCCATAGCTCGCTGAGCGACCTTGAACTTTCTCATACGGCCAGCATTGAAGGACCACGTCTCAGTTCTATAAGTCATCACTGGCAACACGCACTGGTTGTACAATTTCGTTTTAAGGTTTTGAGGTATGTCTGACGAGAAGATGTGTCGTAGCTTCCCGAACGCTGCCCAGCCGAGTTGAATCCGTCGATTGACCTCTCGGTCGAAGTTGTACTTACCTAGTCGGACTATTTGTCCCAGGTAAACATACTCGTCAACAACTTCGAGCTTAGTGTTCCCAACAACTACCGGCATAGGTGTGACATGGACATTAAACATGATCTTTGTTTTGTCCATGTTCATCTTAAGACCTATCCGTTGGGAAACACTATTGAGGTCATTGAGCATAGTGCTTAGGTCCTCCAGCGATTCTGCCATAAGGACTATATCGTCGGCAAATCGAAGTTGAGTGATGTACTAGCCATTGATGTTGATACCGTATCCTTTCCAGTCCAGAAGCTTGAAAACGTCTTCCAATGCAGCGGTGAAGAGTTTCGGGGATATGACGTCACCCTGTCTTACACCTCTCTGCAATTGGATAGGTTTCGTACTCTGGTTCTGTACTCGGATAGCCATCGTAGCCCTACTGTACAAGCACTTCAACACTTCGATATACCGACAGTCAACTTGGCACCGCTGAAGGGACTGCAGCACCGCCCAAATTTCGACGGAATCAAAGGCTTTCTCATAGTCCACATACGCCAGACATAAGGGCAAATTGTACTCTTTGGACTTCTGTACAATTTGCCGAAGGGTATGTATGTGGTCTGTGGTGCTAAAGCCCTTTCGGAAACCGGCTTGTTCGGGAGGCTGGAAGTCGTCAAGTGTGCGCGCGAGACGATTCGTAATGACTCTCGAAAACAGCACGTAGACGCGGCTCAGAAGGGAAATCGGTCTGTAGTTCTTCAAGAGAGCGTTGTCACCTTTCTTGAACAACAAGACCACCGCACTTCTGCTCCACGCCTCCGGTGTAATGCCACCATGGAGGACGGAACTAAAGAGCTTCTGAAGGACTTCAAGTACCGGTTTTCCACCCGCTTTCAGAAGCTCCGCTGTAATTCCATCCTCGCCTGGGGCCTTACCGTTTTTAAGGTGCTGGAGAGCCATTCTAATCTCGCTCAGACTGACGTCCGGGATATCTTCGGAATAGTGTCGGATGAGACTCGCTCTTGGATCGTTACTCACACTTGCATGTGGCTCCAACGATGACGTGTACAACTGCACATAGAACCTCTCAATCTCACTCAAAATCTCAGGTGTCCCGGAAACGATGCTGCCACATTCTGTCTTCAGCCTTGACAGTTGGCTCTTTCTGGCAGACAGATCTCTGGCAAAGACTTTGGAGCCTTGGTTCCGCTCGATTGCTTCTTCAATACGAGCTGTATTGAAGTTGCGTAATTCCCGCCGCATGCATTTGGAGATCTGTCTGTTCAGATGCCTGTATGCTGTCAAGTCTGTTGAAGAATGTAGCTTCATCTCCCGTCTAACAGCCATGAGATTAAGAGTGTGATCGGAGAGTTTTTGTGTTCTTCTGCGGCGGGTCTTGCAGAACTTAGCTCCGACCGCATGGACAGTTTCCACGAGCTTGTCATTTATATCGTCCACTTCATTGCAGTCTTCTAGGCACTGAAAACGGTTTTGTAACTCGAGCTGAAAGGTTTCGGGACTTTGGAACAAAGCACGAGGGGGACGGAGCTTTGACTTCATTAGACGAGACCTCTCCAACTTAACGTTTAGGTTCAGTGTGCCTCTAACCATTCGGTGATCGCTACCAATTTTCACCTTCGCGATCACGGAGACATCACTGAACAGTTGTCGTCTGGTCGTCATAATGAAGTCAATCTCATTTTTTGTCGAACCGTCGGGGCTCGACCAGGTCCACTTCCTATGGGGCCGCTTCTGGAAGAAATAGTTCATCATAAAGAGTCCCTCTTTCTCCATGAAGTCGGCCAGCCTTGGGTTCCGTTGCCCTATTCCAAATTTCCCTACTTTCAGCTCACAGTTCTCTCTTGTGCCTAGTTTCGCGTTGAAGTCTCCCATTAACACCGTATTTTGGGTTTTGGAGGAATGCATGGCTCTAGAGATATCCTCATACATTTCCTCCACCTCCTCATCGGGGTGTGCCGAGGTTGGTGCGTAAACCTGTATGACCTTCAGCGAATACCGTTTGGTGATTCTGAGTATAAGGTACGCAACCCTCGTTGACACACTCCCGATCTTTACAACGTTGTTAACGAGAGACTTGTGGACGATAAATCCGACACCTCCTTGGGACAGATGGTCGCCCTCCCGGTGATAGAGCAAGTTGCCGGATTCGAGGATTACCGTGTCCTCCCCCTCTCTTCGGACTTCGGATAATCCTATAATATGCCAGCGCAACTTGTCTATCTCTTCTTCCAGCTCCACAATCTTCTCGTCAGTCCTCAGGGTGCGTGCGTTGTATGTTGCCAGGTCGAGTCGTCTAAGGTGGCAACCGAACCTCCACCAGAGATTCTTAGCACACCCTGCCCCGCCGTTACCATGGTCGCCACCGTAGCCAGGAATAGCGGGGCCGCCGGGGACTGGGGGCCGTTTCTTTGTTACTGTCATTCATAGGGGGGTATTTGCCATAGTTGCCACGCTTGGCGAACGGGTTGGCAACCGCAGTTTTTTTATTGTTAGTTTGTTGTTATCAAGAAGATGCTGCTGCCCATCTACTGCCTGTTTCCCTTTGTCGCCTTTTACGACCCCCACGGGAGGATATGGGGTAGTGGATATTCTTGACCGCCATGTTCCAATGCCCTATTCCAAATTTTCCTACCTTCAGCTCACCATTCTCTCTTGTGCCTAGTTTAACATTGAAGTCTCCCATTAACACCGTATAGTGGGCATAGGAGGAATGCATGGCTCTAGATTTATCCTCATACATTTCCTCCACCACCTCATTGGGATGTGCCCAGGTTGGTGCGTAAACCTGTATGACCTTCAGCGAATACCGTTTGGTGATTATGAGTATAAGGTACGCAACCCTCGTCGACACACTTTCAATCTTTACAACGTTGTTGACGAGAGACTTGTGGACGATAAATCAGACACATATTTGGGGCGCCTTCCCGGTGATAGGACAAGTTGCTGGATTCAAGGATTACCATGTCCTACCCCTCTCTTTGGACCTCAGATAATCCTATAACATTTCAGCGCAACTTGTCTATCTCTTCTTCCAGCTCAGCACGATCTTCTCGTCAGTCCTCAGGGTGCGTGCGTTGTATGTTGCCAGGTCGAGTCGTCTTAGGTGGCAACCGAATCTCCATCGGATATTTTTAGCATCTCTTGCCTCTCCGTTACCATCGTCGCCACCGTAGCTAGGAATAGCGGCGCTGCCGGGGACTGGGAGTCGTTACTTTTGTCATGGGGGGATGTTGCCATAGTTGTCACGCTTGGCGAGTGGGTTGTCAACCGCAGGTTTTTACTGTAGTATTGTTGTCATTAGGACGACGCTGCTGCCCATCTCCTGCCTGTTTCGCACTGTCGCCTGTTACAATACCCACGGGAGGATATTGAATAGAGGATATTCTTAACACATTACGAATTTTTGAATTTATAAATATAAACATATATCCTGAATTAAGAATTAAACTTCTGTTTACGAATTAAAATGCAGATGCGTTGTCATCAGTGATGACTAAGATGGGATGCCTCGTTTCTAGTAAAAAGGGTCTCAGGTTCTCTACACTCACCATAAGAAACACAACAGCGTTAAGCTGCTATTTAACGCTAGTATTTTGTGAAAGCGTAGATTCCACGGTTGAGCCGACCCATGGGTGCTACAACTATAGCAGTAATATAGCTGCAGCATGGCTCTACCACGTAAAAATATATGTAAGCAATTATACGTAATAACTACTTTATTCTCACTGCATTACTTGTATTCTCTTCCTTAAATACATTGATCAGTGTGCATAACATTCAGTTTTTAGGCTGCTTTTTAATTATTATGATTGGGGATAGCAACTGTAACTTGCGGGACTTTCTTGCTGTATTTATAACGGTTGGACACCTTACTCAAAACTTCTTTGAATTTGCAGAAATGTAAATTTTTTAACACTTTTAAGTAAAATATTGTTAGCTTGTTGTATGGCTGTTCTCACACCGAAATAAAACTTGACAAATTTTGACAATGATATTTTCCTTATTTACATTTTTCACACCTCGAAAGCAATGAGAGGTTGGGCTTTACTGTCGACCTGTCAGGATCACGCGAACCGCTGACATTAAATCGGGTTATTATTTTACATTTTAATCCTGAATTTAATTTAATACTTTGGTGAACTTTGAATTTATTCAAGAAAACGTGACGGCCCCGGTGCGCAGTGGCTTAGCAATAAGTTGCAACGCTAAGGCCCTGTAGCTTACGGGACAAGTATTTGTATGGTCTACAAATAATTGTTCTCAGTCTGGATGTTTGTCCTTGTGAAATCTATGTATGTAAAAGTCCCCGCAATACAGGAAAAAATCTTTGTGTGGAAGTAACGTTTTTAAAAAAAAAATCAAATAAATTAATGAGGATTTCACTACGTTGGAAAAGCGGATTGATGATAGTGATGGGAGTATTATACAGAATATTTTATTTTAATTAGATGCAGGCCTTTGAGCCTGTTATTAGTTCAGTTTTCGGCCCGTAATTTTTTACGTACGGTAACTCATTTCTCGGAAACAGAATAATCTATTGAATGGATTTCTTTTATTAATTAGGACGAATTATTAAGTATTCAGGGGTGGTCTCATAACCTAAAAGAGACAATTTCTTTTTGTATTGAGAAATGGCCACCACAAATTGTGGCGTAACTTAATGATATACAACATGTTGATTTATTCTTTATAATATATAGATTACAATAGTAATATTCGTTTTACCATATTTAACGAGAATACTGAGAAATTAACAATTATAATGTTGTCTAAGTAATTTTCACCGGTATTATATAAAACAAGTTAAAATAGTGCACTTGTCAATAATTAATAGTATAAAACTAAGTTGTAGGTACATTCAGCATTTATAGGTACTGTAAGATTGATGGAAAATCCCTTTAGTAGTTCGTTCTTCTTTAAAAGGTTAACATACTAACTATACGTCTGTTGCCATTGAAAAGTATTCACGTACCAACCTTTTAAAATCAGTCAAATTAGGTATTTTTAACGTCCTCGTAACAGGAGTTCCAGAGAAGTAGAACCTGAACAGTAAAAGATTTTCTAACGAAATTTATGAAATTTAGTGGGATATTTATTTCTTTTTATTAGAGATGTCTTAATTAAAATACATGTTTTTGGAGGCTATGTCACATAAAATAGTGTCAATATTTTCAAAGCAGAGTTATTGGCAAGACTGTAATTCTATATTGTAATATTTTTAAGTCAAAGGGTGCGGTGGTAGAGCCACGCAGCAGCTTTTGCTGTTAAACGTATGGGCCGGCTCGAGCCGGGTAGTACCACGACCTCACAGAATACCGGCGTGAAGTAGAAGCTCTGCTTCTGCGTTTCGCCTGGTGAGTGCAGGTGACCGGAGGCCCAATTCTGGTCTGACACAACTGGTTACTTCGCCTACGCGGATTCTTGATGTGGAAGATAATACACCTTCCCTCATCCGGACAGATATCAGGTTTCCGTCGATGCCCCTCTCGGCTCTTCGGACCATTGTCTGATCCGGAGTGTGGTGCCACTCACGCTCCCCTAGCGGTTGCGTTCTGTAGGTTGCCGTCGTGTTTGTCATTACAGGTCGGCGGATTGGGACGGAATGCGGTCTTTCTTTGCATGTTACCTATGGGGGCGGGTTTGCATCTCGCCGGATGATCCCAGCGCTGTTACTGACTCTGTCACTGATGTGGTGCTACAGGGAATGGAACTATTTATTCCATCATCTGTGGTACCCATCGGAGGCAGATCTCAGCCTTGGTTTGGTCGCTCCTCTAAGAATGCATTACGCAGTAAACAGGAGTGCTATCAGGCCTGGGCTGAGGCTTCGGCGGCTCGGGATGTAAACACCAGCATGCTTAAAAAGAAATATAACTTCGCCTCCAGGTCCTTCAAAAGAGTTATTGCCAAGGTAAAGTCAGAGCACATAGGCAGAATTGGCGAGAAACTAGTTCGCCTTCCTTCGTGAACCCGTGCACTCAGGTCTCTCGCCAAAGCTGTCCAAGGGAATTTCTGTAAGCCATCACTACCACCTCTGCACAGGGAGGACGACTCACTGGCCCACGCCGCAAAAGAGAAAGCCGACCTTTTAAGCTCCCTTTTTGCGTCCAACTCGACTCTTGATGACGGGGAGAACACACCGCCGACCATCCCCCGATGTGAGTGATCCATGCCGGATGTGCTGTTCTCGCAGCGATCGGTCCGCAAAGAACTCCTCTCCCTGGACATCCACTAGTCGAGTGGGCCTGACGGAATCCCTCCAATTATGCTGAGGAAGTGTGCTCCGGAGTTGGCACCGGTTCTAACGCGTCTTTTCCGGTACTCCTACTCCCTAGGCGTAGTCCCGAAATCATGGAAGACAGCTTTTGTCCACCCGATCCCTAAAAAAGGCGACCGCTCAGACCCGTCCAACTACAGGCCTATCGCCGTCACGCCCTTGTTCTCGAAAATAATGGAGTCCATTATTAACTGCCAGCTCATGCGGTACCTTGAGGAGCACCAGCTGATTATTGACTCTCAGTACGGTTTCCGTCGGGGTCGCTCAGCTGGTGATCTTCTTGTTTACCTAAAACATAGATAGGCGCAGGCGAGGCGATCGAGTCCAAGGGGGAGGCATTGGCCGTTAGTTTGGACATTGTGAAGGCCTTCGATCGGGTCGGCACAAAGCGCTTCTTTCGAAACTCCCTTCCTATGAGCTTCCCGAGAAATTGTGCAATTAGATCATCAGCTTTCTTGCAGATCGGAGGATCAAGATCGTTGTAGACGGTTCATGCTCCGACTACAAGCCTATTAACGCTGTTGTTCCACAAGGCTGAGTGCTATCACTAACGCTGTTTCTTCTGCATATCAATGATATGTTGCAAACCAATAGCATTCTTTGCTATGCGAATGACAGCACTGGTGATGCTCTATACACCTGCCGTGCCAATATATCTCGGGAAACAAAGTCTCGGATTGGGGGCGACTAAATCTAGTCCAGTTTAATCCTCAGAAGACACAAGTTTGCGCGTTTACCGCTAAAAAGAACTTCCCTTAATGCCTCAGCCAGTATCAGAATCCTCGGCGTCGACATATCGAGTGACGTGTAGTTTCGTGGTCACCTGGAAGAGAAGGCCAAATTGGCCTCTAAAAAGCTTGGCATGCTCAGCAAAGCGGCATAGTATTTCATGCCGGCACAACGCCTGCAACTTTACAAGGCACAGATTCAGCCGCACATGAAATACTGTTCTTATCTCTGGACTGGGGCTCCCCAGTGCCAGCTCCTACCACTTGACCGCATCCATCGCAGAGCGGCTCGAATCGTCGACGACCGAGTCCTTTCCGATCGGCTCGATTCAAGCTCTAACTAAGTTTTTAATGTCTTTATCTTATGAGGAAACAGAAAAATTATTAAATATAGATAGGTGAAACACAAACTTTTAAGGAAATATCACACACTCACACTTTCTTTCTCACACGCACATACACATACACACATTTACATACTCACAAACACACACACTTATTTACTACACACTCGCATCTACCTATTAGTTTTTTACACATAGTTTAAGCTTATAATATTGGTTAGAATTAATAAATTATTACATACTATAAAACATTTTACTTATTCTTTTGCTTTTTTATTATTATGTTTTTTTTTTAAGGAAATGTAATATTATTTGAGTTACAACCCACTAGTTGTAACAATTATTTTTATGTGGAATCTAGAATAAGTTCTTGTAAGAGTTTGCTATAATATCAATAAGTGTGTGATATATTTATAACATATCGCTTCTGCCTTGATCTTGTACCACACAACTAATTTTTAGTACATATAGCCATAATATTATTGAACCATTTGTCGGATTTTTTACTTAACTAATTGTTTTACGTCTACCCACTTTACATCGTTTATGAATCGTCGTATAAAATGTGTTTTTTATGATTCTGTTATTCTATTTCGAATGTATTAAAAGGGGAGAGCTTAGCAGCTGTAACACAGGTCTGTGACCTAGCACAGTTGCTAAAGATACCATAATTATAGTATTGAATTGGATTAAGTCTTAATTATATAAATATTATAAGGTTTTGTTTTATGTAAAGTGTTTTGGGATCAATAAACTAAACTATTATTGGTACTGCGAAGAGATGTTGCATTCCTTTGCATTTTCTTTCGCATTTACCACGGGGAGTGCTCTGAGGAATTGTCCGGATTAATCCCAGCCGTCAAATTACACGAACGCACATCGCGGCAGAACTCCCGATACCATCCTCACCAGCTGGATGATTGGCGGTCCACCACTGTGTGATTTAGAAGATGTTTTCTTCCTCGCACAACTTCCTTGTGAAATAGTTTACCACCAGCGATTTTGCCGGACCGATACGACTTAGGGACCTTCAAGAAAAGAGCCTATTCCTTTTTAAAAGTCCGGCAACGCATCTGCAATTCCCCTGGTTCCCCTGGGGTTGCGGTTGTTCATGGGTGGCGGTAGTCACATACCATCAGGTGAGCCGCATGCTCGTTTGCCCCTTTCCTATAAAAAAATAAAAAAAAATGTCGTAGTTGATACATTCCAGTGCTACACGTATGTCCATCCGAAAGACAGACACAATTATCTATATAAATAAAATGATAGAGGTTTGCAGTTGTGCGCCAATCACGGAAAAGCTGCGGGATAGACTTCAATTAGGTTTTCTAAGTTTTGCCCTTGTATAAAAATTGCGATATCTTATTAAAGTTTTAAGAAACAACGGTTTTCATACGGTCAACTGTACGTCGCTTGCTCTCGCGTTACTAACACAGATAATTTATATATTTTAGCCACAAATGGAGCAACGAATAACATTGTTAACAAAGAAATTTTGTCTTTTTGATGTTTTTTCCTTTGCATATACGAAAACTTTGTTAATATATCAATAGGACAAAGTCGCGGGTATCAGCTGGTAATCAATAATATTGGTGGTGTTTTTTTTTAATAAGAAACTAGGTGGTATCCGGCGCGATACTATCACAGAAAAAATATTGTCGAAATATCGTTTAAAATTTGGATGAGTTATATTGTTTAATTAGGAATAATAATACATCCATTGAAGTTGAGCGATGTGTAACTTTCAAATAAATTTGTCGGTACGATACGCGCGCCACCTCACAAGTGCAAGCAATAAGTTGACAACGTTTTAGCGCAAAAAATACGAACAAACAAAAATATTTTTTTATAGATTAGATTGAATAAGTAGTTTATACTATACTTTACTTGTAACTACGTCGCCAGTCCTGGGTTAAATCCAAAGTCAACCGGAGTCAACAAAAACTCAAATTAGTGGTTTTCGAAACTGGTCGCGTTAAGGTTGCTTATTTAACTAACTCAACTAGTTGAGTGCATTTGTTCATCACTCGCAGGTAGTTTGGGATAAGTAAAAACGTCCGTTAGCCCGTAAACTATTATATATTTTGCGCAGTTAATCACCTCGTATTTTTTTCATGATCAATAACATTTTATAGCATGCACTCTCTCTTAAAATTTTCAATTACGCGGGTTTTTCATTTTATATCCAATCGGGTCATCAATTTATGTTTTTTTTTTAATTATTTAAATTTAAATAAAAAGGAAGAGTGACAAACAGGCGCACATTATACCTGACGTTAAATGGATGCTGTAGCCTATATACAGACATCTACCCTCCATCAGGAATGAAAATGCAGATGCATTGTAACCCCTGAGGACTAAGGCCCTAAGAGCGAATGAAATGCCTAAATTCTTGGATATTTAAGTAAAAATCACAATAACTGGTCATTTAATCTGCAAAGAAATACAGGGTGACAGAAGAGGATTTAATAAATGTTCTTAATTGAATAAAATCGTATTTTTGTGAACCTCTTATTAGAATCTTAGTTATATTTTGTGAAATTTCTCCAAACGGCACAAGCTCTTTAAATAGTTTTACACAAAAAAAAGGTTTTAAAAATAAAAATACATATTTTTAATTGAGTTTTATTTTTATTCCCCGTTTTACTCGAGAAAATATATTTTTTTTTCCTGAAAGTGTACGTTGTTGGCCCTGCGGCCTTGACAGTTTCATCGAATTATGCTTGTAAGCGAGGACCTACGAGCAAGCTGCATCGATTCTGCCGGCGGCGAGGCGGCGCGAAGCACGGCTTCTTTGGCATGACTGCTTTTATTGGTTAAGGCGAAAAGACGATACACTACGGATTTTGCCTTATCCCTAACTCTTTTATTGTGTATACCCCCAGGTATTTCACCTCCCGAACCCATGTGATTGGGCTATCGTAGAGGGAGATCGTACCTTTTTTGTAGAAAATATTACTTTTCCCCGAAATTGAATATATTTGCGCGAGCGTGCCTGCTCCGTCGCCCTGTATTCCCCCGCGAACTATGTCGTAGTTCGTTTTCGGACGTCGTCGAGGGTGGACCGCGCGTCAATGTATATTATATTTTGATATATTTTAGTTTTTAAGACTTTATACTCAATTATAAATATTTTAATAGAAATGCTTAATTTAGATAAGTATTTCTATTCATAAAAAGATAGATTGTCTCGTTACCAGTGAAAAAGTCTCAGGTTTTCCTCAGTAACCATATGAAATAATCATCGTCATTGTAATCTTCACAGCTTATCAAAATTCACTGCTGCACATAAGCATGCTCCATAGATGGCCTCTTAGGGGCAAAGTAATAAAAAATTGCGGTTTTTAAGCATCTATATTTGCCATAGATGTTTAAAAACCGCAATTTTTTATTACTTTATTAAATACACCAGCAGTATGCTGCCATTGTATGCTTGGACTCTGAAGGTCCGCCGATCATAATATTGTATACTAGCGATCCGCCCCAGTTTTGTACGGGTGATTTCTGGATTTCGACAACAGCGCCACCTACCGGATCCAACTGAGTTTTTAAGTCATCTAGGGACCCAGTCAAATACACACAAAATATTTATCAAAAGTTACAGCAATTGATTTTTATATATAGAGATGAATTATAAAGGTAAGTTGAGAAAAATAAGCGCCCCACTGTCTGTATATGCACGTACTTCACTATAATTATATATCATTAGTACGTTCGTGACTAAGCTCCAGACTTGATAAAACTCTGCTAAAAGAATGGTTTCATTCGGTTGTTTTGAATAAAAAAACACGAATGTGTGGCGCTGACTGGAGATGGACCACGCTCTCAATGTTGTTTCGTTTGGTGAGTATCGCGAATCGGTGACCCTGTTTACTGCTAGCGAGGCATTCCCTATTAGTACTCAGGGGTCATCTTGATTCTTAATCGAGGATAGATGTAGATGTTTATGGGCCGCAGCAGACACCATCAGGTGGACTATGTGCTCGCTTGTAATTCGTATTCTACAAAAACAATCACATTTCACGTACTTGTGATGAGGTGTTGCGTTACCAGTGCGAGTTTCCCCGACTATATCCACTGACAAGAGATAAAATTAAATCAAATCAAATCAAATTATTTATTTGCAATCCAAGTGTACATAATTGGTCTTCAATTAAAAATGTGCATAGAACTTAGACGCCCTTTTCAGGCACTGCAAATTTGACGAGGACACTGCTTATATACTATTAACATATATAAAAAATAATTAAAAGCTATAAAAAAATATAAAAATATATAATAATGTTATTTTATATCTAAATACTCTTCTACTGAGTAGAAGGGGTTTTGTTTTAAATATTTACCTAATCTTGATTTAAATTTGGTTAATTCTGATATATTTTTTATTTCCTGTGGTAATTTATTATATACTATTATTGATTAGTAGGGGCTTGTATTTAACATTTTTGTTCGCGATTGTGGTAGGTATAATTTATTTTTGTTACGTGTATTTATGGTATGTGTATCTTTAATCTTCTATAAAATATTATTATTTTTGTGGACAAACAGGCATAGATCATAAATGTACTTACAAGGTAAGGTAAGAATATTTAGTTGTTTGAAATATGGTCTACAGCTAGTAGTGTTATCTATCTGGGCTAGTATTCTAACGCACTTTTTATGGGTAATAAAAAGCTGCTGAACATCGACGCTACTTCCTCACACCATAATTCCGTACTTAAGCCACGAATGAGCATCTAGGCATAGTAAGCTGACAGTGCCGTGGCTGTGTCAGTGGTGTATTTAATTTGAAATAAAGCATATGTAAATTTTGAAATTTTAGACTTTATATTATAATTAATGTGCGTTTTCCAACTGATGTTTGAATCTACTTTTAAACCTAAAAGATTAAAAGTATCAACTTCTTCTACCTGTATATTATTAAAGTTTGTTTAAAGTTAATGGGCTGCTTTCATATGTTTTAAATTGCATAATTTTGGTATTTTTAAAGTTAATTTCTAAGTTGTGGTCTTCAAGCCAATTTTTTATAGTTTGTAAAGTGTTGTAGACAATATAGTTATAATTTGCGTTTTTATCGCAGTTCACTAACACTGACACATCGTCGGCAAAGAGTACGCTTAATGTGTTTTCGTTATTTATTATCTTGGATAAATCGTTTATGTATATTAATAATTAAAAATTAAAAATTTGGACAGCCGACATCAATATAAGCGACTTCAATATAAGTTATTTAAGAATAACTCAATAACCATTGGTCTGACCTTAATCAAATTAATATGGGACTACACGAGAACTGTCAACTTTCATATAAAAAAAGAATCATCGAAATCGGTTCACCAAGTACAAAGTTATGAGGTAACACACATAAAAAAAACATACAGTCGAATTGAGTACCGTCTCCTTTTTGGAAGTCGGCAGACAACAATAGGCATCCTAAGACACTACCTTGTGGGATTGAACATGTTAGGTCCCATTCCCTTGTTCCCCCATTCTCCCATTATCTTGTCCCTATGCCAAAACACGGCAACGGGGTGAAGTATATCCCCGTTTGACATAACGAGTAGACATATATCCCCCGTCCGTAGAATGGCGTCAAATCATCATTACAGCCTTTCATAAGTCCACTGCTGAACATAGGCCTCCCCCAAGGAATGCCACAAAGCACGGTCCTGAGCCACCTGCATCCATCGACTTCCTGCATGTCTTACCAGGTCGTCACTCCATCTCGTGGGGGGTCGCCCTACACTTCGCCTACCGGTACGAGGCTGCCACTCAAGAACCTTTCTTCCCCATCGGTTGTTGGTTCTTCGAGCTATATGGCCAGCCCACTGCCACTTCAGCTTACTAATCCGTTGGGCTATGTCGGTCACTCTGGTTCTACTGCGGATATCTTCATTTCTAAGTTTATCACGCAGAGAAACTCCGAGCATAGCCCTCTCCATAGCTCGCTGAGCGACCTTGAGCTTCCTCATCCGGCCAGCAGTGAAGGACCACGTCTCAGATCCGAAAGTCATCACTGGCAACACGCACTGGTATAATTTAGTATAATTTCGTTTTAAGGTTTTGAGGAATGTCTGACGAGAAGATGTGTCGTAGTTTCCCGAACGCTGCCCAGCCGAGTTGAATCCGTCGATTGACCTCTCGGTCGAAGTTGGACTTACCTAGTCGGACTATTTGTCCATGGTAAACATACTCGTCAACAACTTCGAGCTTAGTACTCCCAACAACTACCGACATAGGTGTGACATGGACATTGAACATGATCCTTGTTTTGTCCATGTTCATCTTAAGACCTATCCGTTGGGAGACACTATTGAGGTCATTGAGCATGGTGCTTAGGTCCTCCAGCGATCCTGCCATAAGGACTATATCGTCGGCAAATCGAAGGTGAGTGATGTACTCGCCATTGAAGTTAATACCGTATCCTTTCCAGTCCAGAAGCTTGAAAACGTCTTTCAATGCAGCGGTGAAGAGTTTCGGGGATATAAAGTCACCCTGTCTTACACCTCTCTGCAATTGGATAGGTTTCGTACTCTGGTTCTGTACTCAGACAGCCATCGTAGCCCTACTGTACAAGCACTTCAGCACTTCGATATACCGACAGTCAACTTGACACCGCTGAAGGGACTGCAGCACCGCCCAAATTTTGACGGAATCAAAGGATTTCTCATAGTCCACATACGCTAGGCAAAGTGGCAGATTATACTCTTCAGTCTTCTGTACAATTTGCCGAAGGGTATGTATGTGGTCTATTGTACTAAAGCCTTTTCGGAAACCGGTTTGTGCGGGAGACTGGAAGTCGTCAAGTCTGCGTGCGAGACGATTCGTAATAATTCTCGAAAACAGCACGTAGAAGCGGCTCAGAAGTGAAATCAGTCTGTAGTTCTTCGAGAGAGCGTTGTCGCCTTTCTTGAAGAATAAGACCACCAGACTCTGCTCCACGCCTCCAGAGTAGTTCCACCATGGAGGACGTATTTAAAGAGTTTCTGAAGGACTACAATTACCGTTTTTCCACCCGCTTTCAGAAGCTCCGCTGTAATTTCATCCACACTTCGGGCCTTCCCGTTTAAGATGCTGGAAAGCCACTCTAATCTTGCTCATACGTAAGTCCGGGATATCATCGGAATAGTGTCGGATAAGACTTGCGCTTTGATCGTTACTCACAATTGCGTGTAGCTCCAATGATGACGTGTACCAGCTTCAGAGGTTCTATGGGCACCTCTCAATCTCACTCAAAATTTCAGGTGTCCCAGAAAGGATGCTGCTACACTCGGTCTTCAGCTTTGACAGTTGGCTCTTTTTGGCAGACAGATCTCTGGCAAAGACTTTGCAGATCTGTCTATTCCATTGCCTGTATGCTGTCTAATCTGTTGAATACTGCAGCTTCATTTCCAGTCTAACAGCCATGAGATTAAGAATATGATGGGAGAGTTTTTGTGTTCTTCTGCGGCGAGTCTTACAGAATTTAGCTCCGACCGCATGGACAGTTTTCACGAGCTTGTCACTCATATCGTCCACTACATTGTAATATTCTAGGCACTGAAAACGCGTTTGTAACTCGAGCTGAAAGGTTTCGGGTCTTTGGATTAGAGCACGAGGGGGACGGAGCGTTGACTTCACCGAGACCGCTCCAAATTAATGTTGTGTGCCCCTAACCCTTCGGTGATCCCTACCAGCTTACACCCTCGCGATCACTGAGACATCACTGAACAGTTGTCATAATGTAGTCAATCTTATTTTTATCGAACCTTTGGGGCTCGACCAGGTACACATAAAGAGTCCCTGTTTCTCCATGAAGTCGGTCAGCTGCTGGCTCCTTAGGTTCCATTGCCCTATTCCAAATTTTCCTACCTTCAGCTCACCATTTTCTCTTGTGACTAGTTTTGCATTGAAGTCTCCCATTAATACCGTATATTGGGTTTTGGAGGAATGCATGGGTTTAGAGATTTCCTCATACATTTCCTCTACCTCCTGATCGGGGTGTGCCGAGGTTGGTGCGTAAACCTGTATGACCTTCAGCGAATACCGTTTGGTGATTCTGAGTATAATGTACGCAACCGTCGTCGACACACTCTCAATCTTTACAACGTTGTTAACGAGAGACTTGTGGACGATAAATCCGACACCTCCTTTGGACAGATGGTCGCCCTCCCGGTAATAGAGCAAGTTGCCCGATTCGAGGATTACCGTGTCCTCCCCTTCTCTTCGGACTTCGGATAATCCTGTAATATGCCAGCGTAACTTGTCTATCTCTTCTTCCAGCTCCACGATCTTCTCATCAGTCCTCAGGGTGCGTGCGTTGTACGTTGCCAGGTCGAGTCGTCTTAGGTGGCAACCGAACCTCCACCGGAGATTCTTAGCACCCCCTGCCCCGCCGTTGCCATGGTCGCCACCGTAGCCAGGAATAGCGGGGCCGCCGTGGACTGGGGCCGTCTGTTTGTTGCTCTAATCATTGGGGGGGGGGGGGGTATTTGCCATAGTTGCCACGCCTTGCGAGCGGGTTGGCAACCGCAGTTTTTTTTTATTGTAATTTCGATTACTATCAGGAAGATGCTGCTGCCCATCTCCTGCCTGTTTCCCTTTGTCGCCTTTTACGACACCTACGGGAGGATATGGGGTAGTGGATATTCTTGACCGCCACTACACGGCTACAAACACGGCGTCAATTGAAAGATAACAATTATGCTTTTTTGACATTTGAATGGGACAATTCTATCCTAATAGTTCATTGGACGTGGGTTTAATTTTATATTCATACAAAAAATGTATGTCTAAGTCTATCTCCCATTTTATTTACTGTGGATATTATATCCACCGTAAATAAAATTTTCTCCTTTCCCCGGGGATAAAATTGTCTTCTGCCCATGCTAGCCCTGCTGGGGATTAAAACGAGCTGTTGCAGAAGCGGCCCCACAGGAAGTGGACCTGGTCGAGCCCCGACGGTTCGACAAAAAATGAGATTGACTTCATTATGACGACCAGACGACAACTGTTCAGTGATGTCTCCGTGATCGCGAGGGTGAAAACTGGTAGCGATCACCGAATGGTTCCAAAGTCCCGAAACCTTTCAGCTCGAGTTACAAAACCGTTTTCAGTGCCTAGAAGACTGCAATGAAGTGGACGATATGAATGACAAGCTCGTGGAAACTGTCCATGCGGTCGGAGCTAAGTTCTGCAAGACCCGCCGCAGAAGAACACAAAAACTCTCCGATCACACTCTTAATCTCATGGCTGTTAGACGGGAGATGAAGCTACATTCTTCAACAGACTTGACAGCATAAAGGTATCTGAACAGACAGATCTCCAAATGCATGCGGCGGGACTTACGCAACTTCAATACAGCTCGTATTGAAGAAGCGATCGAGCGGAACCAAGGCTCCAAAGTCTTTGCCAGAGATCTGTCTGCCAAAAAGAGCCAACTGTCAAAGCTGAAGACAGAATGTGGCAGCATCGTTTCCGGGACACCTGAGATTTTGAGTGAGATTGAGAGGTACTATGGGCAGTTGTACACGTCATCGTTGGAGCCACACGCAAGTGTGAGTAACGATCCAAGAGCGAGTCTCATCCGACACTATTCCGAAGATATCCCGGACGTCAGTCTGAGCGAGATTAGAATGGCTCTCCAGCACCTTAAAAACGGTAAGGCCCCAGGCGAGGATGGAATTACAGCGGAGCTTCTGAAAGCGGGTGGAAAACCGGTACTTGAAGTCCTTCAGAAGCTCTTTAATTCCGTCCTCCATGGTGGCATTACACCGGAGGCGTGGAGCAGAAGTGCGGTGGTCTTGTTCTTCAAGAAAGGTGACAACGCTCTCTTGAAGAACTACAGACCGATTTCCCTTCTGAGCCGCGTCTACGTGCTGTTTTCGAGAGTCATTACGAATCGTCTCGCGCGCAGACTTGACGACTTCCAGCCTCCCGAACAAGCCGGTTTCCGAAAGGGCTTTAGCACCATAGATCACATACATACCCTTCGGCAAATTGTACAGAAGTCCGAAGAGTACAATTTGCCACTATGTCTGGCGTTTGTAGACTATGAGAAAGCCTTTGATTCCGTCGAAATTTGGGCGGTGCTGCAGTCCCTTCAGCGGTGCCAAGTTGACTGTCGGTTTATCGAAGTGTTGAAGTGCTTGTACAGTAGGGCTACGATAGCTATCCGGCTGGATATATGATGATACTGGCTGGAGTACAGAACCAGAGTACGAAACCTATCCAATTGCGGAGAGGTGTAAGACAGGGTGACGTCATATCCCCGAAACTCTTCACCGCTGCAATGGAAGACGTTTTCAAGCTTCTGGACTGGAAAGGGTACGGTATCAACATCAATGGCGAGTACATCACTCACCTTCGATTTGCCGACGATATAGTCTTTATGGCAAAATCGCTGGAGGACCTAAGCACTATGCTCAATGACCTCAATAGTGTTTCCCAACGGATAGGTCTTAAGATGAACATGGACAAAACTAAGATCATGTTGTCCATGTCACACCTATGCCGGTAGTTGTTGGGAACACTAAGCTCGAAGTTGTTGACGAGTATGTTTACCTGTGACAAATAGTCCGACTAGGTAAGTCCAACTTCGACCTAGAGGTCAATCGACGGATTCAACTCGGTTGGGCAGCGTTCGGGAAATTACGGCACATCTTCTCGTCAGGTATTCCTCAAACCTTGAAAACGAGACTGTACACCCAGTGCGTGTTGCCAGTTATGACATACGGAACTGAGACGTGGTCCTTCACTGCTGGCCGGATGAGGAAGCTCAAGGTCGCTCAGCGAGCTATGGAGAGGGCTATGCTCGGAGTTTCTTCGCGTGATAAACTTAGGAATGAGGATATCCGCAGTAGAACCAGAGTAACCGACATAGCCCAACGGATTAGTAAGCTGAAGTGGCGATGGGCCGGCCATATAGCTCGAAGAACCGACAACCGATGGGGAAGAAAGGTTCTCGAGTGGCAGCCTCGTACCGGTAGGCGAAGTGTAGGGCGTCCCCCAACGAGATGGAGTGACGACCTGGTAAGACATGCAGGAAGTCGATGGATGCAGGTGGCTCAGGACCGTGCTTTGTGGCATTCTTTGGGGGAGGCCTATGTTCAGCAGTGGACTTGTGAAGGGCTGTAATGATGATGATGATGATGGTGTTGAAGATGATGATGAATATGGTTTATAATAATTCCGCTAATATCCGAATTCAGCACTTTACTTTAGAGTTTTTGGTAGTTTTAATTTCAATTAAAAAAAATTACACCCACAAGATGATTTTCCCCTGTATCACATGATTTTCTCCTGTATACGGCAAACATCTAGCCTTGAAATAATGATTCGCAAGCCTGACAAATACTTATTTGTTCTATACTGGATTCTAATAAAAAAGAATAACCAGTCTGTAAAACAGTTGGCCTGAGATTTTTTATGTAATTTTGGTTTTTTGGATTTTAATTTTTTGAAAATCTTTGAAACGGCTCAACCGATTGACTTGAAAATCTAATTAGCTCGAAGTCTTAATGAACACTTTCGAACGCCGTGTCGCTCATTTCGATCGGTTGATTCGTTCTAAAGATATCGTACGACAAAATTTTATTTAAATACACACATATATACATACATATATATATATACACACACACACACGCACACCGCACACGTCCGGACGTCCAGGCGGGAATAGTCGGAACGGTTTCCTAGGATCTCAAAACGTGGAAATCTGATGAAAACTCGCATTCTCAAAGTCGGCCCGCAATCTATAACTTACTATTTTTGAAAATTATTAATTTTCAAAGCGGGAAGTTAAAATTCCCTGTCATCCGTTTAAAAATGTCAATATCTGTTAAGTTTTAACTTATTTGTCAAGTTCTTCATTTCACAAATGAGTAAGGTACATTTTGAACAAGGAATTTGTTTTGAAAGACCGGAAATTTATCGGTCGTAAAGCGTTTTGTTTGATTTCAGTATATGGTAATTCGAGTGTTTAACGTATAAATCAAGGTGATTTGTATTTTAGTGCTTTACGTCCCTGGTCACGCATAAATTGAACTGGGCAAGGAAATTATGCGCCTTCGGCATCCACATATTGGATATGTAGTTAGTTATGCCCCGGTGACGCGAGGAAGATTGTAATTACCTTGTTATTATTTGTAAGTACTCATGTTGACTATTTTATTGAAAATAAAAATATGTGAATTTTGATTTTACTTTAGTAGGTAGTCTAAATCACTTAGGGCTGATTTTTCATCAGATTATATCATTATCATAATATAAAAGTATTAAAACATATGAAAGTGCTTGGATATTTTACGTGGTAGCGATTGTGTACAACCGCATGAATGGGTTAGCTCGACCGGGGTATGACCACGCTCTCACAGAATATAAGCGTAGACTAGCAGCTTAACGCTGCTGTGTTTCATATGGTGAGTGTAGAGAACCGGAGATCCTTTCTACTGGAAACAAGGCATTCCATCTTAGTCCTCAAGGGTGACAACACCTCTGCATTTTGTTTCTTAATCGAAGATTAAATAAAAAAATGTGGTTTCTATGGGCCACATCATCCTCTTACCATCAGATGGATTGTGTAATCGTTTGTCACCCATATTCTTAATAAAAAAGTAATGTAGAGGGAGGTCTAAGAAAAGATGGATGGACTCTATTAGAGATGATATAGGACTAAGAAAGGAGTGAAAAGATGACGCCTAATAAAGGAGAATGGAAGAAGACATGCTATGCATACCCCAAATAACTTTGGGTAAGGGCAGGAAAAAGAAGAGAAAGAATATTATAATATTCTTTCTCTTCTTTTTCCTGCCTAAAAGTTATAAGATAGAATACAACATAAAAATATTTAAAATCATAGTTGTATAATATAAATAGTCTAATATTTTTATATTTTATATTCAGTCTGGTTATCTAATATATAAAAATTAAAGGTTTTGTTTCTTCGTATTTTATGCGCTGCCATACCATTCATCAGATTGCGGTAAAACTTTGTTAACTTATTGCTTGCACTTGCGCAAAGGTTATAGGCATAGTACAATTAACTTACACTAAGTGGCGAGCGTATCGTACCAACAAATTAATTTGAAAATCATATATGTCATTTAACTTCTATGAATGTAATATTATTCCTAATTCAACGATTTTGCTCTTCCAAATTTAAAACGATATTTAAACAATTATTTCTTTTGTGGCTGGCTACCTTATTTGATGGATAACTAATTGAAAAATCAAGCATTTATTAATGTTACGCGAAAATCTATGATGATTTTCGCTAATTTTGATTACAATAAGCAAAACCTTATTATAGCAAGAAAAAATAGTTGTACGCTTTAAAACGTTTTATTAAATTTAGGCTTGTTTAAAGATCTTCTGAACATCAAAAGCTTTAAATTTCTACTGCACAGTTTATATTATAGTGCCGTAAATATGCCGCAAATACTTATATATTAAAGTAATGCTTATGGTTCCAGAGTAAGACCAGTAAATTAAGTCTGTTTCATGTACTATGTTCTTCAACAATACTTCAAGAAATGCAGTTAAATGTAATCAGAAATAAAGATTTCAGCTAAAAATACTATTACTGAGATTATTTTAATTACGATATACGAGTACTCAACGGTATTTTCCGACATTAATGTAAGTGGCCCTGTGGCGCAACGGATAACGCGTCTGACTACGGATCAGAAGATTCCAGGTTCGAATCCTGGCAGGGTCGTAAAATGTTTTGTTTTGAAAACTTCTTGTAGTCTATAATTTCATATATCACGGTAACAACCTCAAATATTCACACAATACTTATAACTTACAATTATAATCTCTACATATTATTATATCAATAGAACATAATTAATTGTAAGATAAAATAAAATTATTACTCTAATTATGTATTTTTTATATTTTATTTTAGAATTGGTTTCAAAAATATATTTTATTGCAATTAATATTTATATATATTGTTTGGACAGTGTTATCGCGTTTTCACATCCCGTGAGTGTCGTTAGAGATGACAATGGGAAATGTCAGAAATATCACAAGGCTTCCGACAGATGGCGGTATGACTGGGAGCAGAAGCACCTACTAGATGTAGCGATTATGGTAGACCTTTCCACATCAGAAGAGACCTATGTTTATCAGTGTAATTTAGTTAAAGAATGTCAAAAGGCATTAAATACATCCTTTATTGCAAATTCACTTTTTGTTGAAAGTGTTTGCATTAAATTATGTATAAATAAATATATAATATTATAATATTACAATAATACTCTGCCACGTTCAAATTGTGGTAGAGGTTTTTTTAAAGTCCTGTCTAGACTAACGATGTGATTTACAAATAAGTTCAACTTAATAAATTCAAGTTCGAGGTTTTTTTATTGTTATTATTTGTCAATTGTCAATGTCAATTTTGTGTAATTAAAAGAAATACATTATGTATTTTCATATTTAATCTAGCAGCAGTAGTTATGTATTTCCGCTGCTTCAGTATGTTTCAATAATAATAAAGTTAAATATTTTATTCAATAGTTTATCGTTCTGTTATTTATTTATTTGTTGCAGTAATCAGATTAATTTTTATTTATATTTTTAAGAAAAATTAAATTCAAACCCAGTTTTACTTTAGTAATAAATACAACTGTAAAATCATACTAAGCATCGTAGTGTATAGGTTATATTAAGTATATTAAGTATTTCTTTAAATATTTCTATTTTAACACTAATTTTTATTAAGTTACTAAATAAGAATATTATTTACGTTAAGTATTCATTTTATTATATGAATAAAATTTATATTGTAAACATTGTAGGTAACAGGATTGAGATAACATCTAGTTATCTAAAGAATTCCTACAGTCAAAGACAATAAAATAAGTTATTTCGATCAACATAGTTTTAATCATCAAAAAAGAGAATAAAAAAATTAAAGTGATAATAGATACTAAGAATCGATGTTTTTTATGTACCGTGACACTTTCAATGGAATAATTTAATACACAAATTACTTTAGAAACAAGAAAAGAGGAAATAAAAGCACTGTAAAAGCCCGTTATCCATTCGTTATACTTCATAACGAAAAATCTTATCTACAACTTTCCTAGACACTATCACATCACGCGACAGTGTCAATAATGTTAAATTTTTATTATCTGATTTAGAAATTTTATTGCTCAAATCGTTGCGTGGTACATGTACGCGCTGGAGGTGGGCGTCATACTCTGGAGACATGAGACATGAGTCATGTTTCTAGTAATCGTTATCAAAAGTAAAGAACCGAATATGTTTTAAAGTTATAATTAATCAGATTCTTTAATGTCACATTCTATAATGTCACGGGCAAATGCATTTGCTTAGAGTAATTATATACACGCATTTGCCTGCTGTGAAAATAAATGATCTGTATAATAAACATATTTATACAATTGTTTGGTTTATTTTTTGATTTTAGGAATTAGATTTTTCTTTTACACCGTTAAATATATGGTTATTTTTTTAATATGTCAAATATTAGTTTATTTTTCTTAAATCTATATACAGTGAAACCTGTACAGCTGGCACCTTAAGGGACCTGTAAATTTGTCTCACTTAAAGAGGTATTCTACTTACCAAGTGTCTCAGATATCCAGGTATAAATACATATCTGTTTAATTTACAGAGGGTTCCATTAATAGCCGTGAGAATAAAGGTTATTTCAGTTAAAGATGTGCGATTATTAAATAAAATAAAGTACTTTGAGTTGTAATCTTTATTAATAATCAAAAAAGCTACTAAACAAAAATAATTAATCACGTTTTTTATAAACAATACAAAAAGGCATACAGAATGCGTCAATCAAAAAAAATCTGTTATTTTAGTTTGTCTTTTGGAAGTATTAGTTTTTCACGTACTGATAAATACTTATTAAGCCTTCGCTTCGGCATTTTCAAATAAACATCCAGAAGATAGCAAAACCAAACTGAAACTGGAGGTCACTTTTACACAATCAGCCGCGGAATTTGCGGGTAGAATTAAGAGTTAGTAAACAAAACGGTACACAAAATATAGTCTCAGTAAAAGAGGTAAATTATACTTGCAGTCTCAATTATAGAGGTAATTATGACGAATAAAATCGAAAGAACTAATCCCTAAAATATAGTCGCAGTAAAAGAGGTAAAATACAATCGCTGTCTCAATTATAAAGGTAATTATGACGATAAAATCGAAAGAAGGAATCTCAGATATAGAGATTTGTTTTGTCCCACTAACAGAGGTAATTCAGTGCTAAAGGGTCAGGACCAAAGTATGAGTTCCAGCTATGGAGGTTTCTCACTTATCCAGGTCCCATTTAATCAAGTTTTACTGTATAAATAATTGTATGCATTTCAAGTAACATGATTATTTGTTAAAAAATAAATAAATATATCATGTAATTTATTTATTCTATTTTTTCCACACTACGAATTTCTCCTGTATCGTGGGGGCAGTTTACATACATAGATTTAACAAGGATAAAGATCCAGATCCAGAACAATTATTTGTAGGCCATACAAATACTTGTTCCAAGCGGTATTCGAACCCGCGACTCTCAGCGCTGCAACTCATTGCTAGCCACTGCGCCACGAAGCCGTCATATATTTATGTATTATACAAACCAAAACATGCGACCAAAAACTTATGTAATAAATTCGACAATCGCGTAGCGTTGTCAATCTTAACCAGATAAGGTTTTGCGAATTTAATTCACGAGTTGCTGATGACAAAATATAATTACAGGCCATTTAGATGGTTTTAGCTCACTTATTACATTGCGATGACACTGCACGTGAGGTTCACGTTTCGGGTATTTCTTCATAACGAGGCAGTGGCATGCCTAAGTACACTGCAAATTTCTTAGGCTTTTTATATATGTTACAGTCAAAACCCATAGCCGGTCAAAGCCACTTTTGACTAAAAAAATCAGAATAAAATGGTTTTGGCCGATGCCTTTAGTCAAAAACAGTTTTGATTGATTTTTGTATTTAAAAGTAGATTGACCTAAGTTCTCAGTTTTAAGTAGTTTTGACCAACGTTCTTAGTCGAAAGTGGTTTTGTCTGATTTAGTGTTCAGATTGTAGGTCAAAACTCGCAATATCAGTAATAGTAGGTTTAGGTGCGGTTGGGGTGGCCCTAGGCCCACCCTAAGGCCGTGTTCATTATAATGATATAAAATAAAATTTGGAAAGAAAATTTTAATCAAAAAAATTCAAAAAAATATGTAAGTCAGAAGTAGTTTTGACTAACATTCTTGGTCAAAACCACTTTTAACCAATATAATTTGGTCAAAATCACTATTAAATATTACCCTATATTTTTGCAGTTAAAAGTTGTATGACGAACGTCATTTTGTACAGCCGACTTCAATATAAGTTATTAAGAATAACTCAAATAACTCAAAAACTATTAATTTGACCTTGATTAAATTCATATGGGAGCACACGAGAAGTATCAGCTTTCATATAAAAAAAGAATAATCGAAATCGGTCCACCCAGTAAAAAGTTATGAGGAAAACATGCGCGTCGAATTGAGTACCGTCTCCTTTTTGGAAGTCGGTAGAAAACTACTTTTGCCTGATTTTTCTAGTTAAAAGTGGTTTTGATTGACCGACCGAAAACTATAATCACATGAATTTTTATTTTAACTAAAATAATAAAATTTACATGATTTATGTTTATCGGAAAAGTATAAAGTATTAGATCTAATATTTCGCATCAATGAATCTAAATCCCGTTTAGAGTTTGTATTGGCGCTGCTCTTTGTCAAGTAAATTGTCTTTGTTTATGAAGATTTTATGTTATTCTCTGTCTGCGAATCCAAAATATTATTGCAGTTGTAAAAATTTTAATACGTTTAACTATTCAGGTGTAACACATCATGTCTGTGTAAATTGTTTCTTATTGTTTTATTGCGTTCAGATAGAAACATTATTAACTTATAATGTTATTTTTTTAAATTATAACTATTATTTTTATTGCTGGAATATATATGAATTTTAATAATTTTTATTTAATATTTTTAAGGAAAAATTAAATTAAAAACCAGTTTTGTAATAATACCTGTTTTGTCAGTAATAAACTTAAAATTTGTTAAAAAGTTATTATTTATTATTATATTTATCATATTTTTTTTTGTTATTATTAAACCCTCTGTATTAAAGGGGTAGAAAAAACAGAAACACGGGCCTTGACCAAATAGAACTGCTTTTTCTATAAGTGTAATAGTGGATTTGGGCATTTGAAGCATATTGAGGTTGTTTGAAGGGTCTTTGGGACTACACCAGTTGTGAATATGTACGGAGCGATTTGAACGGAGTTTACTTGCAATTATCTTTTTATTTCGATAGCCAGGTCTACGTACTTTGTCTTTTTATCATAATGTGTAGTAATGAGGTTGTGTGTGTTGCAAACTGCTATGTCTATTATAAAAACAGATTTCATCACTTGATCTTGAATAGCAATTACAAAAGCCTCCGTCTCTGGGAAGAGTTCTCAGCGTTGTAGCCACTCATTTAACGATTGCTTGTAACATGTGTTTAATTGAGATCGGCAAGGTGCTTACCGTGAAGAGACTTTTGTGACCACAAATCTATTTTCCGATATTTACTTATTATCTTTGGCTGAAAATTTCTGTCATTTAGGTTAAGGGGAGTTAGTTTTTTACCAATATCTGTAATATATTTGTGGAGTAGCGAATGTTTAGTTCATTTTAATTAAAAATTTTGCGTAATTTGTCTATTAGATTGTTGTGTAAATTTTGTATCTCAATGATGCCTCTTCCTCCATCTTGACGTGGTAATGTGAGACATTTTGTACATGATTTGTGGTGGTGTTTTCTTTTCGCTTTCATACGTGTACTAATTGAGCGTTGAAGTTTAACTAAATCACTCTGGTACCAATTTATAATCCCAAAGGAATAAGTGAGAACCGGTATTGCATAAGCATTTATGGCTTTTATACTATTGTATGAATTTAGTTGAATTCTTAATATTTGGTTTATTCTAATTTTGAAATGTTTTGTTAAATCTAATTTTGCTTGTTTTTGATGTATCTGCTTAGACTGAAGAAGCTCTAAGTATTTATATGTGCTATTTTCGTCCATGGGCTATAGTTTGTTCACCTGTATCGAGTATATGTATTGCTTAGTGATGATGATTGAATGATATATGTTTTTCCCGCGAATGATAGAACGTGCTTTGCATTTATCTACACCAAATTGCATTTTTATATCTGTAGAAAATGACTGTGTTAAGTCTGCTAGTTCTGTGAGTTCCGTTTATATTTATATTATATTATATTCCGTTTATATTATATTATTTTATTATTATTATTTAATTTAATCTTTTTATTTATTTAAAATTGCAAATTTTCTGTGATAAGTCATAAAGCTGAAATTAATGAGAAAAATTAAATAAGACTTGCTCTATGTTTACTAATTGCTACTTATCTAACGATAAGTGTAATTATTTACTTGTGACAGTAGTAGATTAATTCAATTACCATTTCAAACTTGTTATTCTGTGATATAAGAGTATTAAAATATATTCTTTTATAATATTTCTTTTGTTGTATTCAGGTTAAGCCGAAGAAAATTTATATGCATATCAGTTTTTTACAATGGCCCTTGAAAATCAAAGTAAAAAAGTACTTACAAGTTGTAATGCTCTTTTTTATTAAATCAACGCAAGCTTACTAAATTTTGTAATTAAATAATTAAAATAATGAACAAATAATTTTAAAAACCTATGAAACTTAAACACCCGATAACAATTTTTAATAGTGCCTTTATTGTAAGCTTCGCGTCGCGAGCAAAGGATGGATGATGTGATGATCGCATCGTCCAGGTGCGTGGCGAATATGAAACCTGGTCTTAAAAAATTTGCTGACGATCATCGAACACCGAATACTGAAACCATGTGTTTGATGAACACGAAGTGGACCAATGGCTAGCAATTTGTTTTACACAAAATACAAATCTTAAAATGTATTTTTGCTAAAATAAAAGCCGTGGTAGCTCAGAGACTAGGCATTTGAAGTGAATTACACAGTAAGCGAGCAACCCGGGTTGGCAGGCGGTAGGCACCGCTGTGTGCGAAAGCGTTCCCATGACCCTTATAATATGCGGCGAAGTAGATATTTATCAATGAAAAAAAAAGAGGAACGGGCTAGGATTTCTACAGATTATGTTTTTACAAAACATAATCTCACTGTCTGCTACTCTCTCTGTAATCTCTGTCTGCTCTAATGCTTGCTGTCCGTAGTTTCGCCATTTGGGAAACTAGGGGACTCTGTTTATTTGAGAAATACCTAGGTAAAAGTCTATCCACCAAATTGGCGATATATTGAAGATCGGCCGAATTAATATTATCCTTAACTGATGAGTATATGCGTAGTTACGAGTATATGGATGTGAAAGAAGCGAGAGAGTTGTGTCGGGATCGTGTCAAATGAAGTTCGTAGTCTCTGTCTACCCCCCTGGGTTACAGGCGTGAGAGTTTTTGTAGTAGGTATGTTAGTAAATTTTCGCTAACTGACAACATTAGACAACATGGAAAAGAGCTGCCTCATATTAGTCTGTGACAATTAAAGTCTTAGCTATATGCCCTATGCGGTTAAATTTGTTGATACATATTTGCTATTAAAATGCTTTTAAAGTCGAGTGGAATCCCGACTATTATAAGAAAAGTTCGTAATTTTTTTTCCAAAAATAAAAATCCCACTCGAGACTTCTTATAATAATAATATTAAATCGTTTTAATCTATTCATATGGATGCACTTATGCAATATTCATGACTTAATGATATGTACTCTATGATAATACGACTTTTCGATCAAAAAACATTCATTTAGCACTAAATACGTATGATACTCAATAAGATTTAAGACATACAAAAAGTATTCTAGATACTATTAATATTTATTTTACATCTTTTCAAAATGTTCTCCATTATGCTCTGTACAAAGTTTATTTATTTATTTTATTTATTTATTCTTTATTGCATTCCTTAATCTAAAAGAATACAAAGGGCGGACTTAATGCCTTGTGGCATTCTCTACCAGTCAACCCATGGAGTGGTGAGAATTTGAAGTAGGTGTAGCAATATAGAATAAAAACAAAATAGAAATTTATAATTAATTACGTTATATATACATTTTACTAATATATACAATAAATAAACTATAAAAATGTATCCTATTTATACATGTATACAAATATATACGTACATACATAAGCATACACATATTCATACCAATACACATATACAAATAGTACATATAAATAACTATAGATATATACGTCTAAAATATAGATAACATGGATGATTCATCTAAGAAGCGTTGTCTTTAACAGATGATTATGCACCAACTTTTTAAAAGCAAACTTATTGGGAGCTTTTCTGATGTCGGTAGGCAAGGAGTTCCAAAGGCTTGCAGCCTGAACTGTAAAGGAGTTACCATAGAACTCGGTGAAGTGAACTGGAATACATATTTTGTTGTTAGAAGACGAACATAGAACCCTATCATGAGATGAGGAGAGATAGTGAAATTTACTCTTAAGATAAGAAGGCGAAAATGGGTCATTTAATATGGAAAAAAGAACAAGTAATATTCTGGAAATACGCCTCTGCCGGATTGTAAGTCAATTAAGCTTAGATCTATATTGTGAAATATGGTCATACTTACGAAGCCCGAAAATAAATCTTATACAGTTATTGAGAAGGCGTTCCAGCTTGTTCAGAAGATCCTGGGACAGATCCAGGTAACACACATCTGCATAATCAGTTATGGGTAATATGAGTTATTGGACAAGCATGATCTTAGACTTTGTAGGGAGAAAATGTTTTATACGATACAGAGTACGTAACGTAGCAGTGACTTTACGACTAACTTCAGTAACCTGAGTTCTCCAATTCAGCGTGCTGTCAATGTGTAGGCCAAGATTTTTTACAGACTTACTGAACGGTATTGTAATCCCATTGTAGTACACCAGCTTCCACATCAGCCCAAGCCTAGGTTATTTGCCCCACCGCTGTTTGACTGCTGTCGACCGCGAAGATAAGATACAAACCATTCCAATGCTGTAGGGCCAAAATTTAGATGAGACAGTATGGAAATAAGGATTTCATGATCAACTGTGTTGAAAGCATTTGAGAAATCAACTAGTACCAGTACTGTTACTTTTTTTCTTCCATACCGTTTCTAATAACGTCTGTGACGTTAATTAAAGCAGTACTGCTACTATGACCAGGGCGAAACCCAGACTGATATATACTCAGTAGGTTATGTTTCGAAATGAATGTAGAAATTTGCTTGTAAACACAGGATTCTAAAATTTTGGAAAGAAAGAGTAGAATGGATATAGGGCGAAAATGATTGGGAAGAATGGGAGAAGGAACTTTTGGAAGGGGCTTTATAAAAGCCCTTTTCCAAAGATTAGGGTACTGACCTGAATCAAGGGAAAAATTTATAACATGGGAAATTGTTCCATTCACAGTTCCATTCGCCTAAACCAACTCTGAAAACACTTGTGCCAGTCTTGATCTGACAGGTCGGAAATCGCTTCTTCGTAGGCAGCCACGGCTTCTTCGGCGCTTGAAAAAAACTTTCCTTTTATTATTTTTTCTTTGATTCTTGGGAACAAAAATAAATCACAAGGAGCTAAGTCAGCGCTGTAGGGTGGGTGACTTAGAGTTTCAACACCAGATTTCTCAATAAATGCTTTTGTTCTAAGGGAGATAAGCCCGGTATTTGGTCTTCTCTCCTACATAGCTTGAAAACCGTTGGGTAATGCAACTGTAGTATACCATTCAGAGTTGACTGACCTACAATTTTCCAGCATTGACGTCGAGAAATGTCCGCTCCGCGAAAAAAAACTAGCTACCATTTTTTTGTCGACGTTGCGAGGTCTTTGCAGTTTTGTCGGTAAATGTCCTTCTGAGTAGACTCATACTGATTGCCTTTTATTTTCCGGATCATAATGATAGATACATGTCTCGTCACCAGTAACAATTTCTGAAACACGCCTAGATGCCCCGTTTTCAAAACGTAGACGCATTTCATGACATCATCCACACGAGTCTGTTTTTCGCTTTCGGAAAGTAAACGAGGGATCCATCGACAACAAAGCTTCCTCACTCCAAGATGTTTTTTTTTTATAGGATAAGGGTGACAAACGAGCATATAGTCCACCTGATGGTAAGTGGCTGCTGTGACCCATAGACATCTACATCTATCCTCAACAAAGAATCAAAATGCAGATGCGTCGTCACCCGTGAGGACTAAGATGAAATTACTCTTTTCCAGTAAAATGGGTCTCCGGTTCTCTACACTCACCATACGAAACACAGCAGCGTTAAGCTGCTATTTTACGCTGGTATTATATGTTGATGTAGGATGGTATGAATGCTACCCGAACTAATGCCTACAATCTTTTCGATGTCCGTATATGTGATTCGTGGGTCTTCTCGCACCAGCATTTTAGTAGTCCATACATTTTCTGCCGTTACTGCTGTTCTTTGGTCATCTTTAATTTTACCCCTTTTGAAGCAAACCACCTAAAAATTATTGCACGTGACGGAGATGAGTCCCCTAGTGCTGATTGTAACCGTTGCGTTGTAAACTTAATTGTTTTGGTTAAACCAAATTTAAAATCATAATATATCATAGCGCGCAAATGTTCACGGTTAAGATTCATCGTTTCATCGTTGCAGGAAAATTAATTTAATATATAACTATAAATTTCTTTCGTTCTTCTTTCTAAATATATTTGCTTTTTAGAAACATATAACACGGGTGCGTTCCATTTTTAAATTTCGAGCATCTCAAAACTTATTGAGTGACGTACGTACACGTGCAAAAACATTATCTCGTATTTACATAATGATCAATCAATCAAAAAAGTTAATTAAGATATTGCATTTTTGAGTAAATATTGATAAAGTTTTCAAAATTTTAATTATTTTAAAAGTTATTTGTTACTAGCGATCCGCCCCGGCTTCCCACGGGTAATTTATATATTTCGACAATAGCGCCACCTACCGGGTATAACTGTGAATCTAAACTACCTAGGGACTCACTTAAACACACACAATAATTTAATCAAAATCGTTGAAGCCATTTTCAAGTTTTAGCGAGGCTAACGGTCAGCAATTGATTTAAATACGTGCACCGCAACTCAATAAGCAATACATATTATTTATTTTAAATAATCTGAAAAAATCAAACGTATTTTGAGATTATATCCTCCGAATTTCGGTCACGGCGGCCAGCGCACAACAGAGACTTGCCACCTGCGCAGCTCAGGATTATAGTGTCCAAGTGTATGCGGAAGCACAGGTGCATTTTCTCTTCCCTCACTCTCATAGACCGAAGGGACGGTAATTCAACACGACCAGAGAGAGATCAGGCGCAGGTAAAGCAGGAGGCACGGTGGAGAAACATCGCCGAATTTCTAATTCCGCAGCCGCTACTGAGAAATATAGAGAAGAAAAATTGATATGGACCGTCCCGGGATTCGTACCCGAGAACTCGCATTTATGAGCAACACGGCAGTCAGCAATCTCAGAATAACAACTCTCATAGTATTGTATTCGCGGCTAACTGGATTCTGATAGGATACAAGAATAGAACACAAAGAACCAGTAAGGGCAGTAACGTAAGCCCTTGCATAATAAAATAGAAAATTATCATAGATACAGTTAAGTAGTCAGAAGTATTTGAACGTGTTATCCAGCCCACGTGCACTTATTTATTTGTCGAAATTGCCCTTAAACGGAACCAGTGAGCCATTTTGTCGTTGTATATTTACGGTGTCTAAAGACTTGCACCGAGTGCGGCATCGGTGTAATAAAGTGCAAGATATATTGGAGGTCGCAACTCTAGTGGTTGTTTAAATCCAGTTTAGTTTAAAAAATAGAAGTCATGTTTTACTAATTTAAGTAATACCGGCATAAAATAAACATTTAATCTACGTTTATAACAATTTGTGACGTTTTTATTGTAGTCGTGGTTTATCATAGAAGAGCTATATAAATAAAAAAGTGATTAGGAAACAAATTATTTTAAATTTATTATACTGGTGTGTACTACACGCCGTGTTATTTACGAGTCAATATGGCTTTTCCAATTATTTATTCAATGCATTTCATTGCATTTGTGCTACATCATTTCATATCTAATTAAAGCTAAATAACATGAAAGCACATGGAATCCAAATTAAGCTAGTATTCTCACGAGTACACTTATATTGAAAGCAAAGCAAACGAAATAAATTTTGAAATCTTATATCTGCATACACTCGAAGTAAATACAAAAACTCTATATTAGATATTCGTATATTTTTTAGGGAAAGCAGTCTGTAGTTCTTCGATAGAGCGTTTTCGCCTTTCTTGGAGAATAAGACCAACACCCTTTTGCTCCACTTTGACTTTGCGTCACCGTAGTAGCGCCGTCGTAGAAGATGGATGCAGGTGGCTCAGGGCCGTGCTGTGTGGCATGGCATTCCTTTCGGGAGGCCAATGTTCAGCAGTAGATTGGTGAATGACTGTAATAATGATGCAAACGAAGATTTTATTTATGATAGCCATGCAATGTTAGCCGTAGTAGCTCAGGGGCTTAGTGCTCGTTGTGAATTTCATAGTAGGCGAGCAACCCGGGTTCGATCCCCGCCGGTAGCAATAAAATTGTTAATTGCAATTTTAAGTGGTGATTTAAAACGTACTCGACGGTGAAGGAAAACATCGTGACGAAACATGCATGTCTGAGAAATAAAAAAAAATATTTCGAAGGCATGTGAAGTCCGCTAACACACATTGGGGCAGCGCGACGAACACTTCCTTGCCCCCAAACGCCTGTGCGCAACAGTTTGACGTATATAGACTTTATGCAATGTTAGGTATGTGCGAAAATTGTTATATTTGCTACTTTTAAATGTATGAATTACAGCGGTTACATTTTTAAATATATAATACATTACATAATACCTGTTTTAGCTAGATGTACACATTTGAAATGGTGTATTCACCAAATTGCCAAGTAGTTGATGCATTGCATACTGGCACGTAAACCCGGCTCTCCGAGACATAACGGACCCCTTGCTTCATGGACGTAAATCAGAACATAAAATTGCAATTAACAATTTCGATGGTTCTGAAAAGGATCACACTCTGTTGGTATTATTAACAAGAGCATTGCACTTTTATTTCTATCTGAATTATCTAAAAAGATGGTAATGATTTTCGGTTGTATGCAGATGCTCGTGTATTATGATTCCAAAGCGAACGTTTATCCCCTGAGTCACCAAGATTCCAGTAATATAATATTATATAGTAGTAAAGGACACCGTTTCTTTCATTCTTTTTAAATTTTTTTTATAGGATAGGGTGACAAACGAGCACACAGCCCACCTGATGGTAAGTGGTTGCTGTGGCCCATAGACATCTACATCTATCCTCGTTTGCGAATCAAAATGTAGATTTTTAACGGTGGTAGAGCCACGCAGCAGTTTTTGCTGTTGCATGTATGGGCCGGCTCGAGCCGGGTTGGTACCACGACCTCACAGAATACCGGCGTGAAGTAGAAGCTTTGCTTCTGCGTTTCGTCTGGTGAGTGCAGGTGGCCGGAGGCCCAATTCCCCCCCCCCCCCCATCAACATGGTAGCGGAATTACACGAAGAACTACCCCAGGAGGGTACCAGCACCCCTGGAGAATCCCTCGCTGAGCATCCACGACCATGTTATTCCGATCCTGAGCGTGGGTGCTCAGGCTGCCCCGCGTATTCTGGGGGGGGCAAAATTCCGCTCAAAAGCATTACTGCTAGGGGCAAACTGAGCAAGAACACCAAGGCGACCCCTGCCACGCTATCCGTGAATTTCTGCAACATCAGGGGACTTCACTCTAACCTAAACGCCGTCCACTACCATCTCGAGACGGCGAAGCCGGCCTTGCTCTTTCTGACCGAGACGCAGGTTTCTTCTCCGGCTGATATTTCGTATCTCTCCTACCCGGGGTACAAATTGGAGCATTCCTTTGTGCCTCGGGCTGGAGTTTGCGTGTATGTCAGAGAGGACATCTGTTCTCGACGCCTCGGCAGTCTTGAAGGTTCGGACCTGTCCATCCTTTGGCTACGCGTAGACAGCGACGACCATCCGCGCGTCTACGGGTGCCTCTATAGGTCCCATAGCGGTAATGCCGAAACAGACCGACTCATCGACCACATCCAAATGGCTACAGATTTCTTGCTACAACAGGTCCCATTCGCAGAGATCGTGATCCTTGGCGATTTTAACGCCCACCATGCCGAATGGCTCGGTTCACGTCTAACCGATCATGCGGGGAGATCTGTTTATGACTTTGCCTTGGTATATGGTCTGACACAACTGGTTACTTCGCCTACGCGGATTCCAGATGTGGAGGATCATACACCTTCCCTGTTGGACCTTCTGCTGACCTCTCATCCGGACGGATATCAGGTATCCGTCGATGCCCCTCTCGGCTCTTCGGACCATTGTCTGATCCGGAGTGTGGTGCCACTCACGCTCCCTTCGCGGTTGCGTTCTGCAGGTTGCCGCCGTGTTTGGCATTACAGGTCGGCGGATTGGGACGGAATGCGGTCCTTCTTTGCATCCTACCCATGGGGGCGGGTTTGCTTCTCGCCGGATGATCCCAGCGCTGTTGCTGACTCTGTCACTGATGTGGTGCTACAGGGAATGGAACTATTTATTTCATCATCTGTGGTACCCATCGGAGGCAGATCTCAGCCTTGGTTTGGTCGCTCCTGTAAGACTGCATTACGCAGTAAGCAGGAGTGTTATCAAGCCTGGGCTGCGGCTTCGGCGACTCGGGATGTAAATACCAGCACACTTAAAAAGAAGTATAACTTCGCCTCCAGGTCCTTCAAAAGAGTTATTGCCAAGGCAAAGTCAGAGCACATAGGCAGAATTGGCGAGAAACTAGTTCGCCTTCCTTCGGGAACCCGTGCATTCTGGTCTCTCGCCAAGGCTGTCCAAGGGAATTTCTGTAAGCCATCACTACCATCTCTGCACAGGGAGGATGACTCACTGGCCCATGACGCAAAAGACAAAGCCGACCTTTTAGGCTCCCTTTTTGCGTCCAACTCGACTCTTGATGACGGGGGGAAAACACCGCCGACCATCCCGCGGTGTGAGTGCTCCATGCCGGATGTGCTGTTCTCACAGCGCTCGGTTCGCAAAGCACTGCTCTCCTTGGACATCCAGAAGTCGAGTGGGCCTGACGGAATCCCGCCAATTGTGCTGAGGACGTGTGCTCCGGAGTTGGCACCGGTCCTAACGCGTCTTTTCCGGTACTCCTACTCCCAAGGCGTAGTCCCGAATTCATGGAAGACAGCTTTTGTCCACCCGATCCCTAAAAAAGGCGACTGCTCAGACCCATCCAACTATAGGCCAATCGCGATCACCTCCTTGTTCTCCAAAATAATGGAATCCATTATTAACTGCAAGCTCATCCGGTACAGTGAGGATCACCAGCTGATTAGTGACCGCCGATACGGTTTTCGTCGGGGTCGATCAGCTGGTGATCTTCTGGTCTACCTGACCCATAGATGGGCGGAGGCAGTAGAGTCCAAGGGGGAGGCGTTGGCCGTTAGTCTGGACATTGCGAAGGCCTTCGATCGGGTTTGGCACAAAGCGCTTCTTTCGAAGCTCCCTTCCTATGGGCTTCCCGAGAAATTGTGCAATTGGATCACCAGCTTCCTTGTAGATCGGAGCATTAAGGTCGTTGTAGACGGTGCATGCTCTGACTACAAGCCTATTAACGCTGGTGTTCCACAAGGCTGTGTGCTATCACCAACGCTGTTTCTTCTGCATATCAATGATATGTTGCTAACTGGTAACATTCATTGCTATGCGGATGACAGCACTGGTGATGCTCTATACACCGGCCGTGCCAATATTTCTCGGGAAAACGTCGCTGAGTACCGGAACAAACTTGTGTCTGAAGTCGAGTCTTTGCTGAACAAAGTCTCGGATTGGGGGCGACTAAATCTAGTCCAATTTAATCCTCAGAAGACACAAGTTTGCGCGTTTACCGCTAAAAAGAACCCCTTTGTCGTATCTCCTCAGTTTCAAGGCACTCCCCTTCTTGCCTCAGCCAGTATCGGTATCCTCGGAGTCGACATATCGAGTGACGTGCAGTTTCGTGGTCACTTGGAAGGGAAGGCCAAATTGGCCTCTAAAAAGCTTGGCGTGCTCAGCAGAGCGGGACAGTATTTCATGCCGGCACACCGCTTGCTACTTTACAAGGCGCAAGTTCGGCCTCACATGGAATACTGTTCCCATCTCTGGGCAGGGGCTCCCCAGTGCCAGCTCCTTCCACTTGACCGCATCCAACGCAGAGCGGCTCGAATTGTCGACGACCGAGCCCTTTCCGATCGGCTCGATTCATTGGCACTGCGAAGAGACGTTGCATCCCTTTGCATTTTCTTTCGCATCTACCATGGGGAGTGCTCTGAGGAATTGTTCGGATTAATCCCAGCCGCCAAATTTCACGAACGCACATCGCGGCAGAACTCCCGATACCATCCACACCATCTGGATGATTGCGGTCCACCACTGTGCGATTTAGAAGATGTTTTCTTCCTCGCACGACCTCCTTGTGGAATCGATTACCATCAGCGATTTTTCCGGACCGATACGACTTAGGGACCTTCAAGAAAAGAGCGTACTCCTTTTTAAAAGGCCGGCAACGCATCTGCGATTCCCCTGGTGTTGCAGTTGTTCATGGGCGGCGGTAGTCACTTACCATCAGGTGGGCCGCATGCTCGTTTGCCCCCTCTCCTATAAAAAAAAAAAAAGATGCGTTGTCACCCGTGAGGACTAAGATGGAATGCCTCTTTTCCAGTAAAAAGGGTCTCCGGTTCTCTACACTCACCATACGAAACACAGCAGTGATAAACTGCTATTTTACGCTGGTATTCTGTGAGAGCGTGGTCCTTCCCCTGTCGAGCCGACCCATTCATGTTATAACTATACTACTAATATAGCTGCAGCATGGCTCTACCACGTAAAAGTTTGGTAGATACGCCGTATGGTAGCGACAAAAAAAAAAACCTCAACTAATGAGTAAGTAGCGACTTACCGAAGGGTCAACAAGACTTATACACTTCGATGGGGTTGTGATATCAGACTTAAAATCTAATTCGAGTCATCTTGTACTGCGATTACCAATCAGTCTGACGCGTTGAGGAATGTAGAACTCAGAGCTCTGAACTCGGTCTCTAAACTAGAACGCTCTAGAACTTTCTAGAACTATCGACACCTAGCCAATCAGGACCGGTATGGATTCCAAAGACATTTAAGTAGTAGTAATAGACCGGACATCAGCAACAAAATGGTCACGTCTTACTTATGTCCTATAGGATATATTTCGGATTTGTCTCATTTAGTCTTCTACATGACACAAATCCGAAATATATCCTGATCATCAAAAGCTCATGACGCATTCGTTTCTTAAATTAAAAAAAAAATAAAGAAAATATGTCCCATTGTGCATTAAGGTATTGTAAGTCCCGATATGTAGCAAAAACTGAATGTGATTTCGGTTTATTACCACAAGTATAATGAATATTTACCCCATAATTTTAATATTTATTATTTCTGGTAGATTGTTCTAGAACATTCATCGTTATTGTAATAAGCGCCTTCTGTTATCCAGTAACGTCACTAAATGAGTTAGTGATTGACTACTTTTATCGATAGGTGCTATCGAGAAAAATATTATACAGAATGCAGAATAGAATAGGTTTTAGAGATTTAACATTATACAAGTAATTAAGTATCATCACAACCTACCTAGATTAAGGCATACAATATTGTTAAACCTAACCTAACCTAACCTAACCTACCTAGATTAAGGCATACAATATTGTTCAGCGCCACCATTAATACCTAGTACATGGCAACACTAGATACCACTAGCGCCCTCTAGTATCGAGTAGAAGAACTAGGAGAGCTCGTAATAATACTATTACAATCATGGAATTTCAAACATTATCACATTATTCATTAAATCAAATCAACAAACACGGATAATAAATCATAATGTCGTACAATGAAACCTTTCAATAAACATGGACAATAAATAATAATGTAAAAAGTACACTGGAATTACGCCAGTGTAATCTAAGTCTATGAATGGAATATTAATATGTAGAAATACATGTAAGCTTATAACTAAAAGATTTAATCATCTACAATATTTAAGGAGGTAAAACAATAAACGATACTGTACCCATACTAATAAAGAAATCGGGTGGACCTGGCCCACGGCCGTTGGTTTTAAAGTGAAACGTCTATGTCAGCCAGTACAGCAAGTACAACCAGTCAACAACATAGCCTTCTTTTTAAAAGTTTAATATAATTCTACAAAAGTAGGATGATTGCAGATGCGTTGCCGGCCTTTTAAAAAAGAGTAGGTAAGCTCATTTCTTGAAGGTCCTTAAGTCGCATCGGGCCATAAAAATCGCCGATGGTAAACGATTCCTTAGAAAACTCCTAATAAATCACACGATAGTGGACCACCAAGCATCCAAATGATGTGGATAGTAACGTAAGTTTTGTCGCGATGTGTGTTGGTGAAATTTGGTGGCTGGAATTAATCCGAACAATTCCTCAGAGCACTCTCCGTGGTTAATACGATAGAACATGCAAAGGGATGCAACATTTCTACGCAGCGCCAGTGAATCGAGTTAGTCAAATAGAACTCAATCGTCGACGATTCGAGCCGCTCTGCTCTCTATGCGGTCAAGTGGAAGGAGCTCGCACTGAGTAAACGCTGTGTAGGCTTGAAATAGTGTTCCATTACTGAGTACGCCAAGTTTCTTAGAAGCCAATGTAGCTTTCTCTTCTAAGTGACTATGATACTGCAGGCCATTCGATATGTCGACGCCGAAGATTTCACTACTGGCTGCGGCAACAAGGGAAGTGCTCTGAAATTGAGGAGATGCGACAAAGGTGCTCTTTTTAGCGGTATACGCGTAAACTTGTGAATTTGTATAATAAATTTTCGTGTAACGACATTTAAGTTCAGTGATTTCCTAAAATATGTTAAATTTACAGTGTATTTTTCTAAAAGAAACGAATTTGAAAACATGGAGGCGCCCGCTTATTGGATTTGATGTTTCGTGAAGTGCCTTCGACGCCGACCGACCAATCATATTTTTCTTATATTAAATATATATTATTATTATAGCGTCTATTGGACCTAGTGATATCATCCACGATACCACCAATGTGACTGCTGTTTGAATTGATTCTTAGTTATTAGAAATTATATATGTTATTTCATGACATTTCATTTCATTCATGACGTTATTCATGAATTAAAAATTTATATGACTTTTTTGGTGTGATGGGAGTTATAATATATAGATTTATACAATAAAAAAGCATGTATATTCCCTATTATTATATGGTAAAGCATTACAATCTTAGTAATCTTCAACAACATTATCGATACTTTGATGTCGAAACGGTAACATCCCTAAAACGGATACACCTTCCATTTACACCTTTAACCTTACATTTATTAGCGTCACCTACTGGGGAATATCTGAAATATTTTCCTAATAAATATTCAGCGTAGTTTTGCTATGTTTAGCTAGAGAGCATCACACACGCGCGTGCTCAAAGTTTTGTATGGAATTGTTCCCATGTCCGCTCTATAAATATACCGATATATTTTATAACTCTTTGATGTAATCAAAAATTCTAGATGTTTCTACAGTAGAAGGTTCTGGAACTATCTGAGGTCCTATATAAGGCCAGTATAGACCGCGATCGGAGTCAGTGTTGAATTGGCGATACAAGCGAATACTTCGAAGCGATACAACTGTGAACTAAAGTGATCAGTAGTACAATTGTGTTTTGTTATTAATGTGATTTTAACTCGCAGTTAGTGTTCTGATTTTAAAGTGTCAATTTTGGTAATTCACTCGGCAGTTTTAATTGTCACGAATCCTAAGCTCGTAACAATTGGTGTCAGAAGTGGGATCAAATCATGCCGATTTTACCAAAGGACGACACGGAGGTTATCCGTATCTGAAATCAACGCCAGCAGGAGACGGAACAGAGAAGATTTGGTGGTGCAATACCGCAGACGTCAGAGGGCCAGCTGCTGACTACGGAGGCCAGCCCGTCAGCAGCTCCTGTATCTGCAGCACCTGACTTAGGAGCTCTGATGATGATGCTGCAGGAGCAGGCTTGTCGACAGGAGGAACAGGCTCGCTGACAGGAGGAACATGCCCACCGACAGGAGGAACAGGCCCGCCGACAGGTGGATGAGGCCCGTCGGTTGGAAGAGCAGCCGCAGCGTGGACAGGAGGAACAGGCCCATCGTTTGGAAGAGCAGCTCAAATTTTAAATATGGAACATGTAACATTCAAGAGAAATAACAACAACAAACAACAACATGGAAGATGTTTTCTAGATTCCTGATGCGTGACGTTTAACTCGATTTACTTTTCATGATATATATCCCTATGAGGGCGGGAATCGCCTAGGGGATAATCAAGGGAAATTATTGTATGTAAGTTAATAGGTATACGCACATCCAAGAATATAGGTGGGGGCTTTGCACATGCTCCTAATGAAGGTCCTTCACGCTACCTTCGGGAAAGAGATAAGGGAGGTGAAAGATAGGGTTGCTCAAGATGACAACCGCCTGTCGGAAGCTTAAGCCCAAATCGACCAAGTGAACAATCGGGTTGACATCGTGATGGCTGACGTGAAGAAAATGCTGGACGACCTTAAAATTGGGGATGGAATACAGCTCCCGTGGTAGCTATGAAACCTTCGCTACGTGCTTCTTCGATCCAGCTACCCTAACCGAACTGTATAAAGGGAAGTTGATCGATCTCGAGAGGGTAGTGCGGTACAGCGCTGCCCAGTAGCTGTAGGATTACGACTTTGTGATCGAACATCGCAGCTGGAAATCTCATGGCAACGCAGATGCATTGTCAAGAAGACCTTGTCCTGAAGATTTCAATCATGTAATAATAATATTTAATAATAAATATTTATTTCATTTCCAATTACACATGTTTACATACAGGAATAAATATGATCACAATTAAACAAAGTAACAATAAGTCTAACAAAAATAACATGCTATGATAAAATTAAAACTATGTGTAGCTTCATAATGTAGAATATACAAAAGAAAAATAAATAAGTCAAGTTTATAATATTAGCTACCTGCCTGAACTAGGTTGAGTACCTGTGTTTCAGACATCACTTACACAATGGGTTTATTAATGTAGGACACTAGATATTTAAATAATTAAACTATATTATATAATATAATAAATAAAATAACTAAATAACAATTAATTGTTACCTACAATTAATACAAACTATTTTAGAATTTCTAACAACTTGTCTGTGTCTTCGTAATTTAATTTATTTATAAATTCCCTTACACTTATATTACAGTTCTTATAACTTAGACTATATACCTTTAGTGACTTGTTAAGTTTGTTATATAGAAAGGGTCCAAAAAATATGTAAAATTTGTTCACAAATGCGTGTTTGGTTTGAGGGTTTACACAAACTAAGTCCATTCTTCTCCTGTCTATGGGTTTTAAGTTAAATGGAAGTTCGGTATGCTGTTTTAATATGATGTTCAAGATAAACAACTGATGGACAGTTAGTACACTACATGCCAAGTATTGTACTAGGCAAGAGGGTAAGGAAGTGGTATCTGTGAGGAAGCTGCGGACAGACCAACTCAGCAATGAGTGGAAGAATACCCTACAACATGCACAGCAGAAATATGCGGACATCAAGCCAATTCTGGAATGGATGAAGGCTAGTGCTCCTAAGCCCAAGTGCAGCGACGTTTCAGCGATGAGTTTCAACCATGAAAAGCTATTGTGCCCAATGGGACAGCTTGCTTATTCAGGATGGAGTCCTGTGACGTAAATGGGAAAACGGTCACGGAGCCATTGTCATTTGCAAATGGTTGTCCATAAAGATAAAGTGCCGGATATTCTACAGCTGTACCATAATAGTTGTTCAAGAGGCCATCTGGGAGTTAAACGAACTCTACTGAAGATCCAAGAATGGTTTTACTCGGTCCTTTATCGTGACGATGTCGAGGACTGGTGTCGCATATGTACACGTTGTGCGACTGTAAAGGGATGTCAGATTTGTAGTAGATGTCAATTGAAATTGTACAATGTTTGTGCACTATGGAAGAGGATAGCCCTTGACGTAGCGGGGCCGTTTCCGGAAAGTGAAAGTGGTAACAATTATTTCATGGTTGTTATGGATAACTTCACTATGTGGCCAGAAGTCTTCGCCATTCCAAATCAAGAAGCTTCAACAGTTGCAGATAAACTAGTTCATGAAGTCTTCTATCGCTTTGGAGTACCATTCACAGCGATCAAGGAAAGAATTTTGAATTGTGAGGAAAGAAATTTGAATATTCCAGAATACTTGCCGAGTTATGGGTACTCATAAAACAAGAGCAACTTCTTGCGAGGAGAGGTACCTAGCAAAAGTTATGGAAAATCGGCAAGGAGACTGGGACAAGCACATACAACCGTTTTTGTTGTAATATCGAAGCGCTGTTCACGAAAGTACATCACTGACACCTGCTTTTGCAAACTTTGAAAGAAAATTACGGCTGCCAGCAGTCCTGTTCACTGGAATACCACCTGATGCCCCATGCAGTATAACCGATTATGAAAATGACTTGCGGAACAAAATGAATGACATTTATGAGCATGTCAGACGATCGGACCAGCAAATATCTAAAAAGATAAAAACCCGGTATTACCGCAAAATTAACAACAAAGGATTCGTCGAAGGTTCATTAGTGTGGTTGCACAATCCAATTCGCAGCAAAGGGAAATCTCCTAAGCTTCAAGCTCAATGGGACGGACCGTGCCGGATTGTGACAAGAATAAATGAAGTAATCTACTGGATATAAAAAGGTGCAAGATATACTCCTAGGATCATTCATGTGGATGGACTGACGCGTTATTATGAGGCCGATAATGCTCGGGACGAGCATGTTTTAGGCCCTCCTAAAACATGCTCGGGGACAGTATTGCGCGCCACCATTAATGCTTGGTACATGTTGACACTAGTTACCACTAGCGCCATCTAGTATCGAGTAGCAGAACTCGTAGAGTCAAGATCCTTCTAGAAATTTCCATGGAAGAACTTTCTAGAACTATCGAGACCTAGTCAATCGGGACCTATATGTACTCGAACATTCTAGATGTTTCTACAATATAAGCATCTGGAACTATCTGAGACTCTATATAAGGCCGATATAGATCTCGACCAAAGACAGTGTTGATTTGGCGGTATACAAGCGAATGGTTCGAAGCGATGCAACTGCGAACTAAAGTGATCAGTAGTACAATTGTGTTTGGTTATTATTGTGGTTTTAAGTTGTAATTAGTGTTCTGTAATTAAAGTATCAATTTTGATAATTCACTCGCAGTTTTTAATTGTCTCGAACCCCAAGCTCGTAACAATATATTTTTTCCCACTTTGAGATTTTGATCAATGGAGATATTACGTATCTGTAATTTTTAAAAACTGTAGTTTGGTGAGTTTTACGCGCGATGATCTTTCTATAAGAATTGTAAATCGGATGGGACTTTCCGGCTGTAAATAAAAGAGCTGGCGCCCGAAGGTATAATTATATGTTAATATGTATGTCAATCAGCGAGAAAACTCAGCCAGTATTCTGGGCAATGTATTATAGAGTATTCTATTATTTTTGGAAAAAGAAAAAAGATTAGGAATAAAACCCTTTATATCACGAATGTGAGCTGTAAATATTGTATACTACATGTCACTATTTATGTCGTATAGAAGTGAATGAAAAAGTTACAATAATAAAAAATAACATATTCAAAGTAAAAATGTTGAAGAATTTCTAGATGTATATTTATCCTTAAAAGAGCATTAAAATTTATTAGGGGACACGTCGTCGTCAAGGCAGTGTAAACAAACGAAAAGGGATGTTAATCTAGAACTATTTGATGTTCTTGCTTCTGTTTATGGCTGTTTGTTTACTTACATACAAGTCATGGGGCACGTTTGCCGCCCTCATTGCCTCTAGGGAGAGAATATTATAATACCTCTTGGCTATATTAATGAAAACATTTGCAGAATTGATTACGTTTATTATGTTCTGAGAATGTTTGTTTATAAGAAATGTATAGTCTTTTTCCTCTTTTGTGTTAGCTCGTTACACAGTTCACTGCTGCTCCTTGACCTCTCCTATACGATATACGATTACCATTATCACCATTATCGCACTGAATATGTTGAACCACACAACTATACCTATACATAATTTAGTATTTTTCTTTTTTAATTTATCGGTTATAAAAGTCCACTGCTGTACATGAGCTTCTTAATCTTCACGTTTGGTAGGTGGAATGACGATCACTGTTCAAGACGTCTCGCATCTTTGGCGCTGCACACCGTCGCCGTTCTGGATATTTTATGTCTCGCGAGGTCTTTATGGTTTGTCCCATAATCGCCAATGATGCACATGACGAAATGAGATGATACATTCTCTTAATAAATTAATTCTTACAAGATAGTCAATCGGCTGAACAATGTTCAATCTAGTTAGTAGCATTAGTTCAGACATCAATCAAGTAAATAACTGTCTTTGTCATGCCATCCAATAATTCCGATGTATTACAAAAATAAAGTCTATTGACATTTTACCGCAAAAAATCACTCCGCTTGTGATTGGAAACGAGCGTATTCAATAATCCATTAAACCACGCGTTAGTTTTGACAGATGACTCGCAACGCTGTTGTTGCATGAGTGATAGCTGACCTAGCACCGGCTGCTAGTCCTGCAGTTTAGGTACTTGTATAATATTTACATGTCAAAGCTAAAAACGTATACTGTTCAAGAGATATTTTTTATAGAACAAAGGTGAAAAACGAGCATTAATTTCACCTGATGGGAAGTGAATGCTGTGATCTAAAGACACCTACATCTATCATTCATATGCTTTGTCACCTCTAAGGACAAAGATTGAATGTCTTATTGCCAATAAAAAGGGTCTCGGGTTCTCCACATTCACCATACGAAGTACAGCGGCAGTAGGCTATTATTTTACGCTGGTATGCTGCTAGTGTCTTATCTAACACTAATACTTCTCCAGCACCTTAAAAAGGGCAAGGCCCGGGCGAGGAAGGAATTACAGCAGAACTTCTGAAAACCGGTACTTCCTTCAGAAGCTCTTTAATTTCGTCCTCCATGGTGGTACTATTTCGGAGCAGAAATGAGGTAGTTTTGTTATTCTAGAAAGGCGACGACGCTCTCTTGAAGAACTGCAGACAGATTTTCCTTTTGAGCCGCGTCTACGTGCTGTTTTCGAGAGTCATTACGAATCGTCTCGCACTCAGACTCGATGACTTATAGCCTTCCGAACAAGCTGATTTCCAAAAAGGTTTTAGTACCATAGACCACATAAATACCTTTCGACAAATTGTACAAAATACCGAAGAGTGCAAACTACCATTTTTCTTGCGTATGAGCCTTTGATTTCGTCAAAATTTGGGCCTATAATGAATGAATATTGAAATGAATATTTCATATAAAATGAAACTACTTTTACGAATTTAATCGTATTTAATTTTAACTTTTTAATTCCCGACATTTCGGGTGCTTTGCAGCACCCATGGTTATGAAGGTACTGAGGTGTTAGATGCCCCCATGTCACAGCTAGTCCGGCTAACCTTCACGGTAAATTTAATTAAATTTTTCATTAAAAACAATTAAAAAAACATTATAATTTCAATAGCGAAGACGGATGACTATTACTTGGGATCCTATAATTTATAAAATTAAATCCAAGTCGAACATACCACTACCAGACTTTAAAATAATGTAAGCTTGTTTTGCGTACATCGGATCAAAAGCTGAAGGTAGCCAGGCTAACTATGACATAGGTACGTCAAACACTTCATTCTCCACCGTGACCATGGGTAATGTAAAGCAACCAAAACTAAGAAATTAAAAAGTTAAAATTAAATGCTACTAAATCCGTACAGTAAGAAAATTTTAGAGAACTTAAAATTAGTAAATTTCATTTCCCACACTATGGTTCAAATAGATAAGCTCTAAAGTTTCATTTATTAGGATTTTTATTGCTTGTACCAACTGATAAATACAAAAATAATATTATATTTAGTCCCACAAGTGAGAATACCTAGGAAAGATGAGTGCTGCCAAATTTTCAGTGGTATGTTAATGAAATCCGCTAGTCTTGTAAATGAATCAACATGTTTGATACTTAATATATTAAGTTCACGATGTGAGCAGTAAACTTTAAATTGTATAAAGCATCGAAACTTTGCGGAACCGAGGTAACGAGTTCGTGGAATCTGTTTATACGGACAAGTATATCAAACACAATACTTTCAATACATCATTTTAAATTCATAGAAATTATCTTATCTTTATTTAGATTGTTAAAACATAGTATAAAATTAAATATAACTATAAGGTTACATACAATATTAAGAAAAAAAAACAATAAAAGGAAAACTAAAACTAATTTTTTTTATCATTTAGTCGTTTTCCCTAATTCTAGTTATAATTAAATACATAGTGTAAACAGTATAATGATTGGCACTTTAAGACTTCTACTTGTAAGTGGTTAATTCTCGTAAATAAACAAATTTGTTATATTTTTTATTGTTTTGTTGGATTTTAGTTATAATAGCCATAAATAAAAGTTTAAAAATAAATGTTTAATTAATTTAAAAATCTAATTAAATTTTTTTCTAGAGTATGTTACAATCATTGGCACTTTAGCATAGTAAATGGCGCTGTAAATTAAGTATATTTAAAGATAAAAAAGATCTGGGTATAACTTTTTAACACTTCCAATAGTGCCATATTGGAAGTCTTAAAAAGTTCTACCCAGATCTTTCTAAGCTTCATCGTACTGATATATAAGACTTATTTTGAACAAATCTACAAATATTTTCCTTAGATCTTCATCTGAAAGCGGTTTCGTTGGTCTACCATCTTTCTTTCTTTCTTCGGATACATATTTTGATGTGCCTTTATAGTAAAACTTTTATTTCTATTTGTCCTATTCCATTATGTGTTGGTAATCTATTTTCTTTATAAATATTTCGGTCATATTAAAATATTTTCTGGATATTTTGTAGATAAAGGCTGCAGTCTCTGTTATTCTTGTACTGTAGTTGGATGGTTACCAATAGTCATTATAACATTTCAGATTCAGTATTTCTTTCAACTTTTTTTGAATTTGTGGTATTGACTGATTAGATTAAACATTTAGAGTGTACTATGATGTCAGAGTTATGTGTCAGCTCTATAATGGTTAAAAAGTTATGCCTTTATCCTCTTATTATCAAATAAATAAATAACGTATTTAAGAAAGTAAATACCCCTCTCTATAAGCACTATATTTAAACATCTGATCGCATTTTCTATAGGAGGAAAATAGTCATTTTACTGTCTACGCCAAAGGATAGTGATGCAAGACTTCGATTAGACATGATCAACATAGATGTTCTTTTCTCTCTCTATAAAACGGTTTTTTATGGGGTTTTTATTCAAAAACCCTACACCATTGATATTTTTTATGACATCGAATTTCTCATCGGCTTTTTAGCTTCTTAGTTTTTTTTTTACTTTACTTATTTAGCGGGAACTATAAATTCGCGCGTGGAAGGTTAAATGTTTGTGAGGCAGTTATTTTCCATACCACTTTCATAGATTCCAAAGCGCCGTATTCTTCATTAATCTAAAATCTGAAAAGGTAAGTCATAATCATTGGCACTTTTCAAAGGAAACAGTAATTGGCAGGGTCAAGAATAGATTTTGGATGAAAGACAGAAAGTATAGTGCTTGACATATATGCCAATCAATGGGTTGTCAAACAAATTAAAAGTACAGTGATTGGCATAATTAAAAAAGCCGATGTTTCTTTTTCACAACGATAGAATAACGTTTAATATGTTTAAATGACGTAAATTGATAAAAATAGATAGAAAATTGCGTATAAACTTACCTAAAAATCACATTTTTGTCTCAAAATAAACATAACATACATATATAAATACTCACGCCTGTCACCCAGACGTCTCCTTTACATCCATATATCTACGCATACACGCTCGTCTGTTAAGGGCCTTCTCCTACTCTGGCCCATTTTCAATATATCGCCAATTTGGTCGATAAACCTTCGACTAGGGCGCCCCTTCCCGACTCTGCCGTTTACTTCTGCAACATAAGTTTGCTTTGTCACTCTTTCCTCGTTCATTCTTTCTACATGGCCAAACCACCGAAGCATTCCTTTCTTAATCCTGGTCACAACGTCATCTTGCAAACCACACTTTTCTCTTATCACATTATTTCTCACCCTGTCATTCAGATTCTGCCAGACCCAACTTTCACTACCATACATTAAAGTAGGGAATAACACAGCATTATGAATTGCCACACGTGCCTTTTTTGACTCATTCTGGCATTCTATAATAGCGTATAGAGTATTTTTCTATTTCCTGTGTCTCAAAATCAAGACACGAAACCTTATTTTTTTTTAATTTTAACGGATTGGTTTAAACACATATTTAAAACAGCCCTTATAGGAAAACAGTTGACGTTTTAAATATAATTATGTGTTGTTAGTATAAGAAATTATATATCCTAGCAATATCTGTGTTAGTATTCAGACTAAAATAGCAAAGTGCCAATCATTGGGGGAGTGCCAACATTAGTACTGTATACCCTACATTAATATACTTTAAATATTGTTATGTTCCAAATATAAATGAAAATACTGTTTTGTTTTGTTTTAGATTTAGGCTTAGAAAAAAACGCGGGCTTTTGTTTTCTAAACCTCTGCCATTATTATAATCTGGCATAAGCGATATACTTTTGAAAGAGGCAATGTCGTAATCATTAAATAAATAAATTATAAAAGCTTGATTCAAATTTTACATAAAAGTTAAGCAAAGTTATAGTCTATTTACATCTCACTCCTCCTGTCAATATATATATTTTAAAAGTTTTAGACATGTTAATTATTTATATGTGGTAGAGCCATGTTGCAGATATATTAGTAGTATAGTTGTAGCACGAATGGGTCGTCTCGACCAGGGTAGGACCACGCTCTCACAGAATACCAGCGTAAAATAGCAGCTTAACACTGCTGTGTTTTGTATGGTGAGTGTAGAGAAAAGAGGCATTCCATCTTAGTCCTCACGGGTGACAACGCATCTGCATTTGATTATTTTTGAGGATAGAATGTCGATGTCTATGGGTCACAGCAACCACTTACCATTAGGTGGATTATGTACTCGTTTGTCATCCTATTCTATGTATAAAAAAATGTTTTCCTTCACTGAGTCGGCAGAGATAGAACCCGGGTTGCTTGCGTACCTAGAGAGAACTTAGAGCTCAGTACAGGTAGTACAGGTCAGTGTTTTTTATGCAGAACACATATTATATTTATTGAAGGATATATAACCTTTCTCGTGTCGCATTACGAAGCGGGTAAAGTTATTTTGTAACATACTAATATATTACACTGTATGGAAAAAAGAAAAAATAATTAACATTAAAACGGTGTATTCATTTTATTTTATTACTTTGTTTTAATTACTTAGATATCAAAGGATCAAAAGAAGAATAGAAAAAGAACAATAATACGAATTACGAGATAAAACTGTCATTTTACTCAACGAAATAAATTGGTTCTATTTTTGTACACCAATTTTGGAATGGGCCTTGGTAGCTCAGAGGCATAAGCACTCGCCGTAAATTACAGTATGCTAGAAACCTGGGTTTGATATCCTCCTGCACTAATGGAACTGTTAATTGCAATTTTATGTGCTGATTTACCATGGTCTTGTTGGTGAAGATAAACATCGTGAGGAAACCTGCATGACAAAGGAACAAAATACATGGTTTACTCAGACAATTTAGTGAATAAAATAAAATCGTAAAATTGTCATGGTAAAGCCGTAACCCGCGAAGCCTTGTGTATGGCCGCTTGTTGCTCACAGCAGTGAACTTATCTGGCGGGCATTTGGAAGTATATTTTAGCCACGGCATTGACGCCACTTCGTTTTCGTAAAAGAAATCGGACTAGATGTCAAAAGGAAAAAACTAGCGAGCAATTAAAGCCAAATTGCCAAATCTTTGTCTGCCGACTTCCAAAAAGGAGACGGTACTCAATTCGACCGTATGTTTTTTTTATGTGTGTTACCTCATAACTTTTTACTGGGTGAACCGATTTGTATGATTCTTTTTTTATTTGAAAGCGGGTACTTCTCGTGTGGTCCCATATGAATTTGATCAAGGTCAGACCAATAGTTTTTGAGTTATTCTTAAATAACTTATATTGAAGTCGGCTGTACAAAATTTTTAATTTTAAATTATTACCCGTAAGAATGTCGTAAACACGCTAAGCCGAGATTACATTTAGTAATCACGAAATGGCACCACTCCTAGCATTGAAGTATAATGTACTTACGTACTAGAACAGCTATTTCAAACAAAAACTGTGCGCTACTCTATGTCGTTGCGCATGCGCCGTAAACAGTCTTACCGCACATGCGCGGTTTTTTTATCATAATAGATTATGCGTAGATAGAATGATCAGTAGGTATTTAATTATTGTTTATTTAGAGCACATATATTGTTAATTAATTTATTAAAACGAGTTCAATTTTTAATTATTTGTCATTTATTTTGCATGATATGAGGTAAATTAATATGATAATATATAATATTATCACAATAACATTTTAATTACATCTTTATATACATATTTTATAAGATAACTATATAAATTGGAAGGAATCGAATCTAATGAAATATATTTATTTAAATCTAGAACTGGGTCCCCAAAAGCCCTAACCTAAGTTCGCGTGAGGCATGAACACAGAGCTGATACTTTTTATATTATGCTTTATGAATTACTGTGAGAAAACATAGTAAAACTTTAAAAACTTCTACCATTTCTGTTTACACATGAATTATACGTATATACACTTATTTGTTGTTTTGTACTGAAAATTAAATTAAATTAATAAAATGTATAAATGTTATTGTAAAAATATGTATTAGGAATTTAATTGTGCCTTTAAACAATATAAGTTTTGTTAATTTTTGCCTTCTTCGTACTATATTTATCCTCTTCTTCCTTAAAATGTAAGGAACAAATGTATGTATGATTTATTGGTAACCACATCTCTTCTCTACGATTATTTTGGACGAATTTAATCCACTTTTCTCGGTTTTCGTGGCTGGGACGTGGAAACCTAAAAATAAAATAAAAGAATAATCAGCAAATATAAACGTAATAAATTTAGCCTAATTATAAATAGGTTCTATTTATTTCTACAAAAAAAATTGTGCATAATAATATCGTCCTACACTTGCTCACAGAAATGTCGTATCTGAATAAATTAATTTCATAATCTATTTTCCATGACAAAAGTTGGCGCCAAAGAAATAACTTTTTAATTATTAATCTATAATGTTTTTTTATTATTTAAGTATCTTACTTACCGATGAAAAGTAATTCCTTGGTCTTTACTAACATTTCGTGAATTTTTTGTGCAATATCTAAGAACACAGCCCGGCATATTTTATCAAGATATTTTTTTTAAATCAACACAACACGTGACAACTCTACAAGCGCGTGCGACTGATTAAAGTGCGGTGACATTGCCGCAGTTGAATGGAACAGCGTAACTTAGTGCAGTGTCGCCTCTAGTACGTAGTACATAATAACTCAATGACTCCTAGTGGGCCTGCCGCGCTGTATCGGAGCATCGTTGAGGTGTTGCGGTACCTAATGTGACATAATCCTCTGTAAAAGAAGGTTTTATTGTAAAATCTCTTAAATGATTACCGATACAATCTGCAAAACATGCTAAATCTAATACGTGATTCGCCAATTATCTTCGATTCAATTTTTCATAGCTAACAGGTTACCTTCTGTAACTGCCATCAAAGTACTTCTTTTTTCATCTCTTCAAGTTAGTCAACCTTTGTGAAATTTGTTATACCATCAGTTGACGGTTGCCTTAGGACTTTTACCTATAAATGCCATTTGAAGTCCAGTTTCAGACAATAGTTGAATCGTAAAAAACATTGAGATATAATGTACTACGTACTAGAGAAGCTATTCCGAACAAAAACTGTGCGCTACTCTATGTCTTCGCGCATGCGCGGTTAATAGTACAGCCGCGCATGCGCGGTTTTTGTCATCATAGATTATATACGTAGGTAGAATGATCAGTATGTAATAAGTAAATGTTTATTTAGATTGTATTGTAAATTGTATCGAGTACAATTTTTTAAATTGTTATTTATATTGCATAATGTGTTAATATAATGTAATATAATATTATGTCAGAATTACATTTTAATTATATTTTATTTAATACTTTAAAAGGTAAATATGTAGAATATAAAAATATGCATTTATTTTCAAAGATCATTTTTATTACATTTCTAGCATTCTCTAACGTATTTATACGCAGCTGGTGAATAATAGTGTAAAATCAATGCGAATTTACGTAAAGGTGCATACAGTGTATAATTAATAATGCGTGCTCTGTTTATTCTTTTTCGTTAAAGATTTATGTTACTCCATAACTTTTGCTTTACCCATTAAATCAATCTCAGCATTTAAGTTGAGACCGAATTTATGTCTTTAATTTTCTACAATTGATTTGTAAGGAGCACATTTTTTCTTTAGATAAATTGTTTGTCTTAAATTTCTCAGTAAGTTTCTTTCTAGCTACAGATTCCTTGCTATTAAATACAAACACAATATTTCAACGTGCTTATATTTTATTCTTTTTATAATAACCTAGAATTATTGATTCCGTTATTAAGGTAGAACTATATTTAAAAGCTTAAGCTTCGTATACATCACTCAAACTTAGCTTAGGAGACATCACTTCCGTAATTTATTTTTAAGTACAAATTTGCTCGGACTATCTAAAATTGAATTTGTACTGCTTATTGATTCAGACAACGGTTCTGATACTTCCTGTTCACCACATTTTGTTGGCTGAAAAAAAGATACTAGTTATTTGGGAAGCCTGCAAAAATTCTAGTGTTACAGTATTAAAAAACCGTCATATACTAGAATGACTCGCACGCCGATGTTTCCGCCTCTCTTAAGTCCCGTAAATATACTGAACATTACAAAACATTCGTTCGTCGTCTAATCAAAAAATAAAACAAAAATCCCAGCAATTTTGTATAATTATATAATTACATTGTCGCATGGTACTGCTTATTTCTTGAAGTACACTCTTCCTGTTTTTGCGGTGTTTTTGGCATTTTTTTAACTGCACGGAAAATATGCGTGAATAATCTGACGTTTCTTCGCTGCAATTCTTCTGAACAAATTTATTCCATGATTATTTTGTTTCATGACACAGCCGAGGAAACCATTAAATAAAAATATTAATAAAAATTATTAATTTTAATACATTAACATTTCCTACAGTGATTATATATAAATATTTTACTGTTCATAATTACTTAACATTATATGTCGATAGTGTCAAGTCTGCGCATAAAAATGTTTTACTCTTTGACATTCACGTATACGTTGCAGTTGATAAAATATAATTAAATTAAGCGTGTTTTAAAGATAATAATAAGTTTAAATTACTGGTGAAAATTCACTCCTTGACTTTTCCTTATATTTCTCGAGTAGTTTGAACAGTATCTCAATGCACACGAAGGCATATTAATTTAAAAATAATTCTTCACTATAACTTCTCACGTTGCAACAACCGCTTGACACAGACTAAGTGAGTTTGAGAGCGCGTACTCTAACGCGTGTTACAAACAATCGAGTTGAGGCGTCTTCTCTAGTACTTAGTACATTATATCTCAATGGTAAAAAATCATCCCACTAAAATGTTCCTTAACCCTTTCGCTGCCCGTGCACTACATATAGGTCATTGCTATTATCTTACTATTGTATCTGAAAACCGGAGAGTGAAAGTGTTAAGCTGATCCGTTTTTTAATGGAACACGATATTTCAATTTAGCTCCAAAAACATGGAGTTATAACATTATAACTCAAAGGGATATTTGAAATTGAGACGTTCTTGTTTTACTTGTTTTTAATCGTAATTTTAAAACAAATTTTAACCGGCCAGTGTTTCAAATAAAAGCCCTTTCATCGCAATATCTACTGCGTGGCCTGTCGTATTTTGAGGGTATGTGAAGACCGCTAAGTGTCATTATTATCATTATCATTACCGCTCTTAAAAGTCTATTGCTGAACATAGCTCCCCCAAGTAATGCTAATTATTAGTTAAATGAATATTACTCGTAAGAAGTAATGATTCAACTGATGCTTCCCAATTTAACTATTTATCATTAAGCATCATGCTTCGAGCGTCATGAAATCTAAGCAATGTTATTAAAATAAATTCTAGATTTATTTGAATTATGTTATACGAAAATTCTTTACCTAAGAAACTTTACGCATACTTTTATATATAATACCATGTCAAAATTGTAAAATATATCAAATTTAGTTAGTAGAAAACTTGTTTTCCGAAGTTCCCTAAGTTTTAAAGGAAGTTGCTCTGCAAACAAAATGTATTGTAAGCTATAGTGGTTGAACATAGTGTTCATTGCGGAAGATGAAAGCGAGGTAGTTTGCAACTCCTTAAGAATACTATTTCATACTTAACCTATTTAGAAATTGCAGCGCTGATACTGAACTTTACGCGTTGGATCGTACTAATAAAGTTCACATATGTTAGATGCGAGTTTATTTTGTAACTTTCATGTGAAATGAGATTAGGAGTTTAGTTTATTTTGGATGAAAAATGATTCTGACGACGAAGTTTAAGAAAAAGTGATAAACTTTTGAACCATGCTTTGTTCTTTATTTTATATCATGTAAATATAATTTATATATTGATACGTAAAGGGAAAAATTTGTGCCCTCTTTTAAGCATATTGCGCGCGCATATTAATTAATATTTGTAATATATTAGTACTACAAATAAATAAGATAAAACATACTATTGATACTTACCTTCATACTGTCAATTTTTCAGAATCAGTATCAAAGAGTATACGTATATCACTACGTTTAAGGCAAAAAAAAGAGTGCTCGGTTTTTCCTCGCCCCATGACCTCTGCGTATCAAGCTCGGTTTCTCGTATCGCGTATCAAGCAGGGGTCTATTGCGCATGTGAAGTTGGAGGCCACGAAAGAAGGCGCATCTTGTATTCCTGGTGCGCCTTACCTCAGAAGGAGATGGGGGAGGATAAGCCCTCTCCCGAGGATGGGCTGCCATGGGACGGCCGGCGACGTTGTGGTCGCGGATGTGCGTGAAAGATCACTTTGACTTGGGACTTGGTCCTGGCAATATGCGGCGAAAGTGGAACACCATGAGGTTTTAGTCGGTGCGAGTCCGACATTATTAAATTATTCAAAACATAAACATAAATCTTTAAAGCTATAAACCTTCACCTTTTTACCTTAAAGCTACTTTCTTAATATCCTAAAGCTAGCCCAGATGCCATTCCTTGCCAGTCAACCCTGGATTACCCATCCTTGCCCACGTGATGTATAGGCATTCTCCATGTAAAAAAAACCGGCCAAGTGCGAGTCGGACTCGCGCACCGAGGGTTCTGAACAAATCCGTAGGTATATAAGTTTGAAATTATTAAAAATATTTTTATAATATGATGTAACTCAATATTTATGCTTTTCGCAATTTTTCCTTTATCTGTACTATAAAACGTTGCTTCGTACAAAATTTCAAGATTCTGAGTTCACGGGAAGTACCCTGTAGGTTTTGATTCCCTTGCGAATGTCGAAAATTTGCGGCATAAACGGCTGTATCTTTTGATTGAGTTGGCTTAGAAGTTTGATTTTTTCACAGATCCAAGGCACAGTAGACTTGAGTAGTTGATATTAATTTCAGCTTGATACCTCTACGCGTTCCTGAGAAAAAGGGTCTTGACAAACAGACAGACATACAGACGGACAACAAAGTGATCCTATAAGGGCTCCCTTTTTTCCTTTTGAGGTACGGAACCCTAAAAAAGTAAGCAGAGTTGGTAGTAGTGTTATTCTCCATAATCGTCAGTAATAATCGAGTTCAGTGATTTTGGATTTATTTTTTGCCATCAGACGACCGTTGCCATTTGGTCCGTGGTGGTTTAAGATAATCCATCATCTTATTTCGTTCTGTGGTTGCCATAAGAGGCGGTTATAGGCAATCCCAGAAAAATCTTATGGCCATTTACACCAGAGAACGTAAAATAATCAGACAGGCGACGGGCATTAACGTCAAAAGTGCAATAGGTATAATACTATGACTGTCCACTCGCCTGTCAAGTGTGACGAATAAGGCAAACCCTTCCTACAACGGGAGTGGTCCATGTCCAGATTTTAAAGCCTCATCTGTCATTCAGTAGGGTACACCCTATTCCTTATACACCTTGATTTTACTAAATAAAAAAATACAGTTTGCGACAACGCAGCACGCTTATCCCACGGTAGCTTTACAGTCCCGATGTGATCCTTTTTCCTTGTATAGTGGGACTATTGTTTTGCACCAATCTTCCAGTACACATTTTAGTTCCTCACATAAATTAAAGAAAATATACAGCAGGCCTACCACCACTCCATCTCCAGCTATTAGCATTTCGGGTTTCATGCTTTCCATTACTGTCATTACTTCATCGACATTTATCTCGCCGCTATTTTTTTATATAGCTATTTATTATAGGTGATTCCTTACATTTAACAAGTTTCTTCTCAATTACTGCTTCCATTAATTAAACCCGCAACTTCGTTATTTAAAAAAGTCATTCTCGTCCTGCACAGCATTCATTCTAGGCTATTCTAATTTTCCCTTAGCAGATCTGACGAGTATTTTATCATTATTATTTCTTGCTTCTTACTTTATTATACTTCTTTTACTCTCTTGGTAAACATCAATTACCTTTTGTCTTTCATATACATCATCCATACACCCGGACTTACCAGCTTAAGTTACTAAGTACACCTAGCCATGCTTCAACTTCACTTCTTACCTCATTATCCCACCATAACGTATTATTATTCCTGTAGTAAACTTATTCCACAAAGTCTCCAAATCCGCATATTTCATACTCCATTCATCGAAATCATAATTTTTTTCTTTGAAATTCATAACTATAATTTCCTTTCACATCTTTATCTTAATCACCTTTCTATTCTTATGTTGTAATGCTATAACGCAGTTGTAGCCACAGATGTCCGACCAACCTCTGAACAGACCAGTTAAAACATAAGACAAAGTAATGATCCTCAACAATTAAAAAGTCTATGAATCTTCTTATGGCGAAAAAAAGTGTTCATCGTTCGTCTGAGGAAGTACGTTGCGGATAATTTGCAAATTTAAAAAATCCATATATTATATTATATTAAAATATAATTGTAAAAGATAGCCAGAATTTACGAGTGTTGCCTTTATTTTTAGAATAACCAAGTCAATATTTATATTATCTACATTCTTCACGCTTAGTTTAATATTCAGTTACTATGAGGACTACATGAATCCCTCATACCAAAAGAGGTTCGGCCTAAGCCATGTACGATCGAGTTTCAAATACGTTACAGACATACGAACGTGGTTTAACATACAATGAACGGTGGGCGTCTCACACAACTCTAGTGTCGAACCGTGACTAGTCTACGCCGGGGGGTACACTCGCGTCCGGTTTTTTGTTATTGATGTTGATTTTATGCCTATTATTATGTTAAATCGTTTTTGATTTCTTTACTTTACCATTTTTACGATGCAACGTTCATTCTTCAATAAATATACAAGCAGTTATTTGTTAACAATTGAAATAAGTGATTTATTAAACAGCATAACATATCTGAGCACATAATTGAAAAAATATTACTTGTGTATTATGCTTCTTAAATATTCCGTTGCACAAGGCTAGCTATTTCTATGTAGGTAGGCAGTTGCATACGGAACTGAGACGTGGTCCTTCACTGCTGGCCGTATGAGGAAGCTCAAGGTCGCTCAGCGAGCTATGGAGAGGGCTATGCTCGGAGTTTCTCTGCGTGATAAACTTAGGAATGAGGATATCCGCAGTAGAACCAGAGTGACCGACATAGCCCAACGGATTAGTAAGCTGAAGTGGCAGTGGGCCGGCCATATAGCTCGAAGAACCGACAACCGATGGGGAAGAAAGGTTCTCGAGTGGCAGCCTCGTACCGGTAGGCGAAGTGTAGGGCGTCCCCCCACGAGATGGAGTGACGACCTGGTAAGACATGCAGGAAGTCGATGGATGCAGGTGGCTCAGGACCGTGCTTTGTGGCATTCTTTGGGGGAGGCCTATGTTCAGCAGTGGACTTGTGAAGGGCTGTAATGATGATGATGATGAGGCAGTTGCATCTGCCACGCTAGATTGTAATAAACGCCGTTACGCAAGGACGTGTTTTATTTCTCAAAGAACAGTGCAAATAATTCATTTAAACACAATGTTTTAACAAATGTCATTGATTATTTTTTTTTGGAATAGGGGTGACAAACAAGCACACAGTCCACCTGATGGTAAGTGGATGCTGTAGCTCATAAACATCTTCGTACATTTTCAATTAAGAATATAAGAAAATGCAGATGCGTTGTCACTCCTGAGGACTACGATGGAATGCCTCGTTTTCAATAAAAAGTGTCTCGGTTCTCTACACTCACCATACAAATGTTACGCTGGTATTCTGTGAGAGCGTGGTCTTACCGTGGTGGAGCCGACCTATTCATGCTAAAACCATCGTATAGCTGTAGCGTGGCTCCACCACGTGTAAATATAACAAAAACAGAACAACAGAATTTACATAAGAATTATAGACAAGACTTTTATCATCAACATCCATTACAGCCCATCACATGTCCATTGCTGAACATAGGTCTTCCCAAAGAATGCCACAAAGCACGATCCTGAGCCAACTGCATCCATCGATTCTTGCATCTCTTATCAGGTCTACATTATCTAGCGGGGGCTTTACTGAAAAGGCTTTAGTGTACTATAAAATCATTATATTTGTGATTGTAGTACATAAAATATATTGTCTATAGAAAAAGGCAACTCACTATGCCAGTAATATTTAATTTTAAGCTCCCGTTTGTTGCAGAAAATGGCAATCGGTGAAATGCAAGCCCGAGTTGTTAGCATTATTTGTAGCCTCATTTTAACAGCCTTTACATGTTCCTTTTAAGGCATAGTATTAAAAACATTTGGTAAGGTGTATACTATGGCCTGTTAAGGCGCGTCTTCCTATAAGTAAGCGGCCGTAAAATAAACGGGGAACTAGCGAGAAGTTACTCCTTTGTGTAGTTCTTAGCAGATTTGTATGCTCTAGGAATTTGTAAACGGCGCAATATAATGAACATTTTCATTCGCTGCGAAGTTTAAGCGTATTGTGTTTGTTGTAGTTGTTTGTTTGTATTTCAAATGTAGGTAATTGCATTTCGATTAACGTATTGTGATGATTTTGTTTAGTATATAAAATAGACATGGGGCTTCAGTATGGCTCAGCACAGCGGACGTTGTTAATATATTTTTCCTGATTAAACTCTTGAAAATTTCGATCTATCTATCGGTGCTATGAAATAATAAGTTTTAAGAAAACTTAATAAACACTAAAAAAAAAAACATACACATATCGTTCAATCTAATAAAAAAGTGAGGTATTAAGCCAATAGGCAATAGGCAAAAAAGTTGATGTAAATGGTGATTCTTACAATTTTATAATCTTAACGGATGTTATCGAGTTTTCTGTGTAATCTTAGTTAGTCGAAGCCATAAAATAAGATGTGATCATAATAATAATATTAAGATATACATTACAATATAAATAAACCAGAAACTCGTACAGAAATAAAAAGCAAAATAAACATACGTCGGATGAGATGGAATTACTTTTCAATGGGGTATTCATAAATAAATACTGTTTACTGAATTACAATAAATTCGCTTATCTCATATCCCATGCAAAGCCTTCCATTTAAATACGACGTACAATCGGTAGTCACTTAAAATCTCGTAAAATATCCAGCAAATGATACGTAGGCGTGTTACTTGTGGTGATATAAAAAACGAATTAACGTCTCTTGAGATTTAATCCGTGTACATAAGTAAGATTTGCGATGTATCTACGGATATTATACGAGATTAGATATACTTTACATCCTAAAAATGAAAACATGATGTCAGTGTATGGAATTAAGAATAGGTATGTTGTTGATGTCTTAATGATGCTTTAAAATTGAAGAAATATAAAGGTGTCCAATTTATAACTTTCAAGCTTATAGCTATTAATAAATATGTTATAGCGATAATGTTAATAAATTTAATAAATTATGGGTTTTAAGAAAGTTTTTCTTGGTTTAAGATGTAAGAAATTAATTTAGCCACTGGCGCACTTAATGTTCGGATTAATTTCATTGAAGTGTTCTTTTGTTAGATCAATAGTGAAAACTAACCAGCGTAATGATTTCTTATATTTACATGAATCTTACAAAGAGGGTTGGCCAAATCGTACCAGACGATGAAACGATGACGTCACTATATGCCGTATTTATGAAAAATATCCTTATTTTTTAAGGTCTTAAAAACACAAAAAATACCTCTCTAAGTAGCCACAAAAAAAGTAATCCTTTTATTTTTGTTTTTGTAACTGTTCCGAAATTATTTAAAATAATGGTTTCTGAACACACTGGAACGCACCTAATGACGACTCATTTCACGTATGAAAGGACTTTGTCATCATCATCATTACAGCCCTTCACGAGTCCACTGCTGAACTAAGGCCTCCCCCATGGAATGCCACAAAGCACGGTCCTGAGCCACCTGCATCCATCGACTTCCTGCATATCTTACCAGGTCGTCACTCCATTTAGTGGGGGGACGCCCTACACTTCGTCCGCCGGTACGAAGCCGCCACTCGAGAACCTTTCTTCCCCATCGGTTGTCGGTTCTTCGAGCTATATGGTCGGTCCATTGCCACTTCAGCTTACTAATCCGTTGGGCTATGTCGGTCACTCTGGTTCTATTGCGGTAATCCTCATTTATAAGTTTATCACGCAGAGAAACACTGAGCATTGCCCTCTCCATAGCTCGATGAGCGACCTTGAGCTTCCTCATACGGCCAGCAGTGAAGGACCACGTCTCTGATCCGTAAGTCATCACTGGCAACACGCACTGGTTGTATAATTTCGTTTTCAGGTTTTGAGGTACGTCTAACAAGAAGATGTGTCGTAATTTCCCGAACGTTGCCCAGCCGAATTGAATCCGTCGATTTACCTCTCGGTCGAAGTTGGGCTTACCTAGTCGGACTATTTGTCTTAGTGCTTAGTGCTCCCAACAACTACCCGCATAGGTGTGATATGGACATTAAACATGATTTTTGTTTTGTACATATTCATCTTAAGACCTATCCGTTGGGAGACACTATTGAGGCCAATGAGCATTGTGCTTAGGTCCTCCAGCGATTCTGCCATAAGGATTATATCGTCGGCAAATCGAAGGTGAGTGATGTACTCGCCATTGATGTTAATACCGTATCCTTTCCAGTCCAGAAGCTTGAAAACATCTTCCAATGCAGCGGTGAAGAGTTTCGGGGATATAATGTCACCCTGTCTTGCACCTCTCTGCAGTTGGATAGGTTTCGTACTCTGATTCTGTACTCGGATAGCCATTGTAGCCCTACTGTACAAGCACTTCAGCATTTAGATATACTGACAGTCAACTTGGTTCTGCTGAAGGGACTGTAGCACCGCCCAAATTTCGACGGAATCAAAGGCTTTCTCATAGTCCACATACGCTAAGCAGAGTGGCAAATTGTACTCTTCTGTCTTTTGTAAAATTTGCCGAAGGGTGTGTATGTGGTCTATGGTACTAAAGCCTTTTCGGAAACCGGCTTGTTCGTTCGTTGTTGAAGTCGTCGAGTCTGCGTGCCAGATGATTTATAATGACTCTCGAAAACAGCATGTAGACGCGGCTCAGAAGGGAAATCGGTCTGTAGATCTTCAAGAGAGCGTTATCGCCTTTCTTGAAGAATAAGACCACCGCACTTCTGCTCCACGCCTCCAGAGTAGTGCCGGACGGAATTAAAGAGCCCCTGAAGGACTTCAAGCACCGGTTTTCCATTCGCTTTCAGAAGCTCTGCTGTAATTCTATTCTCACCTGGGGTCATGTCGTTTTTATGATGTGATTGTCACCCGGCAATCATCTTCATATCTATGATATCTATGGCAATCATTCGCATCATAATCTACTAGTTAGTCTGTGATCTTATTTGCTTCACTCGTTGTTGTGAGTTGTGATACGTACTGTACTATTTTAGATTTTCTTCTGTTGTTTTGACCTCGACATTGTTTTACGGACTGATAACTAATACTTGTAACGATTATTCTGTGTTTTTGATTTCTGGACCCCGATTTTGCATCTTGCATATTTGTGGGAGACATCATGTAGACTACAGTTACACAACGACGACAGCTAGCCCTGCGATTGATATGTGTTAATTGTAACATATTATGCATTGCTACACTTCGCCGCCATCTCGTTTTCGAGCTTGATACCAGAGTAATTTTTAAGATCCGCGAGTGGAATTCTTCAATAATAGTACATATTTACATACTTACTTATTTTATTACACTAATATAAACCATCATACACAATCGCACATCATAATACAAATCTAATTCTTATTTTAGATCACTGAAGAAGATTACATATGTGATGCTAATCTCAAAAGAATTGTTGACGTTATTATAAAAAATTGTGGGTATTTAGATATGATTTTGAAACGGGATGGTGTTTACAACATAAAAACAAACCAATCTGGCTATAGTTTGTTTTGGGACATGAAAAATAAAAGTCAAGTCCAGCTCCTATATAAATATGGCCATTGTTTTCTTTTATTTTATACAATATTAAAAAATCGTAAGTTTAAAAAAACTAGAAGTAATAACTTAATTATCATACATTCATACTCACCGAGGTATCATGCTAAGAACGCTGGCTGCGTTTTCTCGCTGAATGGCTATACTTAGCCTTTGAGCGAGAAATTAACCAGCCCTCTTATCACCAGCAGCAACCTTCATCTTTTAAATATTAATTTTTGGTTTGGTTTACGTAGAATTAGCTTACAGTATCTTGAAGTCTTTCAGTAGCAGGCTTTGATTTCAATTTAAATGAATCCCAAGCACTTGGCAGCACATCCAGCCATCTTCTCTATAGAAGTTTGGATCTTTTTTGGTTAAATCTTACTATCCTTGCGAATAATTCTGTGTATGCATCTTGGTGGTCTTCTGCGTGGATTTGTGGTTTATTAAATCTGATCTAATGGTGGAGACGATCCTGAACATGGAGGAAGTCTGCAGTCTGTTATTTATTTATTTTACTGCACTTATACTACAATTAAATAACAGCTCACATACTTTAAAAGACAATAAAATAACAGCTCATATACTTTAAAAGTATGCAAACTAAACTTACTCACTCAATACTCGTCGCCATTCATAGTGTATTTTAGATAATATAAGTAAATTTGAGTTGAGCAGAAGTGGACAGCAGAGTCACCAAGCGAGTCCGAAACGGAAGTTTATCGACCGAAATTAGTGATATATTGAAGGTTGGCCTAACGAAATGTTTATGTACCTATGATGTGTACTATGTAAGTTTAAGTGTTATCAAAGTGGTGCCAGTCTTATATAAGCTAAAGCTTATATAAGACTCCAGTGCTAATTTTCAGTCAAGCCCGGTTTCCTTTCAAGATGTAAAAAGAAAAAAATTGTAGAATGGATTATTACTTATGAGTATGAGCCGGTTACAAAGTGATTACAACATTCCCACAGTGTAATAGCAAACTCACGTTAATATAACTTAACTAAAAATAAAACTAAACATATTAAACACAATAAAAATAAAAATACTAAATTATATATATATTTATATATATATATAAATATTAAATGTGGCCATCTACGAGGAGGCGTAATATGTACAAGAGTGGATTTTACGGTTGCAAATAAACTAAATAGGACACATTGAGTAAAACTGCTTTTACGGATTCTATCGCGTTTAATTAACTCCGTAAAAGTAGTTTTATTCAATGTGTAGTGTTCGCGTAAACATAAGAAATCATTATGAAATCATTATAAATAGTACACTTCAAGTATTATAGATGTGTACGGTACAGTACCGCTATGTTTTTTTTTGTTTCAAAAGCAAATATAATTTAAATGTTTAAAAGAAACAACTGCTTGTAGGTTACGAATAGGCGGGATAGATTATTCAGCACTTTGTTACATTATAGCGGAAACTACCTCTGAATGTCGCTGTTTTGTGTCTTTGATATATTAAATGTTTTGTGTTCTTTTGACTTTAATTTACAGGGGACATACTCATGTAGCCATTCGAGCTTATTACACATGTATGAAACCGGTTATTAGCCGTGTAAGAATATAAACTACCCCATGCTGTCCCGTGGATGATGTAAGAGGTGACAGAGGGAAATAAACCAGGAGATGGTCAACAGCTCTTCTTAATAACATCTAGAAAATAAAAAACTGTAACCGAAATTTAACAATCAAGTACTTTAATACCTAAGCGGCCTTATAATCATGGGTGTTGATGGCCAAAACACTCAGAACGTAGATATATTAAAATAAATAAAATTACCACGATAAAATCCCTAAAATTAGTTTTATTTATTTAAGTTTAAATAATTTATATCGGTTTAATACTTAATGAGACATTTGAAACTTTTTTAAAAACATTTTAGTCGACTTCAAAAATATGAGGTTCTTTGTTAAACTTAATGTTTTTTTTTAAATTAGTGACGCGATTTTTAGCCAATTATAAATAGGTCGGAGGTGGTATTAATAAATTTGGAGAAAAATACCACCCTTAACTGATAACAATAATTTAAAAAAAAATAAAAATAATAACTTTTTATTAAGTCTGATTTTATAATTATATGCCTAATTTTACGTAAAATGTTAAATAAATTATGTATTAACTATAATACCTCTTGACATTTCGTATTGAATCCACTAACGAAATTAACATATCCACTGTTTCATCTTAACTGGTTCCCACTTTTGAATTTTCTATTAGTGTTTACAAAGGCTAAGTCAATACGATGCGGTAGCTCGAAATTTTAATATTGAATGTCATTTCAACTATCGCCCTTTTCACTACGGCATAGGGTATTTATTTGTTTATCAGAACAGTGATTGTGAAACGTAAATCCAAATGCTTGTCTATTGTTAAGATTTGTTTACAATATGTCCGAGGTATTGACTTTTAGCGTGAGAATTGATTTCTAACGTTCGTAACGCTGGTAGGTCCAATCGATCAAACAACTGGCATACTACTGTTAAACATTTCTGGTATCCGGATAAGTATGTAAATGAATTGGTAAGTGCACTTTTATTACGTGGTGCGTGCCATATACATATGTGTAACTGTGTAGCCCATTACAGTAATTGGGTGTTGTGTTGAACAAGAGAAACAACATAATTCAAATCATAAAAGGACAAATAATTATTGTGTTTATACATATATTTGTTGCGAGATTTTATTCACACTTATATTCTATATTATCACTCTTTATTATCATCCATTGTTGCCTATTAAAACTATACCACTGAAAATATGTAGTTCATACTATAAAGGGGATTATTATTATATTTGCCTTCGTTGCCACGCTTGGCAGGCGGGTTGGCAACAGCAGTTTTTATTATTTTGTGTTGATATCAAGTTATCAACATGCTGCTGCCCATCCTCTGTTTCATTTCGTCTGACGCCTCTAACAACACCCAAGAGGTGAAATCTCGATATCACCTCTTGGGTGTTGTTAGAGGCGTCAGAGAGACAGTCAATACTCGTATTGGATTTTCTCGTCTACACGGCCAATATTATTATTAAAACACATAATTTTTTATATTCTAAAACATCTTATACATCCTAATTTTGAAAAACTTGTATCGTACTCGTAGTCATAATGCATTATAGGCAAACTGGCTTGCAATACCAAATATCTCGCGTCTTATACAATATGGGCTAAAATGTATGGATCTATCAAATAATTTGATTCGAGCATTTTAAGACTGGTTATTCTATCATTCATTAGATGTCACCAGAGTCGTTAACATTACATCGCTTGAATGACACTTCTGGGTTCTCTCACTGCCCATTCACCATTAATTTCATTATACATGTTATGCGCAAAAGCAGCACGTAGAATAATTACCTTAGCTGTATTATTAATTTGCGTTGAGAATTATAATGGGGTTGCCTCGGTATTGTAGCGCCTCTGGCATGTTTGCAGAGGCTCATGTTGATGGGTTCGAAGCCATAACGCGCAAAAGATGTGCCTCCATGCTGGATCGCAGGCGTACTAGCACCAAAATCATCCTCAGTGTACTAGCGGACAGATGGGATTCACCAATGTTAGGGCGTTGGATAAATCTGCATACAGTAAATTAGACACGCCACGACCTAGAGTAGTATTTTAATTATAATTTAAATTTGAATTGTAATTTTATGTAATTTTATTTAATGTTTATATTTATTAATTTTAATTTTCTTTAATTTTATAGGTATTTAGATTATAATTTTTTAACAAATATGGATAATTGGTCTGAAATAAATGAATTATTATTATTATTATTAAAAAAGACCTGTAGTGACTTGCATATAATATATTATGTAAGCTAATTACAGACGACGCGAATATTGTTGAGCAGCTCTAGTCGTCACGTTACTGATACTGCAGTTAGTTGTGGTCCATTCTGTCTAGACAATTAGACCAATCTTCTGCTAAATGTGATATCGTTATTTGAGTGGTTACATCACTGCACTATGTTTGACTGTAAATAAAGCGAATATGTAATCAAGTTTAATCTGATCCGCTGTTTTCTTGATGAGTGAAATATGTTTTCTTTATCTACTACCTCGAGAAGAAGAAATGAATATTTTTTTAGTACAGCGGTGGCCTCTACGTGGCTACGACTAACTACGATCTTTTTATTAAAAAATAGTATGATTGGAGAAAATTGTCGTGAAGTTCCGGAACTATTAAAGAATCTACTATCCCATATCATCCCGTGGTTGTCATAAGAGAGAAACTAAAACAGGAGATTGCAGCAGCATCTTCTTAATAAAAACTCAAAATACTAAAATAACTGTGGTTGCCACCCCTTCCTATCAACCGTGGCAAATGGGGAATCTCTTGCTCCTGAACTTCCTTTCATAGGCTGTAATGATATATGTAATGACGATGATGACTGGTGAAGATATTTTAATAGTTCAAAAATGTTTCTAAACAGATAACTTATTCATTCTTCTATTTTGAGCTTTTTAATCTAATGATATAGGCATTTTTCAGAATATGCCAGCTGACATGCATATTCAGAGATTGACCTAATTAGTTAGTCGCGTAAGTTATTTGGTACTCAGCGTGCATGTGATATCGCCATTAAGTGAAGAAGTTTTTACATCCTTTTATTTTATTAAACAGTCATTACCACTGTCCAATATACTTGAGAACAATAAAACAACCAGAGAGAAAAAACAAAAGTAATATAAAGATCTGTAATTTACCTGTTTTTTTTATAAGATAAGGGTAACAAACGAGCACACAGTCCACCTGATGGTAAGTGATTGCTGTGGCCTATAGACATTTACATCTATCCTGAACTACGAATAAAAATTCAGATGCGTTGTCACCAGTGAGGAAGTTTCCAGTAAATAGAGTGGATATCCGGTTCTTTACACTCACTACACGAAACACAGCAGCAATGAGATGCCACTTTACGCTGGTATTCTGTTTCTGTGAGAGCGTGGTCCTTCCCCGGTCGAGCCGACCCATTCGTGCTACAACCATACTAATAATATAACTGCAGCATGACTCTACTACGTATAAAATATAGAATCCCCTTTTCACAATAACATATTAGTGTCATACTGTATTTACGTAATAAAATGCTGTTTGTGAATTGTTAACCGTAAAATGACAGGAAAGAGACATTCGTTATTGGACCTAATGGACTAAGTCCATCTAAGTCTATGTAATGGACCTATCTTCATTAATGGATTATAACGACTACTTACATTTTATAGAATATGGTAACAAAAGTACATACTCGTAGTTCACCTCACGTTAAATGTATTATGTGACTCATAAACACATTTATCCTAGATTAAGAATCAGCAGACTATGCGGTGTCACGCCTTGGAGTTCACGTGGGGAATCCCACGCGACCAGTAAGAAGAGTCTTCGGTTTTCGTCATAATGAATGGTAGAATTAAAAATTTAGTACAATCGATTTCAATATAAATTATTAAGGATAACTCAAAAACTACTGGTCAGACCTTGATCAAATTTATATGGAACCATATGAGATGCATTCAAATAAAAAAAATCATAGAAATCGGTTCAACTAGAAAAAAGTTATGAGGTAACCCCCCAAAAAAATACAGTCGAATTAAGTACCTCCTCCTTTTTGAAGTCGGTTAAAATACATCAGCATTATGCCGCTATTTTATGCTGATATTCTGTGGTAACGTGCGCCTTCGATCGAGCCTTCCCATTTATGCTGCGGCCATAATCCCATGTTTCGTGGCCTCACCACTTATTCGAATTCAAACAATATTTTATTACATTATTTATTGCGATAAAAGTTCTACTATTACTTACTATTACGCGCTTTAATAACATATTAATAAATTTCAAAATAACTCATGCATCTTTACTATATTGTATACCATGTTCATCACGTCTGAGCGGAAGCAAGGGTTAATAAGCACGGCATCGGGCCTTAATTATCCTCGAAGTGGAGTTAATTATGTAAAGTTACAATCGAAATTTTAATGCGTGTTTTAGTTATGTTAGTTAGAGATGTAAGGAATGCTATTTAACTTACTTGGAAAGTAATTAGGGATATGATTATTGTTGTGTTTGATTCGTTTGGAAATTAGTAATTAATTTTAATATCTTTTCGGATGCCGCTTTTACATAACCGTTATAATTATTGGTAATTTTAAATAATGAAAGTTAATAATAATTTCATTCGATCGTGCACGGGAACCTATATTGCTCCATTCTATGTTCCAACAAATTATTATTATGCATTGAGTTTGTTACTTTTTACACGCTTTTGTGCGTGTTGCCAGTGATGACGTACGGATTTGAGACGTGGTCCTTCACTGCTGGCCGTATGAGGAAGCTCAAGGCCGCTAAGCGAGCTACGGAGAGGGCTATGTTCGGCGTTTCTCTGCGTGATAAACGAATAGAAAAGATATCCGCAGTAGAACCAGAGTAACCGACATAGCCCAACGGATTAGTAAGCTGAAGTGGTAGTGGGCCGGCCATATAGCTCGAAGAACCGACAACCGATGGGGAAGAAAGGTTCTTAAGTGGCAGCCTCGTACCGGTAGGCGAAGTGTAGGGCGACCCCCTACGAGATGGAGTGACGACCTGGTAAGACATGCAGGAAGTCGATGGATGCAGGTGGCTCAGGACCGTGCTTTGTGACATTCCTTGCGGCAGGCCTATGTTCAGCAGAGGACTTATGAAAGGCTGTAATGATGATGATGATGACAGGTTTTTATTAGCTCCGCGTGTATCTATCTGTCGATCTGTCTATGTAACGGAATATTTCAATATAATTTTCACCAACTTGTAGACGGCCGATTGAATTGAAAATTTACACTCGTATCAAGAACTGATGACAATACAATAATTTATAAACTTTATCCTAGTATCTTCATCAGGATTACCAGAATAAAATATGATAAATAAAATAAAATAATTATCAGGATCATCACACCACATGTCCAATGCATGTTGTTTAAGTTTTTTTTTTTAACTTTCGTATTACTTTCTCTGATTTTTAGGCTAACAAATAAAAATGTATATTAGTTAAACTTCTTTCGGGGATTTCTATTTCTACTGTGTTTCTATATTTGTCTTTCAGGATTCCAGGCGCTATTATATTTCATTCATTCATATTAAAATGCTTCTAAAAATAATCAGTCTAATATTCAATGCCTCAGGTTTGTGACCATGATGATTACTATAGTGTAACAGATTAAGTAAAATAGTCTGCTTAACTTATTTTAAAAATTAAGTTTATATTGTTTATTAATTAATTAGCTTAATATTACATTTTTATTAACTGAATGATATGTTTATTTACTTGTAATATTTCTTTGATTTTCCCCATATTTCTTTGACGATTAATTAAAATTTACAATCGCCAAAAGAACTCGACACAACTAATATAACAACTAACTAATATATTTATATTTAAATAAACTTATTGATTACTGCCAGCCGCCAGTTCGAAGTCAGTGTACGACCACAGTCCCACCTGGTGGTAAGTGGTGAAATCCTAGATTCTCCTAGTCCTATTCACTCTTGAATTGTTATGAACATGACATAACCCCTAAAATTTTAGGTTTTTAATAAAAAAAATGTACCGGAATCTGCAATGGGTTATTTTGTTAATAAGAAGTGCGCCGCAATACACCCGATATGGGATGAACACATTGAAAAAAAATTTAAATCTTAGGGTATGATTTTGTGAAAAGATCTTCTTTTTGTAAATAAGTTGGTCCCGTTTTCTTACATGTTCATGAATACAGATATTGTGCTACAATATTCATATTCGTATGAATATCAGTAAAAAATATTTGATTGCGATGCAAACCACACATATTTCTAAAAGCAAACAGCAAATGCTTCCAAGAAGTTAGCACACCCGCTTTTACATTTTAGTACGGTGGTAAAAGTAAATTTAAATATTTACAGATTTTGAGGGCAAAAAACTGTTCTTCACCACTCCTTTTTTAATTGAAAATTTAACAATTTCCATTTTTAACAAAAAAAAATTTGCTCTAGCTGAGATTCGGATTTACGATCTGTGGCTTAGTAGCCAAGTTCACGTGCCACTTGATTTCGTGGGCATTGTCAAATTTGTTTTTTTTTATAGGGTAGGGTTACAAACGAGCACACAGTCCACCTGATGGTAAGTGGTTGCTGTGACCCATACACATCTACATCTATCCTCGTTAGCGAATCAAAACGCAGATGCGTTGTCACCCGTGAGGACTAAGATGGAATGCCTCTTTTCCAGTTCTCAGTCACTCACCACACGAAACAAAGCAGTTTTAAGCTGCTATTTTACGCTGGTATTCTGTGAGAGCGTGGTCCTTCCCCGGTTGAGCCGACTCATTCGTGCTACAACTATACTACTAATATAGCTGCAGCATGGCTCTACCACGTATAGAAATGTATGTATAAAAATTATAAAGGTAAAGTAAAACAAATTATTTATTTGTTTTATCTTTATTTCGAAATAGGATAGAGAATATTTTTGTTTAAGCTCGTGTTATTATTATTAATTATTAAATATAAAATAAAATCAACATAACGACATAATTTGTTTTACTAATATTATAAATGCAACAAAAAAATTCGTTCGCTTGACTTGGTAATGGATCTATCTGAATTAATTAATATCACGTCGGGGTCACCACTGTAGCCGGTGGAAGGAAAAGGGGAGAATCCCGCCGGGCAAGGTGTTCTGCCCGAGGAGCGGTCAACGCTCCGATTGGTAGTTCGGAGCTATTCTATATATGCTGCTTTAACTTCGAAACTTTGTTAGCGCGATTTAGACTTCGACGTGTTTCGCTTGTGGCGCGACGACAGCGCCGCCACATGTTTTACACATATCTCTGAGTAAAAAATATTAATTATCATATAGGTAAGGGAACGGAGGTAGTTAGTGAGTGACATAATATTAGACTACATTTTATTGCGCGATAATATCAATTTACCACGTGAAAATAGAAAAAAAAACCAGTGAGCACAATACAGCTGGAAAAACGTAATTAATTAAAGGGAATCACTGGATACTATCAAAAATCTCTACAAATAATAATAAAAAAAAAATGATCTTTTTAAAATTATTGTATCATCATCAACAGCAGCCTTTTAAAAGTCTAAGCATTCCTTGCACATTAAATAGTTAATTGCGAACATATTGCATAACTTCAGTCAAATCGAAGTTACTGCTATACGAAAGACGTAAATTGATTCGTTTCAAACCTGCAGTATCTATATCTATCTGCATTCACTTACAAGAAGATTTTCAGTTTCCAATTAGTGACATGATTAAACGTTAAAAAGTTAAAGTTACAGCCAGCAGTTATATACGTCCCACTGCTGGGCACAGGACTCCTCTAACTTCTGAGAGGGTTTTAGGGCAAGGATATGTCCACCGCGCTGCCCCAATGCGTGTTGGCGGACTTCACATATCTTCAAAATATTTTTTTCTTATTTCTCAGACATGCAGGTTTCCTTACGATGTTTACCTTCACCGCCGAGCACGTGGTAAATCAGCACTTAAAATTGCAATTACCAATTTCATTGGTGCCGGAGGTGACATGATTACATGATTTTAATGGTATTATTAGTATTTGTGTTTCAATGAAGAAGTATCATTGTAAGTTAGTATTTTGGGTAAAAAAAAGGAAACACATTTTTTTTAACTTGTAACCAAGTTAAAGCTACAGTCTATATACGTCCCGCTGATGGGCACAGGCCTCCTCTCATTTCTGAGACGCTTTTAGGGCCAAGGAAACGTCCGCCACGCTGTGACAATGCATGTTGGGGAACTTCACATGTCTTCAAAATATTTTTTTCTTATTTCTCAGACATGCAGGTTTCCTCACGATATTTTCCTTCACCGCCGAGCACGTGGTAAATCAGCACTTAAAATTGCAATTAACAATTTCATTGGTGCCGGCAGTGACATGATTACTTGATATTCTTCGTGTTTCAATAAAGAAGTATCATTAAAAGTTAGTGTTTTGCGTAAAATAAAAGGTAACACATTTTTTTAACTTGTAACCAGCTTAGAATTAAAGTTACAGGCTATATACATCCTGCTGATGGGCACATGCCTCCTCTCATTTCTGAGACGCTTTTAGGGCCAAGGAAATGTCCGCCACGCTGCGACATTGCGTATTGGGGAACTTTACATGTCTTCGAAATATTTTTTTTCTTTTTTCTCAGACATGCAGGCGGAAACGAAACATTCTATCTTAGTTCTCAGGGGTGACAACGCATCTGCATTTTGATTCATAATCGATGATAGATGTAGTTATCTATGGGCCACACCATCCACTTATCATCAGGAGGACCGTGTGCTTGTTTTTCACAATTTTTCTTATAATTCTTATTTCAAGCGATATGTTTAACAATTAAAAAAAAAACCACAAATTTAAAACTGAAGAATAATGCAACTAGGGCTTATTTTGGATTTAATAAAAATGAAATATTAAAAACTATGATAAAAAAAAAAACTAAAACTAGAAACTTAATTATCATATAGTCCTACTCCCCGCGGTATCGTGCCAAGAACGCTGGCTGCGTTTCCCCGCTGAATGGCTATACTTAGCCTTTGAGCGACGAAAGAACCAGCCCTCTTATCACCAGCAGCAACGACCAGCCGCGGATGGAGTTCCTTTAGGAACTTCACCGCACGTGGACCCCACGGACCGATAGTCTCTACAGCAAATGGCACAAATATGTAGTCATCTCTCAGAGACTCATATTTGCGCCACTTACTCAGCTCAGCTGCCTCTGATGCCGCCCCGGCTTTAAACGAGGTACCCCTGAGATGAGAGGCCGCCAGAGTGTCTACGCAAGTAGCATCCCACACTAGGGCTTTACCTCTCTCCCAAGGGACCAATGTCATACCGTCGGGTCTCTTGCCATCGTCTCTAAATATTCCACAAGGCTCTAAAACCGAGGGAACATTTATAGAGGCAAGAGCCCTTCGGATGACATCGTTAAAAGAACTGTGTCGTGAAAACCTACCAGCGCTTTTCTTACATGAAAGTCCGTGGAGCCCAAACTTGTCGACGCTGCTACCACAGGGGCACTGATGGGGTTGACAAATCGCCGCTCCTAGTCGGATTCCTACGGCAATACGCAAGCTTTCCCTATCAAGTAATGTGCCGAGATTACTTGATGGTAAAGCGTGTAACCAGTGACTAGATTCCTTAGTCGAAACAGCTAGAAGGCGTGCCTTATCTTGGCACTATGAAAATTATGAAACAAATCCTTCTGCACGCCCTGTACCAACGGAATATCCCCCTGTTTTTGTTGGTTAACTTCCAGTGGAATATTTTCACCAGGACAGAGCGTTTGCCATGTCTGCCCTGCCTCCGTAGCAAAGCATAGGTCTACTTTATTATTTAAAATTATGTTACATAAGTCACTGACACTATGCACGGAAGCAAGGAAAGCAGGCAATGCAATAAAATAATTGATAATATTCTAATAATTAACATTAAAAAAAAAACACATTTATTTTATCCTATGTTGGTTCCGCATCATTACGATAGTTGAAACGAACGGGATTAATGAGGTGAGCGTTACGAAACGGGTCTGGAATTTATATTAATTGTTACTGCAATCGCACGCTTCTAGTTAAGTCATGATACACTTGATTAGTCTGATCTGAGAATTCATTTCGCGTGACAAATTTACTTATTACATTAATCATTCCTTGCCAGTGTCATTTTAGTACACTGCAACATTACTTATTTATTTATTTAATCTTTATTGTAATACACCTTAATTTAAGGGTTACAATAGGCGAATTATATGCCTGTGTTTAGTGAAACGGTTTTTTTTATCTTGAATTCTCAGAGTAATCATTAAACGCATTTATATTAATATATTAGCTGTTCCCCGCGACTTAACTTAGGGACGACGTAATTTAGGGTTTTAATTATGTTGCGTGTAGTCTTAATTATTTTTCTAAAATATAAGTAGCCTTAGTTACTCCTTATAATATCAGCTATCTGCCAGTGAAAGTCCCGTCGAAATCGGTTGAGCCGTTTTGGAGATTAGGCGGAACAAACAGACAGACAGACACAGACAGACTGGCAAAATTTTCAAAAATTGTGTTTTTGTTATAAATGCCGTATATACTTTCATATGCATTTATTAAAAAGCTGTTATTTTGATATTACAAATAAAAAAATATTTTCTGCAGACTTCCAAAAAGGAGACTATACTCATTTCGACTGTATGTTTTTTATGTGTGTTACCTCATAACTTTTTACTGCGTGAACCGATTTCGATGATTCTTTTTTTATTTGAAAGCTGGTACTTCTCGTGTGGTCTCATATGAATTTGATCAAGATCAGACTAATAGTTTTTGAGTTATTCTTTATAACTTATATTGAAGTCGGGTGTACAAAATTTTTAATTTTAGATTATTTTCTCCTTGTTTTAAAGAGAAATTTTAATTTTACTCCGAATATATCTTTGTTCAAATGCAGACTACGTCATTATACGCTAATAGTGATATAAACATTTTTTTATCTAACGTACTGTACGTTAGATAAAAAAAAATGTATATTAAAATTAATATTAATGTTTGTTTATATATTATGCACAGCCATACCGTCCGTCAGATTGCGGTAAAACTTTGTCAACTTGCACGGTTATAGGCATAGTACAATTAACTTACAGTAGGTGGACAAAGAGCAATGGCAGAAAAATAGTTGACAATAATTATAGCGTCTAGAAATAAGTTATATATAAAATGAGTTTTACTATATTTCTATGATTTTTCAAATAAAAATGTATTTTAATTAAAGCCACAGAAAAAAACAAACATATATGGGAATATCAAATGACTTAAAATCAGTTTAATCTATTCAAATGTTGCCATTTAGTATTTTCATACTATTTTCGTATATACTTTGTAAGACTACCAACACAACACACAAAATATTTTTATATTAAGTTATTATTATTAATAACTGTACTATCAGTAATAATAAAAATAAAAGTGATATGGCAGAGAATAAGTCTCTTACAAAGAATTTCCTGCAATAATGCATTATCTCAATCATAGTACTATGTAACAATTCCATTTAATGTTATGCCAACACTAGTTAAAATAAAATGTCACTGCTTTTTTTACTGGCTTTACGGCTCTGGGTTCTAGCCCTTCTGAGAATGTCACTATGACACAAAAGCCCTGGAGCCATGCCAGAAATATACATTTATAGTATGCAAATATATAATAGAGATACAATAATCTAAAACCTCTCAATTATGTATTATGTATTAAGCTAACATCAAACAACCACAGGAAGCATGACTTTTTCCAAGTGACATAGGACATAACCTAAAAAGGTTCAAATGTAAATATCTTTTTTTTGACGCCTTCCCAGTACGAAATTCTTTGACAGATTTATTAAGGGACTGACGCTTAACATTTTAAGATATTTTTGGTATATAGACGCTACCATTTCTTCTCAACTAATTTTATGTATGAAAGTCTGCCATTGCTCTTTATCTGTAAGTTTTATATCATTCAACTTCAATGAATGTATAACCATTCCTAATTGAACTAGGTACAAAACTCTTCTAATTTTAAAACAATATTTCCATAGGTAATTACTTCTTTTGCGGCAGCTACGAAAAAAAAAAGTAGTAAAGTAGTAGAGTAGTAGTAGTAACAGTAACAGTAATAGTAGTAGTACCAGCTAGTCTATACACATAATAAAAATGTAAATCGCAGATATCTGTACATTTTACATTTTTTTTGTAATAAAAGTGACTGAGAGGTACTAAAAATTAATAATTACATTTCTACCATTTTTAGATTTTTCTGTCTGTCTGTCTGTTTGTTTGTTAACGTATCACGTATAAAGTACTAATTTATATCATAAGAATCGTTAAGGAAATTATTAAGTGTATATTCGGGTTACACTTAGTCTTTATTTCATTAAAATAAGTTCATTCCATCAAAAGTTATGACAAATATTCTGAAGTAAGAGTACTATGTATAGGTACGAATTTGTTCAATAGTGGCGTTGGATGAGTCTTCAAGTACATTTTAAATTAATATCATATTACAAATCGTAATTAAATGTTGATATAATCATATCTAAAACGCAGTAAACAAAAGTATTACTTAAAGAACGTAATAAATATATACAAATATATATTAACCTTATTATCTACATCTAAAGTACAATAGTTAACCAACTTCATCGATAGATGGTGGTGTGGCACAAATGTGATACATAAAGGCAGGTTAAGGTTTTTTCCTGTAGATACTTACTTACTTACTTATCTTCACGCACAATCCCTGACGGGGTAGCCAGAGAGAACAGATCGCCAAGTGTCACGATCCTTACATACCTCTTTCGCTTCTTTCAGATTCATTATCTTCTTCATACATGCACGCCTAGGTATCCGAGTACTCTTGACCCTCCCCTCTTCGAGCAATTTGCTCACATGGTCTTCGAAAGTCGGTCTCGGTCTACCTTGATACCTTTTAATATTAACTTTTGCGCTATATATTTTCTTCACTCATTCGCTCAACGTGCCCAAACCATCGAAGCACGCCCTTATCAATTTTTGTGATAAGGTCATCTTTCAAACCTGCCATATTACGAATCTCTTCGTTTCGTTTTCGGTCGGCCATGGTAACGCCACACATTTTACGAAGAGATTGCATCTCCACTGCATTCAACTTTTTTTTATGCTTCTTCTGGCATACTCAGGTTTCGCTGCCATATAACAAAGTCGGTACCAACACTGCGCTATGTATTGCAAGGCGTGCACTCTTCACTACGCCTTGCCTTTTGACTAACGCAGTCAGGGCACCATTGAATTTGTTCCCGGTAGCGACACGCCTGTCCACATCTAAATCACATCTTCCATCCCGGCTAAAAGCACTACCCAAGTATACAATTTCATTTACCTGTTCTAGACATTCCTGATTTACCCATATTTCACACTTCGTTCTCTCTTCGTCCCTTTCAAATATCAGAACCTTAGTTTTATTAGCATTCAAATGGAGACCTTTAATTTCACATTCCTCTTTCATATACGTGACTAATTCCTGCAGTTCTGCCTCTGATGGTGCAATAAGCACTGCATCATCAGCATACAGCAGTGCCTCCCATATAAATCTTTCCGATTCCTCTTGCATCCTACGTGTCAAAACCTTCGAGTAAACTTTACTTGCTAAACTGGTCAAGCTGATCGCCCGATAGCACCCGCAGTCAAAATGTGAACCTTTACCTTTATATAAAGGCACAATGACTGCGGATCGCCAATCATCCGGGACATCCCCCGTCCGCCAGCACAAATTGCACAGCAGATGAAAGCTGTCCCAGACGCGAGGCCCACCATACTTGACCATTTCAGCAGTAACTCTGTCTAGTCCCGCAGCCTTACCACATTTCAAACTTCGAATCGCACGTTCAATCTCTTTCATACTGATGACCTCAGTGTCATCGAGGTCCGGGTCTGGCGTACCAGTCACAGCGTCACCCCCGGATCCCTCACTAAGATCATCACACGCATACATTTCTCTATAAAATTCGCTCCATCGCTGCATGACGTCCGATTTTTCTGAGAGGATGTCATTGGTTATCGAAAGCACTTTGTTCATTCTTAAGGCCGTCGCACCACTCCAGGTCCTTCCAACCTCTTTCCAGAAGAGTTTGGAGTTCTCCTTAAAGTTGTGCGACAACCTTTCGTCCGCTTCCATTCTACACCTTTCACGCACGTCCTCAATCAATGCTTTCGTGTGAACTTTCTGCACCTTATATCTTTCTTTCATCTTCTCTCTCATATCCTTATCATTACTAGAGGCCAAGTAGTCTAACCATGCTTTCTTCTTCTTTACAGCTTCTTTCACTTCATCATTCCACCATGCATCTCTGCTTTTACTACTACCTCTTTTTATCGTGCCACACACTTCTTCCGCTGCACTTACCATTCCATCCCTAAGGTTCTGCCATGTTCTTTCCACACATTCTTTTCTGCCATCGATGGTATCAAGCTTTTCGGCTACCCTCGCATGATATTTGTCCCTAGTATCCGCTTCCTGAAGCTTCCAGCTTCGGATGCGACAGAATGATTGTGGTTATGTTACTGCCGTCCGGTAGCGCCAGCCCGCGAACAGACCCCTAAATCTAGTAATCACTAGATAGTGATCCATTCCCAGGTCAGCACCCCTGAACACTCGCGTGATGGATCACCTGTTTTCGCAGTCGGTCATCCACCAGGAACAAATCGATCATACTTCTCTCATTCTTTCTTTCTCTAGTATACATATGGATTTTCTTGTGATTAAATATAGTGTTTGTCACAAGAAGACCCCTTTCCTTGCATACAGGCAGTATAAGCTTGCCAGCATCATTAACCCTTTTATCCAAGCACCGACTCGAGCGGTACCAACCCATCCATTCAAATCACCACATACAACAATTCTTTCGTTTCCCCTAACCAAATCTAGAACTTCTCTTACATTCTCCCAAAACTCCTCCAGCTCAGCCCTGGACGACGAAACTACCGGCGCATAAACAGCCAAAAGGAATAACTTCGTCAGTCCTAATTTAAAGCGAACCCAGAGAAGTCTTGAGTTCACAACCTTATATTCAGTCATAACATCGACCAACCGAGACGACAGCAGCACCCCCACTCCATGGCAGGAGCTCTCGCTCTCCGGGACTCCGGACCATAGAGCTAACGCCCCGCCAGGGAGCTCTTCAGTACCACTGCTCTTCCGTTTGGTCTCCGACATACACACGACATCTCATTCTCTTTCTTTCATTATTTAGATCAACTCATTCGTCTTATCTCTCATGCCTCCTCTAACATTCTACGTACCAACTCTGCACTCTGTCCTCCACCTTCCGCCGTGTCGGGCTGTGCGTGACGGGTGGTGGTCCCCATCGCCGCTTTACGCGCTGCATTCCACATCAACTGGGACGAGCTGGTGTACGTCGCCTCGGGGAGACGCCCTAACCCTCGTTGGCATGGGTGCAGCTGTGTAGATTTGCAGCCCTGAAAAGGGCGGGCAGGGGTCGCGACGAGCACGCTTCTACAATGACCCCTTTCCTGTAGATGAGTTTAATATTTGCTTCCAATCTTTATATAACACGCTGCCCTACTGCGTGATCAAACTTTCTTTTTTGGTTACTATGCAGGCACTGATTTATAAGTTCTTTTATGTTTTTTATTGTTGCAATCGCGTCAATTAATCTCTTATTTTTAGAATTGATGTTAACAGCGCCATCTCTCTTTAAATCTATACATATACATATCTATAATAAAAATGGTGATAGAATGTTGTGACTGTTTCTGTACATTGTATAGTATATTAGTTTGTGACTAAAATCATTATGGGGACTGAAAATCATTATATAAGTACATTTTTATAATTTTTAGAATTGTACTGTCTGACGGTCTGTTTGTTTATGAACGCATAACGTTTTGAGTAAACATCTTTTCTTTCAATTATATCCTTAAGAAAATCATAAAGCGTATTATTGAGTTCATTTAATCTTTGTTTTACTAAAATTGGTTAATTCTATCGAAAGTTATGATTATTATTTTGAAATCTAGGTTCGAATCTGTTTAAAGGCGGCATAAAATCTCAGAAGTAGTAATAAAAAGATTCATGTGTAAAAAAAACGTTCTATTATGATATATAAAACACAGTAAAAAAATACGTTTTCCTTAAATTAAAAAACGGATGTTTTCTCACAAAGAACGTAATAGATGGCGTTGTACAAATTACAACCTTTTCTGAATTGCGGTCTGTTCTGAATTTTTCGCCGGTGAATCGTAGTGAGACTTACTGAAGAAATTTGTGCCCACGAGTACGATGAAGTTGAAAGAACCGTGTAGGCTAAAAGCACAAACATCACCAGAAACCAGAGAAGAAACACGCCCATCCAAGCTATACAACGAAACTCAATTAAAAGTATCAAAATTGCAACAAAATGTCGCAATATTGTTTTTATAGCCAGAATCCCTCTAATACCAAATAACTTTCCTTTCAGTTTTAAGCGTGTTCAGTTCCCAGTCAGCGTATGTTATGTTATGCGATGACCGTAAATAAAGCGCAAGGTCAAACTTTACGCGTTCCAGGAGTGGACCTCAGTATTGTTTTGCACATGGTCAACTCTACGAGTAGGTATGTTGCTTTTTCCCGCGTTAGTAGGCCTCGTAACCTTTTTGTGTACGCCCCGGCTAAGTCGCCTTCTAACGTCGTTTACAGAGAAGCTCTATCATAAACGACTTAGAACTTAAAAGATAACTATTTATTTTGTTACCACTTATTAATACAGTAATAGTATAAATCGTTTAATATTCTCTTATCTAAACGTCTAATTCTTTAAGTAAAACCTATATACGCGGGCTATTTAATACTAGCTGTGCCCGTATTATTTATTTAATTTTAAAATATTGCTTAATACTCACCTTTATAAAAGCGATCGTGTTAGACAATCATTAGTGTTGATATATGGTTGATTAAAAGCTAATTTTAAGTTACGACTTTATTGAAAATTATACAAAATATTCAAGAATACAGCACTTCATTAGGAAAAAACATTTTAATACAAATTAAAGAGTAACAATGCCGAAGATTAATTAAATTATATCTAGGTATAACGTGTATGTATTTGTGCATTATTTACAAAGGAGTTATATATTACGTGCTTCGGCGGCATAAACAAATGAGTTGACTATTTTATAATCTCCTATAACACAAACTAGACAATTATTTTCCTGGAATTTTAATTTCTTATGCCAATAATTAAGAACGCGTGATATATGTAGTTAGAACTTTAAAGTTATTGTTATTCTAATTATCACTAAATCATCTGTCTAAATAGTAGAATAATGTGAAGTTCTTGTGTTCTAATACTGCCGCACGATTATAAAATACATATAATGTTAGGATAGTTAGCGGTGAGATTAATATACAAATAAGTTCTTAAAATCTTAAGGGTACAGATTTAAATAACAAATCGTAGGGTAGAAATGCTGTGGATTACAAAATAGTTATACTTTAACACCGTGACAAATCTTACGTCCTTTGTTAATTCTATATTCTCCAACAATTTCAACTTCAACTATATACTTACAGTTAATGACAAAATGTAACCGTATCGATAAAAACAATGTTCCCGAAAGCAAATTCTTACTTATGTACTAATTTATTATTTACATAATATTTTAATTATTTTGTACAATAATTAAGATCTGGAATCGTGTGTCTTGAAACCTGGGACTAGGATTAATATAAAAATAATTCTTACCAACTACAAAAATTATACAATCTATACCTACCTATTATTAAATACATTATATTAGAATGATACGAGATATAGAATGATTTTCAAGAAATTCTTAGCGCGGACGTAGATGTAAAACTAAACAATCACAGCGAATCGATTACCTAACTATACATTTTATTTCTACCCATTGACATTAGTAATAACAAACATTTGTGTCATATCTTACAACAATACATAAATTACTTAATTTAGTTAGTAAGGAAACTCGATTAGATATAAGTTTAAGATATTTTTAATTTAAGTACTTTAAAATTATATCAAGACGTAATTAGTGATAGAAGTCACTAAATATAATACTCTTATTATTATTAAATAATATGGTTAAATAATAAGTTTAGAAATTGGTTCATTCAAATCAAAAATTTCGGAATAGTTTATTTTTTTAAGATTATTATTATCTGGCATAGATTATAAAAAAATTATGATCTGTGTTATCTGTGGTATTAATTATCATTATAATTTTCTTATTAATAAGCTTAGTAGGTGTGTTAATTACAACTTAATGATAAAACAGTAGTAAACAAAATATTTACATTTATTTGTATTTATTCTTCCTCAACATACTGTGAAATAGATTCCAAATTCCAATGCCAACCCAATTACTTACTTGATTGGTTTAGTTATAATAATACCTTGATTAACAAAAATATGGAAAAGCTATTAAGAATATTTTAGAGAGTTAATTTCATTTTAAAATTCAACTAATCATTAAACTTTGCCCATAAATGATGCATGAGTCCTTGTGCGAAGCGAAGCGCTCTTCAGGCTCGAAGTAAATGGGGAAATAATAGGTAATTTTAGCCAAATAATTTTATTCTATATCCAGAAGAAACTAGCAAGACAAATTTAAGGTTATAAGGTTTTTTTTTAAATAAAATTATTTTAATCTTTAAGACTGAAATCGTCATAATATCGAATGAATAATTAACGGATACGTTAAGGTAGAGTTAAAAGATGAGTCAAAGAGTGAGTGGCGATTTTGTATGAAATATAGTGGATAGTTTTAACACTTACTTGCTAAATAATGTCATTTTCAAAACAGTATATACAATAAATATTTTATATTGCAATAGAAGACTAATTAGTTAATTTAGTCGAAGTAACTTGTAGTTAAAAACAACGCGTCACTTGATTGTCAGTAGCACTTCGTGTTTGTTCAGAGTAACGCTTCTTCGAATTGATCGAAGCCCTCACACCATCAGTCACTCTCATAGACGGTGGAGTTGGAACTCTTTCTTCGACTGTATGGCGAGCAGAATTCTATCCTGGTGTCTGGAAGCCAGGTGTACGCAGTGCGCTCCGAGGATGCACTGTAACAGAAAAGGATGAATTTTAATTTGATTAAAAAATATGACGTAATAATTTTTAAGCTAGACGAAGGATAATGAAACGGAGGTACGTTTCATTATCTTTCCCACTTATTCTATCGTCATGATTGCCTTGTTCGTTTATTGGTATTAAGTGCGACTAAGGATCTTGAGGTCCTGGGTTTGGATCCGATTGTTCGTTAAGTCGTGCTAAAGTCTGTTATTTGGTTTATCTATAAATAAATTCTTAGTGGGCTTCCCTAATTTCGTATCAGGAAGTTAGAGAAATTTCACCCACGTGCCTCAGAAAGCGCCAAATGACTTTGGTCTCCGGTTGTGTTAAATTACCGTTCCATCGCACTATGCGAGTGAGGAAATAGAGAGTACACCTGTGTTTACGCTCACACTCGGGCAATATTATCTTGTCCTGCAGAGATAACTAGTCTCCATTGACTGCTGTGATCAAAATTTTTTTTTCATTACTTTCTTGGGGTATTGAAATAGTTATCTCATCTGGTTGGGCTGTATAAATATATAAATGAAAATGTATAAATATACATATATTAATATAGGGAAATAAATACATAAACAATACATCAATAAATAAAAAGTCAACCAGATGGAAGCCCTCGGCAGGGGAGACCAGACGGCCGAGGGTCATGGTGAAAGGGAAACAAACTGGCGGACGATGCTGGCAGTATTGAGGAGCACCGCCTTCTGCATTTAAGCTTGGAGCGGTCCCAGTCGCCTCACATGACCCGAGATTCTGACTGGGATTAACCCGTTCGCAGAAATGACTACAGGCATAATTTCGGTACATTATTTTAATTATTAATATTATATTGTTATTCTTATGTGTCTCAGGGATAACAATCACTAATAAACGTAAAGATTGACAAACTTATATTATGCAATACAGTTTTGTAATATTATCATCATTTGATATATCACCTGTATGCAAATAATTATAAAGTAACAGTTTTGGAAATGTAATCGTGGACACATTAAATATAATATTAATTCGCATGAATGTAGCATGATATCTCATTTCCCATTTCACTTATTTCAGAACAATATAATGGTCTTAATTAAAAATGAATATAGGTAGAAACAGTTTATTTACAAATGCGGTATTTTTAACCGAAACATTTTGCTGTCAATATCAATAATATCACTTGAAATTTCAGTTATTATGTATTATAGCAATTATTATGACAAGTGATTTTGTTGATAAAAGTAAAATGGTGCTTTTTAACGTGTTTTTAATAAAAATAAGGGTGACAAACAAGTACACAGTCATCTTAATGATATAGAGATGATGCGTAATGCCCACTCACCAAAATCAAATATTGATGTGGTTGTCTACCCTCATCCATCCTTGATTATGAATCAAAATGCAGATGCGTTGTCATCCCTAAAGGTTAAAATAGAATGCCTGGTTTCCAAAAAAAAATTGTTTTACTTAAGTGTTTAATGTATAGTTCCAAGTATAATTCTCCGACTATTTGTTTTCTAATAACGAAGTTATAACTTCTATATTCTAGTTACAACAAATTATAATTTGTATATTCTAGTTATAACAAGTTATAAAAGTTAATGATAAAATAGCTGTCTATTTTTGCAGAATGCATTTGCGTATAATATATTATTTTTCTTTATCAGTATGTAAAAGTACTCGGCTGGAGATGGACTCTCCCACTGTGTGGAGGATTTGATCCCGTAGGTGTCGTAAGGGAAAACAGAGTGCAATTTAAACAGGAGATGGGCAGTGCAGAAAACTGCGGTTGATAACTCGCCTGCTGAGCGTGGTAACAATGAATTTCATAAATGAATTAAGCAATGAACTTTTTATAGATTGTATTGTATATAATGTGTATATATATTAGAAGATATGTGGTAGTGGTGCCCATGATGATTGGCTTTATTGATGATGTTTAAGCATCAAACTTGACTCAAGTATTTCTATATTTTTAAAAGAACAGTTAAAATCCTGTTTGAAAAAGTATTGGAGTGCATAGATACAGCCTATACTTAGAACAAGTGTTATACCTCATGCACAAATAAAGACCTTAGAGGTTAGAGGAAAGTATGTAACGTCTGCAATTAGCATGCGTCAAATTCAACCTGTTTAATCCGTAGCTTTAGGGTGATTGCAATAAAATATTTAATTAATAAATAGATATATTTTTAATCTATTTAATAGAATAGATATAACAATCTGTTTGATTAAATCTATTTGCGATGAAGACTTAGCGGTTATCGCTAATTACTAAGAAATTGCCGAACCAACGTAACCGATTTAGTAAAGAGTATTAAAAAGAATTAGAAGAATAAAACCTTAATGACTCAAGTCCGTTAGAACCATCCGTAAAAGATATCGAAGCTAAGAAACCGTCCACTTTCAAATCTAGTTTTGTTATGAATACTAACCAGTAACTAAATGAGCCAACTTAAGAGATGCCTTGTTTCACGCCCAATTAAAGTTTACAGTATTCAAAGCTTAACTTTCAACATTGCTTTTGTAACGTTCGCGATTTTAATGGAAATCGAGAGCAACATTTACATAGAGACACACGTTCTCGAACGGAACATATTCTGTGGACTTAACAAAGGCTTGCTTACGCCTAAACAATGAAAACACTTTATTATACGACAGTTTATCTTTGTTACGATAGTTGAAGCTTTATATATATAACTCTTATTTTGACAATATAAAAAGTAATTTCTACATATTTTTCTTCTAGTTGGGTGAAAGATATGGTGTCGTAACATTTTAGATTAAAAAAGTTTTTCTAAAAATAAGTTATTTTATGGAATGTTATGCTGTTCATCTAGCACTATTGACGACTTGGTATGATAAGCAGGGAGTCGCTGTGGGCTGTAAAGAATTAATAAATGCATATGATATGTTAAATAAATTACTTGGATACCTAATCTAGTCTATAAATATAATAATAATGACGTTCAAGTGCTTCAAAATTACTTTATATTATTGATTACTTTAAATTTTTTATCGGCTTGACGCTGTTATGTTCTAGAGTCTTATACATACATTCAAAGTATATACATATTAATACGCGAGCAGAACACTTTGTACCTCTTTTTAAACATGTTGTTCACACGGAGGAGAGTGAAATTTGGTATAGTTAAAGTTTATGGTAGTTTATGGAGAAGGAGTGGAGGAAGCAAAAAAAAATTACAAATAAATGAAATAAAAAACATTCATTGTTTACGTATACTGCCAATGTCAAACATATAATAGTCTGTATTTAAACAGTCGCACAGAATAAAGATTGGCACCAAAGAGTTTTAAAATGATGCCAACAAATAATTACTGATTGACTGAATGAGCTGTGAATTTTGTGATATTTCATATCCTTCTATTTCAATATTAATGTACAGTTGAAAGTGAAATATCTTGCTTAATATTTAAAGTATAAAAATAAATTACGGTCGAATTTCGACCACTGTACGACAACACGTACCTATAGTATTTTCAAAACACCGATGCAACGTTAAGACATTCGCGCCTTCCAGTGCCACCTACGAGCATTTGAGTAAACACAGCGCTGTTTAACTTTGCCTTGTCTATAGTTTGTTATTTTAAAGGGAGCTTCTTCGGAATACAGGTCAACGCTATTGACATGCCTCCTTAATGTTTAGAGGTAATGCTATTCGGCCATTGTTATTATAGACATTTTGGAATTCGATGTGTAATTACGGCCCATAATGTCACTACGCGATAAGGAAACTGGTAATTTCAATACATAATACGGTGAAAACTTACAACGAAAAAAACGTTATTGAATATTTTCTAGACGCAATAATTTTTGTCAACTATTTTACTGCCATTGTTTTTTCGGTAAATATGTGTAATTCTTTGATAAATATTAATTTAAGTCTGAGTAGATATGTCGTGCTATATAGAACGTGTCATATAAATCGAAAACCGATGATGGAGAAAGGTTTCCGTGTGGCAGCCTCGTACCGGTAAGCGAAGTGTAGGGCAGTCCTTACAGAGTTATGACGTAGCAAGAGCGACAGGAAGTCGATGGATTACTTGGAGGATGCCTATGTTCAGTAGTGTACTTGTGATATGCTGGAAAGATGAAGAAGTTGATGAGATATATATTTGACTTTAAGATTATATCATGTCAGAAAGTTATTTGTGATATTTTTCAAACTTTTTTTTATATAGGATAAGGTTGACAAACGGGCACACATTCTACCTGACGGCAAGTGGTTGCTGTGGCCCATATACATCTACATCTATACTCGATTACGAATCAAAACTTAAATGCGTTGTTACCCGTGAGGAAGGTGGTATGCCTACATTCCAGTAAAAAGGGTCCTCGGTTCTCTACACTCACCATATGAAACACAGCAGCATTAAGCTGCTATTTTACGCTGGTATTCTGTGAAAGCGTGGTCCTGCCCCGGTCGAGACGACCCATTCGTGCTACAACTATAATACTAATATAGCTGCAGCATGGCTTTACCACGTATAATACTTTATTTATTGATTTAAAAACGTTACCTCCATTAACTAAACTAACTTCACTATCGCCGAACATATTATTGACATCAGCAGAAGACCGTACGAGTGGTTGCCTGTGACACTATTAAAAGGAAATGAAGACGACGACGACAGTCGCGACGCGAGCGAAATCCAATTTGAAATAAGTGCCTTCTGAATTAATCCAACCACTTTGAGCGGACTGGATGAAATTTCTGGTATTTTTCACGTCTAGCAATAAAAACGAGCCCTCGACGCGGGAAAAAGATGAGTAATAGCTCGCCCTGAGCTCTGAGGGGCTGTAAGGAATAATAATATTATGCTCATACGATGGAAACCTTTCTAATCTTGACGCGCGAAGCGAGCAGCGAACAGAAGTGAGAATAAAAAGAATTAACTGCGAAGAGAACAAGTGGAATAATATGTTTGCTTAAAAACGGTTTAAGTAGTTCAAAATAAAAGGAAAAAAAGTGTGAAATAGTTTCATTAGGATAAGAATCGAATTATTATTAAAAAAAACTTGTGTTGCTGCATTATAATGTTTTTTAATTATTTCCTACACATATTTGTAATTATTAATACTCCCTCATTTGTTAATCGCATCAGTGTATAGGAGATATTGATGTGTTACAAATGCATACGCTGAAACACGGCTCGATAGCACAGTTTTTTGTGGCGCTGCGCTGTAGGGCCTCGGGTTAGCATCCCGCACGAACCAAGTGTTCGTTCGGCCTAGAAATTATTGTTTCTAGTCTGGATATTTGTCAATTTGCAACTAATGTATGTAAAACTCCTACACGCTGTGTTAAAGCCAACATTTGTCGACATTTGTTGACAAAAAAGAATAGCTCTTTAACCGGTTTTCGTACATAAGACTCCTGGTTTATATAGCAGTAACTTGGACCTTATGACACACGTTCGTCTTCTCGTCTTTAACAAGTGCGCTAGTATTAATCATAACCTAAATGTTTTAAACACTTAACCAGCCTTCAATTTTAATTAAATGTTAATATCCAGAGATGTTATTATGCTCTCAAATAATTTAACATTCAAAAGTTGTATAATTAACATAGACTTGAAAATTCTTAGCAAGTTGACGCAGGCTATGAAACGTTACTGGAATTACTTAAAGTTCTGCTGCTACTAATCTCAATAGTTAATTACGTAGTAGTTAAGATTTTGGCGTCAAAGGAAATTGCTTACCATAATGATTACTTTCTGGTGATGAGTAGGCACTGCAAAATATTTCTTGGAATCATGTCGTGTTTCGTAAAATGTTAAGTAGTACGTAAATATTGCGAAAGATAAAGAGATTTTTTTACTTTATCTCTTTATTGTGTTTGTTTTTTTATTTTTATGGAAAGACGCAAATTACAATCCTTATTTAGTAAGAGGATCGTTCAGAAAGAAATCATGAAAATTGAGAAATAAAATAATTGTAATTAATTGCCAGTTAATTTTCAAATTTTCAACATTATGGATTTCTGCAATGTAGCACGTGATTCACAGATTAACTAATAATTGTATATTTAAAATTTATTAAGATTAAACAATTCTGACGCGATCGATTATTACAAACAAGTAATTTTATTTATGTTCGGAGTATTCACTAAATATATTTAATGTGATAAATACGCAGGCTTCCTCACCATGATATCTTTTATTAATATATGCTACGCAAAACTAATTTTACGGATTTTCTCGCGTTTCATTTTGAATTGTCTTTAAATCTTGTTATTTCGAGCGCTTTGCAGTGCATACTTATAACGAGAATGAGGTGTTAAACGTCCTGACGTCATAGTTAACTTAAGCTAATTTCAGCTTTTAATTATTAAGTGGCGAAACTTGCGAAGTCACTTATTGATTTCACGATGTCTGTCCGTCTGTCCGTCTGTCCGTCTGTCCGTCTGTCCGTCTGTCCGTCTGTCCGTCTGTCCGTCTGTCCCACGATTATCTCGAGAACGGTTTCGAATTTTCAAATTCTGTTTTCAGCAATCGATTACTGATCACCCAGGCATCTGAACCTCCTATTTTGAAACTGATTGCTCAACGGCAACCGTTAGAAACCGCTACAAAGCTGATTGCTTCGCCACTTTGCTATGCTGTTAGCTTGCTAAGTTTATTTATATTTAATCCGATCTTACGAATAAAAAAAGTTAAAATTATCGCGATAAAGTTAGTAAAATAAGCTTTATTTAAAAAAAACAATAATTTTAACAGTGCAACTCTATTATAATAATAATAAACACTGGCATAAAATAAGTAAAAAATGTTTTTCTTTTCTTGCTTTCAATCTTGTTTATCATCACAGACCGCTTGCAAATAGATTTGTATTTTATTTTAAAATGAGGAAAAACTGCCATAAATGTCATGCTAAAGCGATTATTTCCATTTATTTGTTTTCGCACGTGACTAATCAGTCAACCAATTTAATGAATGAACGATTTAGCTTTTTTCTTGTCTGAATATGCGTCGGAGTAAGTGTTCTGCTTTAAAGGGTAGGATAGCCAGTATATTTATAGACTCAGGTATACCATGTAAGATTTTAAGGATGAAAACACATTTGTAGTCTTATTTGAAGTTAATTGAAGTTGCCCATGGGCTACTCACCGCTCGCTTGTTATACCAATATTAATAGAAAATCAGCATTTAAAGTTTGTACTGACACCTTTTGATCGGAACATCGGAACTAAGGTTCCGATCGCTTAAGCTAAAAATTTTAAATAAGCACCGTTACTTGGGTTACCGTGACTGTTAAGATAATATATTGAATATGAACAACCTTAAATAATAATTTAAGGCCTATTTAAAGAAATGTGAAGCCATCCCTATTATAGGTAGGAAACCTTACATTCGAAGTATGTACACGCGAATGTCTTGTTGTGGATTGAATAAAGGCGGTATTATTATTGGAATTCGATACAAGAATGTGTGATGAATAACAAATAAAAGCAATCTATAAATTAAAAATATATATTATGATGTATGGAGGTAACCTGTTAAGTATGGCAAAATACCTTTTGTAAAATTATCTAAGTGGGAGACTCGTCGTTTAGCTGTGAATGATTGTTGTGTCTAGGTAGAAATCCATAATATAGAACATAGCATAATATAATGTATTAAGTGCAAAACGATAGTGGTCATATTAGGTGGTAGAGCCACGCTGCAGCTATATTATGGTTGTAGCACGCATGGGTCGGCTCCAATGGAGTAGGACACCGCTGTAAAATAGCAGCTCAATGCTCCTGTGTTTCGTATGGTGAGTGTAGAAAACCGGAGACCCTTTTTACTGGAAACGTGGCATTCCATCATAGTCCTCAGGGGTGACAACGCATCTGAATTTTAATTCTTAATCGAAGATAAATGTATTGTCTATGAGCCACAGCAATCACTTACTACCAGGTTAGGTTGATTGTGTGCTTGTTTGTCACTTTTATTCTATAAAAAAAAGGTTAGAGTGAAGTGGGTCAAGAGGTTTGTACTTGTACTTATGACAATAGCACCTTCGTGTTTACTCGTAGAGTTTAAAACTTACGTTTTTTTAAGAGTTTTCTTTGAAATCGAAACTGAGTATATAATCGTAGTACATATAATCTGGATGTAACGTATTTCATATTAGATCTCGGGATTGGCAACGCATCTGTAGCATTCCTGGTATAAAGTTGGCTACAAGTGTCCATTGACTGCAGTAGGAACCAATTACAATCAGATGGACTGTAAAGACATTTATCAATGGTTTAAAAAAAAAGATTATTAATTATATAAATAGCAAATTTGAAAATTACGCTGTCTTATTGCCCACGAATTTAATTTAAAACAAAAAGATCTCCAAAATATCTGCATTTATTAATAGAACAGAAAAAATATGATCGACAATTGACAATAGTTTCATTACTTATGCCAACAAGACTGTGCTTTGCGCCACCTGCTTTAACTAAAGTTCAAACTAGATCAGTTAGCACCCGGTCTTAACGCCTGCGTGAACATTTATGACTTTGAATTATTAAGTTACAGTTCGCTTGTGATGTTGAATAGGAACACATTTTCTTCTTATATTACTTATCGCACTTGTTTGTGCAATATGTCAGTTTCTTGGTAAACAAGAAAAGACTGATTCTAAAATGTACAATTATAAGTTATCAGTTATTATTAATATCCTTTGGATTTGCGTTATTCAAATGTCATTATCATCACAAGTCTACTACTGTACATAGGACTTGCCCAAGGAATTTCACAAAACAACACACAACGGTCCTGAGCCAATTGTAAATCTTACCCGTAAATGGCAAACCCAAATACAACGGTCTAGTTATAATCAATGCATCATCAATGCGAGGGTAAAATATTTACCCTCACCAACCTGCGTGCCAAGTTTTGTGTATACAGTTAATCTGCCGCTTTGCTGAATAGGTTTATATGATGCAGTGAATTGAGAAAGACTTTGCAGGAGAATAGAAAAAAAAAAGAACCTGATTGTTCAGGACTCTAGAACCATTTCTTTATATTTGTTATGGGTTTTAAAGCTAAATGTTTTATTAATGTATTATATATGCCTACTACGACCATGATATCATTGCAATTATAAACGACAAAGTGCAAGATAATTTATAAATATTTAAAAACATTTTTTAAAACACATCAAAATAACCACTTCGTGTTAGGATTAACTGTGACATCCCTTATGTATCATTAAGTTTCAATAACTATAATTAACAAATTTTATTTAAAAACATTAGTCAGCAGAAAGCGAAGGTATGCATCCCACTGCGGGGCATATGCCTTCTTTTATTATCTCTCAATACATATTAACAGTCACATCTCTTAAAAGTATTTTTTTTTACTCCGACTAAAAAACTTTACCGCACAATGCAAATTATCAACTAAAATTATAATTAACAGCTCGCGCAGTATGATGAAAATAGATATATCAATTTATTTTTGTTTTGTGGCTAAACCAGATAGAGGAACGGGAAATTTGAGAGATTCTAGATACGGCGCATTGTAGTCTATGACATCAATATTTAATTACAACAAAGCTATAAAAAGTATAAATTTCAATATGCTAATGAACACAAATTTGTTAGATATCAACAGACTATAAAACAAAGAGAACCGGTATACACCATCTTCGGTGGCCACAAAATGTTGTAGCGAGAATTGTCTGTACAAACAAACATGTATCGGTCAAAAAGGAAGCCATGTAGTATCAGTATGTATTCATTTGTATAGCACACGTAATATTGACATTAAATAACTTGTTGCGTGTATGTAAATATTGAGTAATAGCGAGTGAGGTAAAATATGTTCATCCTGTGATGGTATTAATAAGCTTAATCATGTTCACAGTTTTCTGTATTTATAAAAAAAAAATATCAATTTGTCATTTAAATTTGATAATATACACTATAAATTACATTAATTACTACAGATTTTTTTACCTTCATTTCGTTACTTTCTACGTACCATTTAGTGTAGAGTAGAATACCCCAAATCACTTGGTTTGTGTCATAAAAGGCGACAGAGAGAAACTGAATCAGGAGATGGGCAGTAGCATCTTCTTGATAACAACTAATAATAATAATGAAGCTGCGGTTGCATGCCGTGGGTGTAGTGTTAACCCTTTCGCTGCCCGTGCACTATATATAGGTCATTGGTCATTGCTATTGTCTTAGTATTGTGTCTGTAAAACCGGACAGTGATAGTGTTAAATCTTAAGAATAATATTAGAGAAATCCTCGGAATATCTTCTGGAATTTGATAGATAACGAGAGTAACTATCGGTTATTTGTCTCCTTACCTTAGCCTAGCCTAATAGCCTTTTACTGTTTAAGGTTGTATTTGCTATCATAGACACGTTTGATAGGCGGATTGGGAATCGCTGTCGCAGATGTCTTGTACTTTTTCTTTCTTACACCGCCTTCATACTTCGACGGTCATGACGTTATTCTACATATAAAATAATTGGTTCGGCATCATATAAAAGCGGAGAAGGTCGCTCATCAGACTGATGGTAGCTCGGTAGCGCAGTGCTATACGCTTTGTTGTGACACCATAGGTATCGAACTCCGCACAGAACAAGTGTTCACATGACCTTTTATACGTGGTACAGCCATGCTGCAGCTATATTACTGTGGTATAGTTGTAGCACGAATGAGTCGGCTCGACCGGGGAGAGACAACGCTCTCACAGAATACCAGCGTAAAATGGCAGCTTCATGCTGATGTGTTTTTTATGTTGAGTGTAGAGAACCGGACCTCCTTTTTTACTAGAGTAGAGGCATTCCATCTTAGTCCTCACGGCTGACAACGCATCTGCATTTTGAGCAGCAAACGAGGATAGATGTAGATGTCTATAGGCCACAGCAACTACTTACCATCAGGTGGACTGTGTGCTCGCTTGTCACCCTTTTCCTATAAAAAAAATGACCTACAAATAATTGTTCCGAGTCTTGATGTTTGTCCGTAAGTAATTTATTTATGTTAAATGCCTCCACTATACACGATAACATTTTAAAGTAGAATCAAAGAAAATATAGGATAGGCACATATCTAGCACTTTTATTAAAAGAGGCTTATTTTAAGGTTAGGAGAAGCTTAGGAGGTAACTAAGCAGATGAATTTAATAATCGCAAGATTTTTAATTTGATTTGGATATCATAAATTTAAACACAAAGGTTTGAATCATATGTGGTTGTATCACAAGTCTTTTTCTAACTTTATAGAGACAAATAATATTTTAAACGCTTTTATTTTGGGCGAGCCACAAAAGACAAACACTAAATTGGATTTCTTATAAAATTTCGACTCAGTTCGTTAAGGAGTGAATTGATCTTCTAGCGTGACCAATCTTTAATCACAATGAATGAAATGAATGTTTTGTTTTGATGCTTAAATATAATTTAAAGGTCGTAAAAGTATTAATTGGTATCACATCTAAGCATTTGATACTAACGATCACTTTAAAACAATGGCTTATGTTTTTCTTTCCCTATACCATATTCTGATTTCAGATAATTATATGATAAGAGGAGAGTGTGGTTTGCAAGATGATGTTGTGACCAGGATTAACAAAGGAATGCTTCGGTGATTTGGTCATGTTGAAAGAATGAGTGACAAAGCAAATTTATTTTGCAGAGGTGAACGGCAAAATCGAGAAGGGACGCCCTAGGCGACAGTTTATCGACCAAATTGGCGATATATTGAAAATGTGCCAAATTAATTGTACCTTTAACTGACGAGCGTGTATGCTGCGCGAGCAGGTATATGGATGTGGAGGAAGCAAGAGACCTGTGTCAGGATCGTACCAAATGGAAGTTCATAGTCTCTGCCTACCCTTCTGATTGACAGTCGTGAGTGTTTATGTATGTACATATTGATATATATAGAAGCGCACATATTGAAATTATTTTAAATAAAACAGCTTATAAAATAGTTGTTACCAATAAAAATCTAGAAAGGAAAATATTATCAGGATATAAAAAAACTTGTTGTACTAGAACTATATGTTATTTTGAAAAAAAAAATAGAAGCGAAGACACAATGAGGAAGGAAGAATGAACAAAATGCATCTGTAATTGCAATGGTGTTTTAAATAATTTATTAACCTTTCATTTAACGGGAAGATGTTTTCCTTGTCTCTAGTAAACTCTACCATTTTCGCGACTTAACTTAAAATCGTCGTTTTTGTATTATATTTTATAGGATAAAATATAGACTATTTGGAACTACATGGATTTTTTATAGTATAGGGTGACAAACGAGCACACAGTCCACCTGATGGTAAGTGGTTGCTGTTGCCCATAGACATCTACATTTATCCTCGTTTGCGAGTCAAAATGCAGATGCGTTGAGGACTAAGATGGAATGCCTCTTTTCCAGTAAAAAGGGTCTCCGGTTCTCTACACTCACCATACGAAACACAGCAGTATTAAGCTGCTATTTTACGCTGGTATTCTGTGAGAGCGTGGTCCTTCCCCGGTCGAGCCGACCCATTCGTGCTAGAACTATACTACTAATATAGCTGTAGCATGGCTCTACCACGTCACAAATTATATTAAGAATTAATTAGTATTCTAATTGGTGAAGTTATAATGAAAAGTTTTATCGGAAATCATTATATATATACTTCTTTGGTGGTCTCGTCTGTTCTAATTAAAGATTCAACGATTCATGTATTCTCGTATCGTGCGTAAAATGTGTTATAAGCCATAAAACGACTCTGAGGTTTTTATTAGCTAACCAAATTTACCTTTAATCAATTCTAGCGTTCCGATATTCCTAATCACTGTTCCCTGTGATCTATAGAGATTATTAATTATCAATATTGGACATTAATGAATCTTTCTCAGCCTTCGAAAGCATTACAGTAATTGTATTATCTATGATAACACTAAATTATCCTACACGGTTGAATTATTTTAACTTCATTGCTGTCATTACCTGTTATTTTAAGTCTGCGTGTATTGCATAATTGGATAATATTTGTTTATTTTGTTACCAGAAATGTTCGGGACAACAACTACTTTTTGCTCGTAAGTGAGTTGTGTGAACCCTAACTAGTAATAAAAACGTTACGAAAGAGTAATAGTACGTTATTAAGCAAGGAAAAAATCAAACGTTTAAATAAACTGTAATCCTCACGCGAACCCTATGCAACCGCCACCGACCATAAACGACGAGGGAGTGAAATGTATCTAGGAGCGATCAGGTCATAATAATGAAACGGCATGGGAACAAAGTTTTAAACAATTCCCGGAATCTCTATAACAACCAATTTAGTTCACAGATAAACATAATATAAAATCACAGCTGTTGGTCTATCAGCCCCATGCTAATTGATAGTACTATGCTCATGTTGCCATTGATTTAGGGGATGATAACAATATTTTTTATGAAAACTATGTATTTGACTGCTTAACTTTTTTTTAAATAAAAATAAATTCATGTATTAAATTTAATTCAGTTACATTTAATTCGTTTAAACTACTATTATTTTGATTTTGGAACTGAGTTTTAACAACAAAAAATGTTGTTCTTGTTAAAACTATCAGCTCAGTATCAGTATCGTAAAGTTATCAGCTCGCAAGAGTTTATTTGGACACAGCTTGGACGTGAGACCTACGCTGCCACCACACGTCAAAATCATACATATAGTATTATCTTTATGTATTTATTTAAATATGCAACATTATTTATTTAATTAGTAAATATTGCGTATCCTAAATTAAGAAATATTATGTTTATGTATTAATATAATTAAAAAGCTTCTTTATTGTATGAATATTATCAAGCTGATAATAACACCATTCTGTGGATTTGATTGAATCCACAAATAGCTTCCCATGGTTATATCCGACGTGATGTAGTCTGTACTTATATCAAATATCGATATATTTTAAATACAGGAACACACGAAATAAAAAAGAAAGAGTTTCATTAGTGATAAGCCCACGAATAAAAGTCTTGCACACAGAGCAGCTTGAACGGGAATGGACCACATTCGAACAGAATACCTGCGTAAAATAACAGATTAATGCTACTGTATTTCATATAGTGTGTGTAGGAATGGGAGATACTCCTTTTACGGAAAACGAGGCGTTCTATTTCTATCCTTAGGGGTTGCAACGTATTTGATTCTTAATCGATGTAACAATCAGATGGACTGTGTGCTCGTGAGTCACCCATGTTCTATAAAAATACAATAAAGTGAAATAATAAGGAAAATGTATCGTCATCATCATCATCATCTTTACAGCCTTTCACAAGTCCACTGCTGAACATAGGCCTTCCCCAAGGAATTGCCACTAAGTATGGTCCTAAACCATCTGCATCCATCGACTTCCTATATGTCGTACCAGATCATCACTTCATTTAGTGGTTGGCCGCCCTACACTTCGCCTACCAGTACGAGTAAGAAAAAATATATTTAAGAATATTTATATAAGAATGTTCTAGAGTGACATACTCTTACCTAAAGCTAAGTGATGGATGCTCCTTTATCACAAAAAAAGAAATATCGATATCGACAACATGATTTACATGCGACAAGTACGCAACTAGAAAGGAAATGACACACTGCGTGATATGCGGAAATGTATTTAATGAAACGCGAGGGGTGAGCGTCGCTCGTGGGTCTACACTAGCACCCACACACACATATGCAATCTATGTCAATACTATTTCTTTGATCTCTTTATTATAATAGATAACTTAAAATGAAAAATTTTGCACAGCCGACTTCAATATAAATTATTAAGAATAACTCAAAAACTATTCGCCTGACCTTGATCAAATTCATATGAGACCACATTTGAAGTACCAGCTTTCAAATAAAAAAAAGTATAATCGAAATCGGTTCACCCAGTAATAAGTTATGAGGTAACACACATAAAAAACATACAATCGAATTGAGTACCATCTCCTTTTTGAAGTCGACAGAAAAGCGTACAAAAATTAATCATTTGTTTTATTTTTAAGACAAGCTAATATAACTTGTAAAATAAGTTAACAACTTTGGGACTTTAAGCTAACACTGGAGAACGGATAACATAATTAAATAATATTTTAGATACCCAATAGACAAAATTACCTATAAAAAGTTAACTGCTGAATAAGGCCTCCTCCACAGATTGCTTCATAGGGGGATATTTGCCGTTGTACCCCCGCTTCGCAAGCGGGTTGCAACTGTAGTTTTTTTATTATTTTGAGTTGTTATCAAGAAGATGCTGTTGCTCATTTCCTCTTGCATAAATTCCCTCTGTCGCCTCTTAGAAAACTTACGGGACTATATGGGGCAGTACCTACACCAACACTATATGGTGAATTCGTAGAAATTTTTGTTTACAAAAACACAACGTAATAGAAGTAAGTATCTCTTGTATATTCATACAAGAGACACTTACTTCTATGTAAGTTGTTTAACTTTATACATGTTGTTTTTTCATTTGATTACAAGTGATACGTACATAAAATATATAAAACACATTTGTGTGTGTAGAAGCAAACTTTGAATGTTTTGAAATTATTCTTGAAATATGACTTGTTTAACAGATTATAATTGGTTATAATTGGTATTTAAAGGAAATAATATGAAATATTTAATGTTCATGCACAGAGCCTTGGCGGTGTAAAAATATGTACTTCCCCATATCGTCCCGTGGGAGTCGTAAGAGCAGATAGAGCGAAACAAAACAGTTGAGCATCAGCGTCTTCTTAATAAAAAATCTATACAAATAAATAAAATTGAAGTTTCTGTTTGTAATGTCAAAATTACAGCTTTTTACAAAATGCGTATGAAAGTATATACGGTATTTATAACAAAAACTTTTAACATTTTTGTCAGTCTGTTTGTTAAGGATAATCTCCGAAACGGCTGGACCGATATCGATGGGACTTTCACGGGCAGATAGCTGATGTAAGGAAGTAACTTAGGCTACTTATATTTTAGAAAAATGAAGGGTTCCTCGCAACATAATTAAAGCCCTCAATTACACGCAGGTGAAGTCGCGGGGAACAGCTAGTTGATAATAAATGCGGTTGCTACCCCGCCTGCCAAGCGTGGCACTAACACTGTTGTATTATGCAGTGGACTTTGATAGGCTGTAATGAATCTATGAGTTAATCGATTAAAAATTTTAATTAGTTTAGTAGTTTAGTTAAAGTTAAAGTTACAGCCTATTTACGTCCCACTGCTGGGCACAGGCCTCCTCTCATTTATGATAGGGTTTTAGGGCAAGGAAATGTCCACCACGCTGCCCCAATGCGTGTTGGCGAACTTCATATGTCTACGATTTTTTTTTATTTCTCAGACATGCAGGTTTCCTCACGATGTTTTCCTTCACCGCCGTGCACGTGGTAAATCAGCACTTAAAATTGTAATTAGAATTTTTATTGGTGCCGGCGGGGATCGAACCTGGGTTGCTCGCGTTCTGTGATATTAAAGCGAGCGCTAACCATCTGAGCTACCACGGCTTGTATTTTAGTAACAAATTAATTTTTTAAATGCGATAAAATTATATCATCATCCTTATCATTACAGCCCTTCACAAGTCCACTGCTGAACATAGGCCTCCCCCCAAGGAATGCCACAAATACGATGTCTACAAATTATTTAATATGTAGAATAAAACCAATTTAAAAAAAAATTAAAATCCAATATCGTAAATGCTGGATTTGACGTGAAATGTAAAAGTCCCGCTGGGAGACCTTACTTCTCTACACCATATGGCAAAATCGGTTTGCGTACGTTAGCATTATTATATTCATTTGACAATAGTCGACATGGCTAATTAACGAATTTTGCAACATTTCGCCAAATAGCTTCGAGGCAAACCGATAATTTGGGGCTCCAACCCCCAGGAGACGACATCAACTATTCGAAATATTCGACCGATTCGATTAACATGCAACGATTTCTCTTTATATAGTCACGTGGTAATTTTAGAATAGTAATTTGCAGTGGGGCCGGTCGAGCGATTTACTCTTACATTATTAAGTGTTATTAAGCCGGTTGGAGCCTGTAGCGAAACGTATTTAGTCTTATTATAAACACGTCTAAGTTATTTCTTTCGTTATTTTGCGCGTGTGAAAATTTGAATATAGAATAGAATAACTATTTTACTTTTGTAAATCTGCCCGGTTTGGAAACAAGATATTTGAACGACAACTTTAAAATTAGGCTGTAGTGTCTTGCGACCTACATCTAACATGTAAGTTTCCTTTCATTAGAAGTTTGAAGCAGAGTCTATTGTGTCCCATATATTTGAATACAGCTTCGTAATTCGTAAGAATTCGTCAACTAACTTGCAACTTGCATATGCTTCTTGTTGGATAGAAATTACACTATTCATCATCACAGCTGGATATTGACCTCTTCTGCTGTAGGAAAAATTTAATTGTATCGTTATGCTCGGCAGGCGGATTGACATTGGCAGTACCAGAGGTCTCGTACCTTTAACGCTGCTGTCCGTCGTCGGTTTGGGTATTTAATTGGAGTAAACGAGTTGTTAATGCCGTCATCCTTAGAAAGACATAAGATTTTTCTGGCATTTACCATTGTGCTCTTACGACACCTCAATGATGAAGTGGAGAAATTAATTATGATTACAGAATTATCAGATAAGCAATATTGTTTCCGTGAAATTGTCTTTTACGATTGATTTTAAAGTAATTTACTATTAAATGAATGAGTGATAACAGTTGCAGTGAGCATTATAACATTCGTTTTTGCAGTAGTTATGGCCAAATTATAGCCAAGATAATAGACTTACTCTGCACGAAATATAGCGAGTGAGCTTTCCAGCGAGTGCATCAAAAACCTTTTTATTCCTATCTAATCGAACATTAATCTTCAATTTTAATAATACTGCGCTTTACTCGCATACTGCGATATTAAAGATGTGTGCTCAGTCACTGCAAACTAAATAAAACTAATCTTTACAGATTTGATTGCATTTTTGTTTGCAACTTGCAGTTAGTACTGGTTGCCGTTCTTTGAATGACACTAATAATTATATTGAGTTACAATCTGTAAAAATTTACTTTGAATCAAGGAATAAATCTCATTAGTACTTATGTACCTACATATATCAAATTGAATCAGTTAAAAAAATCAAGGTTATCAAATTTTAAAGCATATTGTAGTAAACACAGCTCGTGAGAAAAACAAACAACTAACTGTGTAATGAATAACAACCCTTACGCTTCAATATAATATAATGACCCATTTTTGGTCGTTAATAAAAAGTAATTCATAAAAATACGCGCTTCAAACGGCGTACTGCAACAAAATATTATAGTGTAATAAATAATGGTACACCCCGAATTTAGCGATCGTTGCGCGAGCCACACGCTCAACTAAATTTATGTACAACCCTACGTTTAAACTTGACATTCAATTCATTGTAGGACATAAATGTTGGCACCGACGACGCAACACTTATTATTTATAACCACCCCGCATGTTGAATTAAAAAATACAAAAGAGACATTCGAGATTATTACATCTTTTCGTGTTTAATTGTACACAATGGGTAAACAACAAAAGCTGAGTCCTACATTCGTAACAGTTGCATTCGTATTCATTGAACGCGATACTAAATGATACTATCCATTTGTTGCGGGTTCGATTTTGTATGTAGTACAGCTCGGTGAAATTTGAATGATAAAAGTTTGATAACTCCAACCCGTCGCCGGCTGCATGTGAATAAATGAAGATATATTAATCTAGTCCGGGTTAAATTGTTATTAAAACTGTGATTAATGACTGCTGTTAATGGGCTACAGATTAAGGAGCGGACTACACGCAACTAAGTTTAAATTCTACGGCTAGCCCGTGACATGGAGGAAATTTATCTTCATCATTAGCATGTTACTTATTAAACTTTAAATCTATGCATTTCAACATGCTTCACTATGATGGCTTAACTTACAAAATTCCGGCGCGACTAATTGTGTATTATTATTTGTAGTTATTTAAAGTCGAAGTAGATAATGATTTAAAATGTTGAGAATGATTTTAAAGGGTTTTTTTTTTTAAATGGAATATAATGTAGTATGACATAAGATTTTATAGAAAGGCTCTTATTCATAGTAGTCATATGAGCATTTCACCTAAAAACAATTTTTTATACAGGGATATCGATATTCCAACGAATGATCGAACGATTTAAAGGTGTATTATATGGTAATAGTATGTTAACCATGAACCATTTATCGTGTCAAATGCCTAAGAATTCTAAAAGCTGATGTGAATAAATGAAGATATATTATTTTTTACATGTGTGGTAGAACCACGCTGCAGTTTCTAAGTTGTAGAGCAACGTTGCAGCTATACATAGCTGCAGCATGAATGGGTTGGCTCGGCAGGTGTAGGACCAAGCTCTCACATAATACCACCGTGAAATAGCAGTTTAATGCTACTTTGCTTCGTTTGGTGAGTGTAGGAAACCGGAGACCGTTTTGACTGGAAACGAGGCTTTGCGTCTTTGTCCTCAGGGGTGACAAAGCATCTGCATTTTCATCCCTAATCTTTATTACATTTAGATATCTATGCGTCATAGCATTCATTTACTATAAGGTAGATTGTGTCCGTGTCTCTCTCTTATCGTATAAAAAATCATCCCACGAAGGTGTGCGAGTTTTACTCTGCTTAGCAAAGAACACATTAAATGTTTTCTTATATCACTTGAAACAACTCTTCTCCGTTTACTTTCAGATCTGACGATACTCGATAGTCATTTTTGACTTTCTTTGTGTATGTGCATCTATACTAGAAGTAAGACTAATCTGTAAGGCTTGGTGGTCCGTAAGGTAAATATACTATAAGGGTTGATAATATTATCAAGTTGTTATGAAGTTACAAAAAACACATACATCTATCCTCGATTAAGAATCAAAAATTTTATTTGACGGCTCCGTGGCGAAGGGCTTAGCAATGAGTTACAGCGCTGTGGGTCGCGGGTTCGAATCCCGCAGGGAAAAAGTAATTGTATGGCCTACAAATTATTGTTCCGGGTCTGGATGTCGTCTATATGTCCTTTTGAAATTTATGTATGGAACTGCCCCCACGATGCAGGAAAAAATCATAGTATGGAGGTAATGTTTTATATTTGAGAAAAAATGTAGATGCCTTGTCATCCATTTCCTTCTTTGACTCACAGCATCATGCTTTTTACATAAATGCCGTATAACTTTATGGACAACGTTTTCCTGTTTACTTTTCCCTCGATTATTACACTTGATATACACGGTGTGTAATTGGGTATTTTTCCTTGATAATTTTATTTAAAATTTAGTTGTATTTAAATTTAAAAGAAATATTATTACATCTTGAATTGATACATTATGTTGAATGATTTAAGAGTACCCCACCGGTAGTATAAAAATACAAACAAAATAGAGAAGATCAATCTCGTGTATTATTAACTCATTATTGTTAAACAGAATTTCATTTAACGTTGAAGTTTAACCATTTGTCGGTATACAAACAGAATGATCCGCTTTCCTTGCCCGGGGAATTTATATCCCTTCGATTTTGTATGATAAACAAACTTATATCGGCGTAAAGTAAACACGATCGTAAATATTACTGTATACGTGATACAGGAAATTCTATATCAAATCAAAATTTTCTTCGTATTTCCTTCTTCTTCTGGTTCTGGCCCAACTTTTAAGCCGTCAGTCCATCCTTGAAATTATGGTATTTAATTATCTTGTGGCGGCGCTGTCGTCGCACGTCACAAGTGATAACAAATCGACGTCTAAATCACGCTATCAAAGTTCCGAAGTAAAACAGTATATATAGAATAGCTCCAAACTACTACTCGATCGGTGTTACTCACTATCCCGACAACACCGACCACGCTCCCGATGTGCTAGACTTTGCGCTAGTTAAAGGAGTTTCCCTCAACCTTAGGGCAATCGGGGTTCTAGACGATCTAGGACCCTACAACCGACAGGTCTCCCTCATTCTTGGCCATCAGCCACCTCCCTCAAACCCCTACACGAAAAGCTTCACTAACTGAAAGGGCTTCAAAGAGTCCCTAGCCAAAGCTATGGATTCACAGGACTCTCCCTCTCATCAGACTTCGACAGTCACGAAAAAATCGACACCGCGGTCGATTCTATCTACACCCTTATAAAATCCTCCCTTAAGGAGAATGAAAGGGTCGTCCCGGTTGCTAATAATGATGGTCTACCCGTACATATTAGTAACCTAATGAAAGCCAAAAGAGCTGCTTTCCGGAGAGCAGCTATCTATCCCACCCCCGACTATAGGCGTACGGCCAATCGTTGTCAACGAGAAGTCCGTTTCCGCCTCGCAGAACTTCGAGACCTCGAAAAGAGTAATCTCACGGAGAATATCTCTCCCTCTCATGCAGCGTACTATCAGATAGTGAGAGCCCTCCGCATAGACGCTATCACCCACACTCCCCCTCACTCCCGTCCCGACGGTACGGTTGCCTTCGAGGACGAGGAAAAGGCTGAGTACTTTGCAGACACCATTGCCGCACAATGTTCTCCTAGCTTCAACCCACCGACCCTTCCCACATCCAGACAGTGGAGGATGAGGTCCACCGCCGGAACTCACGCTCCACAGCCTCTGATCCTATCACTGTGTCCAATGATGAGATCTCATCTCTCATCAAAGGACTGAAGCCCAAAAAGGCTCCGGGCACGGGCATCTCCAACCAAGCTATTAAACATTTTCCTGGGCAGGTGTTAACCCTTTTAGCTATTATCTTCAACGCCTGCTTCAACCTTAGTTACTTTCCCACTACGTGGAAAGAGGCAACTCTCATTGGTATCCCCAAGCCAGAAAATCCCCTCAACCTCCCCTCCAGTCATCGACCCATCAGCCTCTTCAAGGCCATGGGAAAACTCTTCGAACGAGTCATCCTTACTCGCATGAGGCTTCACTGTTTCCCGCAGACGGCGACCCTCTAGTCATCCCCCCACCAATTTGGTTTCCGACCGAAATATTCTTGTACCCAACAAGTTCACTGTATTGTGGAATATATCCTCAGCGGTTACTATCTCCGTCGTCAAAAGACCATCGCGGTCTTTTTCGATATTGCAAAAGCATTTGATAGAGTCTGGCACGAAGGTCTTATCTACAAAATCTACAGAATAGGTTTCCCTGGTCGTCTTGTTCGTCTCGTGGCCTCTTACCTGAAGGATAGTACCTTTTGTTTTAGACACGAAGGCACACTCTCTTCTCAACGCCCTATCAAATGTTCAGCTCTCCCTCTTTGCAGACAACACTGCACTCTACTGTAAAGGTAAGGAGGAACCCGCAACGCACGTTTATACCTGAGTAGGCTCAACAGTATGCTGGACGACACAGTAAAATGTCCCTCCGCAACAAGCGAACCCTTTATAAGGTCCGTATATGACCAGTCATGACTTACGCGGGCCCCATATTTGCCCACACTAATCCCGAAATCATTAACGAACTCCAAATAGTTCAAAACCACTTCTCTCGTCGAGCTACGAACGCACCCTGGTACGTACGTAACGCTAACCTCCATGGAGACTTAGAGCTCCCCACAGTTCTGCAATTTCTGAAAACACTCTCTGAGAGAACTTCTTCAAAGCCTCAGAGTCTCACTCTAATCAATTCATTCGTGAGGCAGCTTCCTATGCAGCCCCACTCACCTTTCGCTACCAAGTCCGAAGACCGAGAAACTCTCTCTCGGACCCGCCAAACCAGCTTTCAGCCGACCTGAACTGCCTTCTTAATTTGCCTTAGTTAGGCTCCCCCTTAGTTAGGAGCTCAGCGGCTCGTCACTGTCTGCGCCCCCCTTTCCCTAAAGAGGGTCGCTTCCGATTCGGCAGAAAGGCCTCAAAGCCAATGCCAGTCTCACAGGTGGTGTTTAGTGGGTAGGCACTTAGGTTAGGTTAGGTTAGTCGCAGTGAGTCCCACAACCACGACAGCCAGCTGTCGTGGTGTGCTTAGAGTATTTGCCACCTCGCTTTCCGGAGGGTAGGCCTTTTCAATTGCTTGTGGACGCAAAAAAAAAACTACCACTCGGACCGGGGTGATGTGGCGGCGCTGTCGTCACTAAGTCGTTAATCTTATACTAAGCAGTGGATTCCAAAAGACCGAGGAAAAAATCTAATTAGAATAAAATAAATATCAAAACGTTTAGTGGCGGTGTAAGAATATCTAGTACACCGTATCGTCCCGTGAGTGTTGTAAGAGGCGACAAAGGGAAATAAATCAGAAGACGGGGAAAATAAAACTTTTCAGTCGTTAATCTAACCTAAGAGGGAGGCCCTATGATAAGCAGTGGACTTTTGAAAGGCTGTAATTATGGTGTAAGAATTATGAAAATAGTTTTCGCATAAAATATGTTGACCTTTTTAGGGTGGCCATAATTGTCACTTTTATATTTATGATATAGTTTTTAATAAGTTGTATTTTTGACGTGTTGTAGAGTCACTCTGTAGCTACATTATAACTGCGGAAAAAATGGATCTGCTTGACCGAGAAAGAACAACACTTTCACAGAATACCAGCACGAAACAGCAGCATTATGCTGCTTTGTTTTGTGGCGATATGCAAAAACAGGAGACCCTCTTAAAGGTCATGAGGCTTTCCATCTTTGTCCTGAGGGCTTACAACGCTTATGTATTTTGATTCTTAATCGAGGATAAATGTATATATCTATGATCCACTGCATTCAGTTAACTTTACATAAATTTTTTTTTTTTTTTTTTTTTGCGCCCGAAGCAATTTGGAAAGGGCTACCCTTTACGGGAGGCGGAAAATGCATTACGCATACCACGATGGCTATCCATCGTGGTTATGTGGGACTCACAACCTACCGGGGGACCTAAGTGATACCCACTAAAAACCGCCTTTGGGGACTGGCAACTAGCTCTATTAAAGCTGCATATGCCGTATCGTAAAGCGACCCTCTTTTGGGAAAAAGAGGGCGCAGGCGGCTATAAGCCGCTGAGGGAGTGCCTGGGAAGGCAATTTGATTGTAAAATGTTAATTATTTATGAAAATTTAATTATGAAATTGACTGAGCCACCAGGAGGTAGTTCAAATCGTTTGACAGAGAATAGGCGGGTTCGAGTGGGAGTTCCTCGGCCTGCGGATGCGATAGCGAGAGGGAGTGGGGTTGCACACTTAGCTACCTCACGAACGAGTATGTTAATGAAACTCTGAGACTTTAAAGAAGTTTCAGAGAGTTTTAATTAGTGAGTGCCTACGGAGGCAGTTTTAACCCGACGTATTTACCTTACGATGAAATGATTAAATTAATTTTACAACGTACTTAAAAGATTATGATGCTCTGTAAGAGCAAGGAGTCTGTCCTGAGGGGACTTGGCAGCGCGCAATTTGCGTGCTAAGACTGTGATCTCCCCAATGTTGACGTTCTTAATAGCGGCGTACACCGTATTTAGATCATCAGCCACTGAGGGTTGTTCATGCTGTGCAGCGGGGGACGACCGCGGAGGGTCGGCCTTTTTGGGTCCCCAGGGAAAGACTGGAGGCTGTAATGGTTGCGAGAAGCCCGGAGGTGGGCGAAGAAGAGGGGGAGGGACCCGGGAGGGCCTTGGGTCTACCTGAGATGGGCGAAAATATCTTTTAGGTGGCAATCTTGACGGGAGGGCCGGGAATGACTTAGCATTAACCGGCGGTGGAGCGTGCCTAATGGGGCGGGGGTGAGGTGCGCAAGAGCAGCCTCTGTAGTTAGCCGGGTGGCCTGTTTGTTTGCACAGGACGCACGCGGGTGGGGATTCGGCATTTTTGGGCCGGGGACACTCTTTCGTGTTGTGTGGGTCGAGGCACTTAACGCACCTGGGTGGGGCGGAGCAGTTGGCCGCCGCATGACCATATAATTGGCAGCGGTGGCACTGCGCCGGGTAGCCGCGCCTATGTGGGAGCTCAGCCCTAACTCCCGACAGCCCACACACTGTGCGTAACTGCCGGAAGATAGTCTGTGCCTCCGGAGCGTTTGAAAGAATAGCGAGAGCGAGGGGGAACCTCAAGCCCGTTCTGCTGTGCATTTTATGCACAGCCTCAACCGGGAATCCTTGGGACTTAAGGTCCTCAAGAATTTCCTCGTTGGAAATTTCAAAAGGGACGCCTCGGATGACGGCCCTGATTTTGCGCTCTTCCGGAAGAGCGTACGTGTGATAAGAGACTTTCTCGGCTGTGAAGAGCCTGGTGAGACGACGAAAGTCGTCGACAGATTTGGGGATGATTTTAATAGCCTCCCCGAGGTTGGTGGCTTGGTCGTATTTTATTCCTGCGTCGTAGCAGGTTTTGGAGAGGCGGGTGAATTGAGCCTTGTCTCGTAAGAAGACAGGGGGCGGAACTTGCTTCTTAGTCGGGTTAGAAGCACAGCGGGAGGCCGGCTTGGGCAGTGGTGTTACTGAAACTGCAGCGGGAGCTGCGGGGACTGAGGCAGCTACGGGGGCTGCGGGGGCGGCAGAGGCCGCCGAAACGGTTTTCGCGGCGCGTTTACGACGCTTGGAAGACACTGTCGTGAACTCTGATTCTTCGGATCCGTCTGAGTCAGACGTCTCCGTAGAACCAGAGCCCCGGAGTGTGGATTCTGAGTCGGAGTTGGAGTTGGAGCACTCCATGTCTATCTCAAGGGGCGCGAACGAGTTCCGGGACTCGAGGTAGGACGCTATAACGGGCGGCGGTGCCTGAACGGTGGTAGGAGCCATAAGGGCTACGATGGCTGCTCTAAAAGCTTGCGGGTCATTTTGGAACCTATGGATTGCATCGAGCACGTTACCTACGAAATTCTGCGAGGACATTTTCGTTGGGGACTACGTAAATATATAAAAAGTTAGGGGGATACTGTTCTGAAAAGAACAGAAACGCAATCTAATAACAGTAAGGGCGGGATCACCGTTCTGAGAAGAACGGGACGGTTTTATTCTAGGAGTTGTGCCCTGGTTCTCAAAAGAACAGGGCCTTGCTCTGAAAAGAGCAAGTAACTCCCTTGAAACAATATACACGTACAATAAATAACAATAAAATAATTACAAAAACAAAAATGACAATTAAAAAGCAAGACCAACAGTCAAACCGCCCCGCCCGGAGACAGGGAGGTAATAACTGGAGTTAGCGAAAAAGGACTCACCAGGCGTCGCACTGTACAGTGCGAGCAGGACAGCGGAGGCGCGAGAGCGAGAGAGCACTACCGTACGGGGACGGATGTGCGGACTACCTAGACGCGACCGCTCGAGAGCGGTGCCACAGGCGGAATGTTTACATAAATATCCAATTTTATATTTATAGTAACAATAAAAACATAACTATTTATTTAATCGATTAAAAAGTTAAAATTCATCGTTGTGAGCACAGGTATCTTAATTCGGAGGGTTCATTCATTTTTATTATAGCCTTGCACAAGAGCACTGCTAAACATAGGCCTCCCCCAAGGAATGCTATAAAGCACGCTCTTGGGCAAGGTCAAATTTATTTTGCGCTATTTATTATGTTTCCGTAAAATATAATATGAAGGATTTTTATTGAGTTGAAGTATGGTAATATAGAGCGAAAGGATGTCGAGTTGAAAAGCGCTTGTAGAGAATTTGTGACGATTGAAATTTCAATAATAAAATTAGCATAATCAATGCATTGGAGCCATTCATGTACCCTTTTGCTATCGTGGCACTAGCGCCCCAAACTATAACGATGTGTATCGAACTTCACTGGCAGCGCTCCACACAAGTTTACATATGTACGTAATGCACACAGAATTGAAATTAAGCATTATTTCATGCAAACGACCGAGTCTAACGACAATTATTGTGATACAATCTATTTTGTTGCGTGTGCGGGTTTCCTTGTTGATTATTGAAACAGCCTCGCTTGTTTCCTTCTGGCTACTATTATTTTCATTTTCGTAATTTAGTATGCCATTAAGGACAGTTTGATAATAACAAACTTTTATGTAGTTTCGAACTTTAACAGCGACTACGTAACTTTTGCTAATAAAACACGGCTATCTTTTTCAAAATTTATTTATAAAACATGTATTTTTTGTTCTGATGTTTATTTAAATATAAAGCTAATAAGAAGTTACTAGCAAGAATACATTTCTTAAATTCTAACACTTATATCCCACACATTCATATTTTCATAAACTACTTGCGAATTTATACCCAATACCCAATAACAAAGAACAAATATTTATTAAGTGTTATCATCGAGCATGGTTTTAGCTATCTTTAAACCACTATAATAACCTTATGTTATTTTTGTGGTATGCTCATCTTCATTCTTTGTCACAGTAGAACAAGCAACGATTTAACTTGTAATATATTTCAATATCTTATGTCCACTATCTATTTCCATTCCATTACAGCCTATAGATTGGTTTCTGATGATGTTCTGTTAGCCTTTTGGATTTTACAGCTTCATCAGACACAACCTATAAAAGTTCATTACTGAACATAGGCCTCCCTCATAGATTGCCTCATGGGGGTTACCATAGGTTGACGGCGACGGCGAGTGTGGCTATACGAGTCAGCAGATTGGGATGATATGCGGCATTTCTTTGCATCTTTTCCTTGACGGCAGGTTTGCTTCTCGTCTGAAGATCCGTCGAGCTGCGCGGATGCCATTACCGATGTGATACGTCAAGCGATGGAGTATTTCATCCCCTTTGCTGACGTGCCCATTGGTAGTAAAGCTCGTCTATAATCAGCGCCAAGTGCGCTCGTGCTGACAAGCACAAGCATATGTCGTACTTATCCTATGCTCTAGACCGCAAAGTTCCGGATATTAGCCTTAAGAAGAGAGCCTTTAACTAAGCTGCCAAATCCTGCAAAAAGGCATTGGGGCATGCCAGTTTCGACCGCATTAAATGCATCGGTACAAAGCTCTCTGTCAAACCATCTGACAGTAGAGCTTTTTGGTCTTTCTTCAAAGCGGTCGATATAAATTTCTTTCGGTCTACACTGCCTCCGCTGGTAAAACCAGATGGTTCACTGGCGCATGCGTCTAAGGAGAAAGCGGAAATATTTGCTTCTCTTTTTGCTTGCAATTCACGTCTGGACTGTAGCAACAGCGTACCATCTCAGTTACCTCACTGCGGTAACTCTACGTCAGAGTTCCGTATCACCAACAAGGAGGTTCTTAAAACATCTAGAAGTCTAGATGTGAACAAAGCTAGAGGGTTCTGATGGTATACCAGCTATAGTTCTAAAGGTCTGTGGACCTGAGTTGTCTCCTGTGTTGACACGCTTCTTCCGCCTCTCATTCTGGACTGGAATAGTGTTCAAATGTTGGAAGCTGGCCAATGTGCAGCATGTGCCTAAAAAGGTAGCCGTACCGACCCTGTCAATTATTGGCCAATTTCAATTACCTCCATGCTCTGCAAGATTATGGAGGGCATATTGAACGCCCACCTCATGGAATACCTAGAGCAGAATGATCTCCTCAGTGATCGTCAGTATGGGTTTCGCCGAAACCGATCAACTGGTATAATTCTAGCGTATACCACTCACATATGGGGCGAAGTCCTCGAGAACAGTGTTGAAGCACTTGCTGTTTCCCTCGATGTTTCGAAGCCTTTTGACAGGGTTTGACATGCTAGTCTATTAAGTAAGCTTTCAGTGTACGGTTTATCCCCTGACCTGATTGACTAGGTAAAGGACTATCTGAGGAGGATCAAATCCAGTCCGAACGAGAGGCTATGGTTGAGCGTATGAATCTCACACTACAGGCAGTCTCCGAATGGGCCGATGCCAATCTCGTGAGATTCCACACCTCCACAACACAAACATGTCTTTTCACCGCTAAAAGGAGCCTACTCACCCTGGCTCCTACTTTCCAGAATGTATCCTTGGAGTACACTGACCGCCTTCAGTTGTTAGGGGTTGAATTTTCTCTGAACCTCAACTATGGGCGGTTCATTGAGTCTAGAGCCAAAGCAGCTGCAAAGAAACATGGTGTCCTTGCAAGGGTGCGGCGGTACTTCACGCCGGGGCAGCTTCTTGCCTTATATAAAAAGCAACTCCGGTCGTGCATGGAGTACTGCTGTCACTTATGGGCTGGTGCTGCATAATGCCACATGGCAGCATTGAACTCAGTGGAGAGACGTACTAAGAGGCTTATTCTTGTCAGCCTCGAGCACAGGCGCAGAGTAGCCAGTCACTCGGTATTCTATAGGATGCATTTCGGTGAGTGTGCGCAGGAATTACATACTTTAATTCCTCCCTCTCTTTTCCACCATCGGATAATCATTCGGCAGGCGGGTTTTCACCCCTTTGTTGTCGATATTCCATGCATTAGAACCAAACGGTTTGCTTCATCTTTTGTAATGCGTACAGCAAAGGAGTGGAATAATTTGCCGGCATCAGAATAATCTGGCCATCTTCAAGACAAGAGTGAATAGGCATTTGTTACGCTAAGACAGTGCGATTTACCATCTAGGGCTGTATCAAATTTACCACGAGGTGGGATTGTGGTCAAGCACTGGCTTAAAATAAGTAAAAAACAAGTTTCATTGCCCAACTCCCGTTTTTCCTATTCCTCCTGTTGGCTCTTACGACACCCACGGGATGATAATGGGTAGTGGATACACTTACACCACACTTGCTATGTTATTATTTTATATATTAAAAGCTACAGCAGTGTTTGCTCAGAGTCTAAGCGCTCACAGTATGCAAACATCCTGGGTTTGATTCCCGCAGGCACCAAAAAAATTGTTAATTGGATTTTAAGTGTTAATTCATCACGTGCTATGTTTTGCAGCTCAATATCGTGAGGCAACCTGCTTGTTTAAGGAATAAGATACTAAGAGTTCGCCAGCACGCATTAAAACACCGCGATGAACTAATTGCTCCATAACCCTCATAGATAGTAACTTTAAACAAAGATATTAAAATTAATTTCAAATGTTATTATTATCTTCATTCCCTGCTGAATAAATAGGCCTTCCTCAAACACTTAAAAAGCATGATGCCTTAGATACTTACTTGTACATCTAATGGCTCAGGATAACACGATGGAAGTGAATTATTGCATAAATATGTTTAATCTATTGTATTATAGTGGCGGTTTAAGAAAACCCACTATCCTATAATTGTCGTTCCATATATAACTCTACATTAAGAAAAATAATGTGGTTGCCAACCCGCCTGTCAAGGACGTTAGCTATCTCAAATAATTATTTGAAATCTTTGGGGTAGGCTTATGTTCAACAGTGAAATTTTTTGACAAATTAATGTACGTTATAACAATCATTTTTTTTTTAATTTTAAAGGATAGGATGACAAACGAGCACACAGTCCACCTGATGGTAAGTGGTTGCTGTAGCTCATAGACATCTACATCTATTCTCGTTTGCGAATCAAAATGGAGATGCGTTGTCACCCGTGAGGACTAAGACAGAATGCCTCTTTTCCAGTAAAAAGGGGCTCCGGTTCTCTACACTCACCATAAGAAACACAGCAGTATTAAGCCCCATTCGAGCCGAACCATTCGTGCTACAAATATACTACTAATATAGCTGCAGCATGGCTTAACCACGTATAAATTGCTTGTATTATATATTCTGATATTGTCTATATCGCTTAAAGGCGACTTTTGCACTAATAAACTATTTTCCGATTTCAAGCGAAATTTCTCCCCAATTCGGTGTGTGTTTTTTTCTTTCATTCCATAATCACATAATTTTACATAACAGTTTAAAATGCCTGCTTGATTCCTATAGGAACAAAATGGTTAAGTTTGCTGAGACCAAATGTATTTATATGGGGTAACGCAAATGTTGATGAAAATTGCGAATTAGAAGTTAAGAATTAAAAAAATCGGTATTTAATCAGGAACTACTTATTGTAATTTTAAAAGTAAGCGTGCTAATCATTTCAGTGTATAAATAGGTATAAAGTTTGGTTAAAAATACAATTATCACGCCATTGGCTGGATATGCCGCTATGAAAAATGTGGCACCGACTAGCATTGTAACTGGCACTACTAAATTCTGGAAAAGCACCAAACTAGAATATATTTATACGTTTTCTTTAGCTAGAAAGATAAGTAATACCGTTGGGTTAAAATGTATACCTGTTACGAATCTCGATGTATGAGTATTGCACAAAAATATTTTGTTTATCTCATTTTAAAATCTGTCACGTTTCTATATGACAGGTTTGGAAACACATATTCTCAAATCTGTGTATCGCAAAAGTTACTGGAACTGATATATCTAATATCATTCTGCTTCAAAATTTTTCCCTTAATACAACATTGTAGCATTTGGTTTAATTTTTAGTCTTTATAAGTAAACTAAGGATTATATATTCTTAAGGGTAGCAGCAAGAATGCAGTTGTAATCGATACTTAAAAAAAATTCACCCTTATTTTCCACCATTAAAGGTTGGAATTTTTTCTCCAAATTTATATCGGGCCACCTCTGAAGTTAAAGTATAACGTATTGATTTAGAAAGAATTACTAAAATCAGTGCACAATGCACAATGCACAACACAAACATATGACAAATATTTCGATAAAGCACTGTTCTGCTATTATTTAGTTATATTAAGTTGCTACTCTTTTTGAGAATGATTATTGCTATGTCGATAAAGGCTGTGTTCACAATTGTACATATTGTCATAAGATCTAAGTTGATAAATTCTGTATGATGCCTTTGCTTGTGTTGATATCAAAGTTAACTCTAAAATGGAATGTCTGCCGTCGATGGCACGTTTAAATTCAATTACGTTGCACTGGGTTAGCTCTAAGGAAATTCACACACGGATGATATTATGTGAAATAGTATTATATCTTAAACTGAATTCTAAGCAGAATTTAAAGATCTGTTTTGGTTTATGCTTAAGGATAAAGAAATCTACCGCATTTCAATCTCATAATTGTTTGATATAACTCACTGTAAAACGATTTTTCAATTGTACGGTTGTAGTATAAACTCTTTCACTTTATATTTATTTATTTCTACAAATATAGAATAGTAAAGTGAAGCCAATATACAAACTAGTGACGTACTAATGCTAGGCTATATATATCTTTCAATTTTGAGGTGGTTTTTCGGCCATGGAAGTAGATATTTACCGCACTGCCGAAGTACTGCTTGACTTCGAATTTTTTTTTAAATTTTCAGATATTCAGATTTCCTTGCGATATCTTCCTTCAGCACATGGTAAATAATCAGTTAAAATTGCAATTAACAATTTCTTTGGTGCCGGCGGGGATGTGACCGGGTTGCTCGGGTAATGTGAAATTAGCTTACAGGGGCTAAGCTATTTTCACTTAACAACCCTCTCAGAAATGAGAGGAGGCCTGTGTCCAGCAGTGAGACGTGTAAATTAACTTTTAATACCGCTTATACTTTGAATAATAATAAGAGCAGCTAAAGTCTCCTGCATTTCGTATGTGTGTAGTGGTGAGTGTAAAGAACTGAGACCCTTTTTACTAAAAACGAAGTATTCTATCTTAGTCGCCAGGAATCTCCATTTTAATTCTTAACCGAGGATAAATGTGGAAATCTATTGGCCACTGAACCTACTTACTATGAGGTGGATGGTGTGCTCATTTATTAAAATTACAAACACATAAAACAAACATTTAACAAAAAATTGTACGGTCGGGGGAAACCTGTCAGGAACGAAGTTCCTTACGTTATCTTTTCAAGTCTAATCGTGATTTAATATGTAGATTTCTATTGGTTATAATATTTCTTTATGTTGTATTTATTACTTTTTTAAATCAATTTAAATAAAAGTAATTAAATAAAATTATTCTACGTACAGACACACATACAACCGTATAATAGAAAGAGACAGAAAGAAATAGAAAAAGAGGGAAAGGTCTCCAGGCGATCTTTAACACTTAAAACGCTTTTTCCTTGCGTGACGATTTCTGCCAGTTTACTCTACTGTAAGCCGTGTATAAGAGCTTCGTTTCAATAAGTAGTCATGAATCCACTTAGAGTAACTTTTACTGTTATATCTCTTTCTTCTACATTAGTCCGTAAAAATTCACTCACGAGCACGTAGTATATACCTGATGGTAAGTGGATGTTGCGATCCATAGACATCTACATGTACGGCTCCGTGGCGCAGTGGCTTAGCATTGAGTTGCTGCGCTGGGGGCCGCGGGTTCTGTATGGCCTACAAATAATTGTTACGGGTCTGGATGTTTGTTATCGTGCAATTTATGTTTGTAAACTGCCTCCACAACACAGGAGAAAATCCTAGTGTGGGGGTTAACGTTTTCTAAAAATAATAATAATAAATAATAATAATACCCTCAATCAAGAATCAAAATTCGAGATGGATTGCCCCGTTACTAGTAAAAAGGGTCTCCGTATCTCTACACTCACCATATAAAACACAGCAGCATTGAGCTGCCATTTTACGCCGGTATTCTGTGAGAGGGCAGTCTCCCCGCCCCCGTCCCCCAGGTTAGCAAACCCATTTCTGCCACAACCACAATATAGCTGCAGTGTGGCTCTACCATGTAGATTGTAAAATAATAATTATTTATTTACTTAGAACAGTACGCCATTTAGTGGTAAGAGAATCCACTATCTCATATCATTATGTAAGCGACGGAAGACCAGCATCAGCAACTTCATGAAATTAACTCAATATAATTAAACAAATGCGGTAATAAAACCGCCTGACAAGCGTGGCAAGTATTGCAAATATGCCCCTATGAAGTAATCTTTGGAGAGCCTTATGTTCAACAATGGACTAGATAAGATAAGCTGTAATAATAACGACGACGATGATGACGATGAAAAGTGCGAGTAGTATTTTTTTATAGGATAAGTGTGACTAACGAGCACAAAGTCCACGTGATGGTAAGTGGTTGCTGTGGCCCATAGACATCTACATCTATCTTCGATTAAGAATCAAAATGCAGATGCGTTGTCACCCGTGAGGACTGAGATGGAATGCCCCGTTTCCAGTAAAAAGGGTCTCCGGTTCTCTACACTCACCAAACGAAACACAGCAGCGTTAAGCTGCTATTTTACTCTGGTATTCTGTGAGAGCGTGGTCCTTCCCCGGTGAGCCGACAACTATAATACAGCTGCAGCATGGCTCCACCACGTACCAAAGATAGTATAAGTACATTAAAGAGAAACGTATATTAGTGCATTTCCCAGTCTGCACTCCTTAAATACTATATATATGCACAATTATCTCTGTGAACGCATGTATATGAGTTATATGTGTAGATATAATAGTGTTGACATTATCAAAGCTTTGTTGAGCTTAATTCCGGTTCATCGGTGCGAGTCCGCCGCACTCTGTTCCACTGAAACTTGGCCGGGTTATTGTGCGTGCCAGTTTCAAATGTGTTCCAGTGACAGTTAATTTATTTCTTTTAATTAACAGCTTTGCACACCGAACTATTGTAGTTGGTTTTTAAAATTACGATACGTACGTAAAAGAGCTGTAGCTTAGGTTATATGCGTCCGCTGTAAATTTCACAGTACGCGAGAGGTTCGGATTCGATTTCCGCCGCAAATTATAAGCTGCAATTTTAAATAATAATTTATCACATGCTTGGCGGTGACAAACATAGTAAAGAAATGTGCAAAACTGAGAAATAAAAATATTCAAACCCAGTGAAGTCTGCCAATATGCACTGAAGTAGCATAATGGACTAATCACCCCATAATCCTTTCAGCAAAATATGAGAAGCTTGTGTAACTTATGATACTGAGGTCATTATTAATCCTTTTAATGTATTATCCTTCCAATTCATTAGTCTTGATGATGAAGTAACTTTTGTTCGTAAGGATTAAAATGCCGAATCATTTTTTAATTTTCAATATTTTTTGTCACAACCTTATTGTGCCTTATGGATAAGAAATAGGCATATGGTCCTACGGATTTTTTTTAGATGGAGTAAAGATCTATATTTGTAGAATATTGTATTAACGTATAATTAACCATTACGCCAGCGCACGCGGATAAATAATTTCAGAAGCTCTTTTTCTTCTAACTTGCTTAACAAAAATCAATATTTAAGGCTAGCTGAGAGGTGTAGCTGATGCTAGATAGCCTTACTATTAACTATTTCTCATGAATCTGGCTATAATATACAATAATAATATTTCAAATCGGACTGGTAGTTCCATAGATTAGTGTGTTTAAACAGACAAAAAAAACAAAAACTTTTCCGCGTTATTATATTAGTATAGATTTATCCGTACTTATATGTATATTTTCCACTTTTAGTTTTGTTCTGTCTTTTATATGTTTATCTCTGTTTAGCCTGTATGTGTATGTGTATCTCTGTTCTGATTGAGAGCAAATGCTTTACGGCATAAATTTAATTTTAGTGCAGAATAAATAATAAATATTATTTTAGTGCATGAATGTTTAAATAAAAACCAATACCAGTATATAATGGCCAGACATAACTCTATTTCTTAAAAAAAATAAAAAGTTCGCCCAGCACTTCCGTGCAGGATTGTGGAATAATAAAAAATATATATACATATATATATATATATATATATATATATATATATATATATATATATATATATTATATAATTATACAGCGCTAATGGAGCTAAAAGTCAACCTGATAAAAATGGCTACTGCAGCTCATGTACAAGCGTGCATGCATGTACAAGTGTGCAAGCATGCCAAGTACAATGTACGGTGACCCCCCACTGGGAGAGACGACTTTAGAGGAGTGTTGGTATGGTGATGCGCCACTCGCATTATCCTCCGCGACGGGGCCGCACCGTTAACGTTAATTGATGTGGTGGTGGGCCTGCGGGGGTAGAGGAGTATTGGTATTGCGAGGCGCCGCTCTCCCTACCCTCCGGAGCCGAGTCTTGGTTGGCGGCGGAGCCATAGACCAGATTCGCCGCTGGGGTCAAGAAGGCTGGTGCTTCTGAGTGCTAGTTTTTCCTGGCCCCATGGCCTTCGCGCATCGGAAACGATTGCTTCCGTTGTGCATTTGAAATTGGAGGCTGAGGAGGAGGGCGCGCCATGTGTTCTGGTGCGCCTTACCTGAGAAGTAGATGAGGAAGGAGTAGTCCTCTCCCGAGGAGAGGCCGCTATGGGGCGGCCAGCGCTGGTGGGGCCGCGGATGTGCGCGAAAGCGTTCCCGTGGCCCTGCCAATATGCGACGAAGGTGGAACACCATGGGGTTTTTAGTCGGTGCGAGTCAGACATAACCCGTCATTGCCCTCGTGAGGCGGGTATGCGTAGGCATTTGCCCATGTAAAAAAAAGGAGAGACGACCCTGTAAAACATGCAGGAAGTCAATGGATGCAGGTGGCTTAGAACTGCTTTTTTGTATTTTGTGAGGGAGGGTGATGCTCAGCAGTGGGTTTGTGATGGGCTGTAATGATGATGATGATCTAACTTTAAAAATAAAAGGATTCAAATGGCTCTTTTTATAATACCTACCGGAATGATGTATGCTTGGTAGTAAAAATAGATAGAAAAGCTTAAATATATACTTTAAGCTATAAGACCTTTATCATACTCGCAATAATTATAAAGTCAGTGTCTTGAACTTCAGAGTAGCCAAGGATCAAGCTGCTTGAATACTATGAAAATTAAATAAAGCTAAAAAACTAATATTAGTATAAGAATGCAGAATAATGGGTATGTTTTTACAAATATTAAATATATATTAGGTATATATTTTATTCTTTTACATTTTAAAAGAAAATAACGGACAGTTTAATTTTTAGGAATTTACAAAACAAACCCTTTTGCTTTCGAAACAATAATACATATAATAATGATAAATGTAACAGTTTACTAACAACTATTATATTGACTGAGACAATTAGGTAACGATACAAGTAATGCCACAAATTCAAGTTAACTGAACTAATTAATTTATTGTCCATTAACATTTGTATTGGTGAGTTATGTTCCGCGTCGCTTGCTTAGTTTCCACTGTCGTTTATAATCATAGCAATAGCATAAATTATAATTAACCAAAATTTAATATAGTTTGTAAAGCATTTCGTGGAAGAACATATTATACGTGGAAGAGCCACGCTGCACCTATATTATGGTTGTAGCACGAATGGGTAGGGCCACGCTATCACAGAATACCAGCGTAAACTATCAGCTTAATGCTGCTGTATTCCGTATGGTGAGTGTTGAGAATCGGAGACCCTTTTTACTGGCAAAGAGGCATTCCATGTTAGTCCTCACGGGTGACAACGCATCTGCATCTTGAGTCTTTATTGAGGATAGGTGTAGATGTCCATGAGTCATAGTAACCACTTACCATCAGGTGGACTGTGTGCTCGTTTGTCACCCTATCCTATAAAAAAAATTCATCTTAGTCCTCAGGGGTGACAAGGTATCTGCATTTTGATTCTTAATCGAGGATAAATGTAGATGCCTATGGGCAACTGCACCCACTAACCATCAGGTGGACTGTGTGCTCGTTCGTCTCCCTTATTCTATAAAAAAAAAAGTGAAAATAATTTTGTATCGGAGCAGCATGTTTTATAATACATAATATGTTTACTTTATTAATGAGCAACGCACGTATATAAATGAAAACATCGCGAGGAAAATATGCACAGTTTTTTTTTAATTAAAATATTTCGGGAACACGTAAAGACCGTTAATATTAGTTTTTAGAGTTTGTTGGTTAATACACACTGCGGCAGCGTGGAAGTCGAACTGCTCCATAACCCTGTTAGTAATGAGAAATTACTTTTTTTTATTTTCTACAGTAATTTATCATTATTAACTGAATGAATCCTCTCATAAGTGAAAGGAGGGCTGTGTCCAGCAGTGGGACATATATAGGCTGTAACTTTAACTTTAGCTGAATGATAAAAAAGAGGCTAATATAATAACTATAAATAGCTATAAATGTCCTTTATGCTGTACAATTAAAAATATTTGCAAATGTCTTACTACTAGCTTATCTCATAATTAAGCCTTAAAAAAGTAAAAGACGACTTCAAAAAAAATGAAAAGATTGATATACTTTCCTTATAAATTCTTAAAACTTCTGATGTCGATGCTAAGTCATATAAAAAAACTAAATCCCCGATTCCAGAAGCTATGTTGAGGAAATTATTCTTATTAGTTCTTTGCAGTCGACTTTTACTTTTTATTAAAAATTATATTTTGACCCCTTAGAGTGGGCTAATATCACAAGATCAATTAACAACTGAAACATCGTCTACATACGAAAGCCCAATACCTATTATTGTATCCTTAAGGGTGGACATTTTTCTATAAATTAAATAGAATAGAATACAATAGAATAATTTTGTATTCAATATAGATCACATGTGTAATTCTTATTGAAAGTCATTTTTTACTTTAGCACTGGTTCGAAAAAAAAACCTCTGTCCTGGGAAGAACCAGCAAGAAACCTAGCGGGACTTTTTTTAAAGCAAATTTTACAATAATGGTTGTACAAACTATATAAGTACAAAATTTATATTAGAAACAGCTTGAAAGCGTTCACCTCATTCCCAGGGGTTATTATCAACCATGTATTCATTTATACTATAATAACCCGTTTTATACAGTTTCAACTTAACAAAACATTTAAACTTGCTAATAAAGAGAGCCTGTACACTGTACAAATGGGGCCACTCATCACAAAAGATCATTAAAATAGATCAATGATTGACGTTGATATTGCGTAACATACAAAAAACATAAACTCCAATTCACAACATGTTGAAAATAATATAGGAAGCTTTCCTCAAGAACATACTTATTACTTATATATTAAATAAATAAAAATAGTAAATTTATATCAGAGAAGCAATAAAAGTGTAGTGGCGGTGTAAATAATATCTACTAACCCATAAAATCCCCTGTGCGTTATAAGAGTAGACAAAAGGAAACAAACTAGGAGTATTTCTTATAACAACTTAAAAAAACTGCGGGTGCTGCGCTTGGCAAGTGTGGCAACTATGGCAAATATGTTTAGCTGTAGACTTTTGATAGGCTGTAACGGTAACTATTAAATATATTACGTAATCGTTTTCGTTGGATTGGAAAAAGTTTCTTATAACATGAAAACACTAACTGCGTATGTTACATAATTTACTGTCTAACGATTCTTTGCAGTTGCTTATACAAGGTAATGGGAAGCAAAGCACAAGTTCACGAATAAGGTAACTAAACAAGCTCTCTTATTAGAATTTATGACAATGAACTAACTTTTGCGCCGTGAGAACTTTACCGTGACGTTACACGTAATGAAAACAAACCTCTACAGTGGCTCAGACATAATTTTGATGAAGATTTATACGGTTCTTGCTAAATCACGCATGGAACATTACTCAAAATAGCACAGTTGCAGTGCGTAACTTGCTTTAATGAATGATAAATTTGTAAGACATAATTTTTCAGTGTAAAGTTTCCGAATAGTGCTGACAGCGCACTATTTTCGGCTGAGCGTTAACTAACAGTAAAAATAACATTATGTCCATTAAAAACTAATTTTGTGAAAATGGTGTCACACTTATAGCTGGGTTTGAAACAGGACGCTACGTAAATTACTTGCGAGTTAATTAGTTTACAAATAACTTGTTCTGAAAAATCTATATGTTTTTCAAGTCACGTGGAAAGTATGATTAACATAACCGAATCGATTCGGATGAAGTTAATCCTCACAAATAAGTTTTTACGCAATTAAATTATTATTTTGGTGCTTGACTATTTCGCTTTAGATATTAAATAAATTTTGATCACATTAGTGAGCAAAAAAGAAAGAACAAGAAAGAAAAGAATCGAATGATATCGTTGGTTGGTTTACATCCGTTGGGGGGTTTTTCCAAATGTTTAATTTTGCTTTTTATTTCACTTGATGTTCTGCCAGTCATTTCTATCTATTGCAAAACGTTAGTGTTTAGTGTTTTATGCATTTCGTTAGGCCAACGGCCTTTTAGACTCCTTCCTTTTTGCCGTGCAAAATTTGAATATTTTGTTTACGTTATACATCACCAAATTTCGAGGAATCGAAGAAATCTAATAATTATGGTGCTATGGTTTCTTTCGACCAATCCATAACTTCCATTTAATATCACAAATACAAGGTTTAATATTACGTATTTAAGTGTCTCCTACTTATTAATGGCTCCAATTGATATTGTTTGCACTGCTGTGTTTGATGGATTTTGTTACATAAATGTTTATTTTAATTTTTTCTACAATTTTTTTTCCCAGATTGAAAGTTACATAATCGCTTTCGGGTTTGTGTGCAACTCTGAGTTCGGAGTGCCCAAACAAAGTGAGTTAGGATAATATGGTATAGTTGTTTTCTCAATACACGGTGATAAATTAATTAAATAGGTATTTATTTTTAAAGAAACCTTGAGATAGACCTCTGTTCGTTTTAAAATAAAGCGCAAAATACAATGTACAAATAGTAATGATTGCTATGCTTAGCGACAAACAACGCAGGCGTCGTTTTAATTCTACTGAATCAAAGCCACCCCAACTATTAAACAATGCTCCCATAAATAAACAAGCATCACAGAGAGAAAGAGATTAAATATGTGGGGATGTAAGTTCACTCTGCGAATGTACAAGCAAGATAAAAAACAAATCATTAAAAGGAAATAGTTTAACTGGATACGACGCGATATCCGAATTAATTCACATCACACTGTTCTAGTGCAGCTACGAGGCGCCCATAAATATTCTCTATAGTGTAAACGTTGATAACGATTAATAATAGCGGAACTATACTTGGCAGTGATCCACTAGCCTTCCAGTAAAATTATAACGTATGGTCTTTGGCACGCATGTGCTCGTATGTACATACGTTACACAAATAAATATACTACACGTATAGTCGGGCACGACACTTCATAGCCCCATAAATTGAGACTCATAAAGTTATGCGACCGGCTGGCGGATCACTAAAATTAAACCTTTTAATGAGAAAATGAATTACTGGCATTTATGACATGTTCCAGTGGCGAGCTCATACCTGTATTTTCATTTAATATCAAGGGACATTTACCTTACAGTGTCATGAAATTTATTTAGGATTATTAGATTATTGTTTATTTGAGAAAAAAGGAAAGAGATTGTTCATATATAGGGGAAAATATTATGATACTATTTTGCAAGCATACGATGTTACTAACCAATGAACCGGTGGTTTTGTAGTGTGCGGGTTGGAAACTTTTGATCCCCTGACATAAATCTCCATCAGAAAATAGGGGAGGGACGTAACCGGCTTAAGCTTAACCGTGACTAGTGGCCCGAACGTTATTTTAAATATATTAATAATGATAAAATATACTAGGTAATTTCGATCTTTATTTGTTTTGTAATAAAGAGCGTTTCGTCATAACAATTGAGTATTTGTACAGGACGCGTGCGGGATGCTTAAATATTGTTTCATATTTCGTCTCTTGTATGGAAGTTATTTTGGTAAATAGATTTGTATTATAGGAAGCAGTAATCCTATTCCTTTAGTTAGCTAATCTGATGTATGTTTCGAATACAAATACAGAAGTGGAATTTTATTTTATTTTAATATCAAAAAATAAATGTATTTATTATTTGTTTTACTATTTCTCCATTCATTTTACTTTTTGTCTGTCTTTGAATAAGTTGTTACCATTTCCGTGTTCTGTGAGTCATATGATATGAATATTTCGATTGAATCAGAGGAATGTGAGGAGGTTTCTGCATATATTTTACCTAACTGGGATATATTTTACCTAACTTAATACTTTATACTACGGGGACTGTGAGATTATCCTGACATTATACTCTTGCGACCTTCCCAATTCAAACTGGGACATGGATACCCTCTCTTATGATATATTTTAACTACGCATAAACTGTCAAGTCGCTCAGTGAGCTGAGCAGAGGGCTATGCTCGGAGTTGCTCTGCGTGATAGGCTAGAAATGATGATAGATGATAGGATAGATATGAGGATATCCGCAGTAGAACCAGAACCCAACGGATTAGTAAGCTAAAGTGGCTTTGGGTCGGTCATATAGCTCGAAGAATCGACAACCGATGAGGAAGAAAGATTCTCGTGTGGCAGCCTCGCTACTGGTACGAAAAGTGTAGGGCTGCCCCAACTAGGTGGTAAGAGATGTAGAAAGTTGATGGATGCAGGTTGCTCAGGATCGTGCTTTGTGGCATTCCTTGGAATTATATTATATTATATATTCATCAGTGAACTTGTAATGGACTGTAATGATGATAACAAAATATTGTGCTTACGGCACGAAGGGGTCGGCTCGACCGGGGAAGGACCACACTCTCACAGAATACCAGCGTAAAATAGCAGCATAATGCTGCTGTGTTTCGTATAGTTAGTGTAGAGAACCGGAGATCCTTTTTACTGGAAACGAGGCATTCCATCTCAGTCATCACGGCTGACAACGCATCTGCATTTTGATTCGCAAACGAGGATAGATGTAGATGTCTATGGGCCACAGCAACAATTTATCATCACCTATTCTATAAAATAAAAAGGTGGGTTATTTACAACTTTAGGGATTACATAATTGTCCTGTTCGTTCGCTAACATAATCACACACTAGGGATTTCTAGGAACTACTTTTTTCAATTTAATTGATGCCTACGGCTTACTGTATTAATTAGAAATATATTCACACACATACCTTTGAAGCATTTTTAATTTCCAGCTAGCAATTTCGGAATCGAATTGTGGTTTCCCTCAAACCATAATTTTTTTGGCGAGTGCACAAATTCTTTTAACGTCTAATTAACGTATTTCTTTAAACATTACTAGATGTAGAATAGAGTTCTCTAATTTGTCTTTTTACTCATTTTCTTTTTAAACGCAAGGAATTTTTTCTATATTGTGGAGGCGTTTTATGCGTACATGAACATACAGTCAAACCAAGATTATAGTCCGCGGCCTGCAACACCGCTGCCAAATTCTTGCATACTGTGCTAACGAACTGAGACGATGATTTTTGATGTTGTGACATCAAAAATAAAAATTATCATTGAGTGTTTGTATGGCAACGTATGCGGCTGTCACTACAGCTTTTCCTAAAATTGTCTTGTAAAATTGTAACGTGCTTCGACCAAAATTATATGCCATCAAAAACATAACTTGTAAAAAAAAACTAAGTCTCGCAACTCAGTTCTTCTACCGTAAAAAGTTGTGAGATCCATGTAGTACCAAGTCGGTTAATTTATTCAGTCCATACTTAAGGGTCCTTCTGTCTTAAGTTATTACCTAATTAGCTAACCTTCCAACATCTTATAGTGACCATATTAATATTAAAAATCTTTTATCGGGCCATCGCATGAAAACACAATGTATCTCACAAGTAATACGTATTATATTAAATTAGATTGCGTAGTAGAAGAAGTAGTTCTTCTACCGTAGCTTTTTACGGTAGAAGAACTGAGTTGCGAGACTTGGTTTTTTTTACAAGTTATGTTTTTGATGGCATCTCATTTCCTTTTGTAGGTAGTAATAACTAGGTACCTATCTACATCTATTATTTCATTATTATACATATACAGGTACACTGATTCATTCACTGCAAATGTAACTTTGTAATCCTATATATTAATTACAAAGTTATTTATGCAGTTAATGTATATAGAAAACTGGGCCGATATTAGATTTTTTTTTAGTTTTTCATTGATTTATACACTAAAAACTAATAGTATTCTAAATTTGAAGCTTCTGTCTGCTATAAGTGCCTTAGAGTTTTGATGGTCGGTCAGTCAGTGAGTGACAAAGTTAAGAAACTTTGACTAGTTATAATTCGTAAACTACTCGTTCAAATTGAATGAAATTTGAAATATTCCGTGTTTATACAATGCCTGCTTGGCTAAATTCAGGCTTCTAGTTTTATCCACAACGAAGTTATAGGGGGTCAAAAATGGCCTAAACTGCTTCGAGAATAGGATAGTACGGCCGTGTCGCTTTTTTGCTCGACTTGACGGGGGCACGGCAGTGCCCCCGTCAAGTCAGATTACATTAAATTTAATTACGTTTGCTTTAACCACTGATTCGCACAATATTTAACGAGCAACAAGCATACATAATATATTGATGTACAAGAGAGAGAGCCATTTATAACTCTAAGGGTTATGGAGCAATTAGCCCATCGCACTTCTCCAATACGTGTTGCCAGTCTTTACGTAGCACTGTGCTGGCGCAGCGGTTAGTGCTCGCCGTACTTTCACATTACACTAGCTACTTGGGTAGAGCCCCGCCGGCATCAATGAAATGACTTATTTACCATGTGCTTGTGTGATGAATTAAAACATCGCGTGCAAATATACGTGTCTGATGAAACACAGATAAGCAAACGAGAAGGTATTACATGAGATTTAAAAAAGCAAAAATGCGACTTTTGAATTTCAATTGGTATGACAAATAACGAAAATCTTAAAATATTAGGATTGATACTAAGTTATCACAACATAATATCATAATGATTAAGTTAATAATATTAAATGTGTTCTCAAAAGATAAATTTTAATCTCCCCTCATGCACGTATCAATTACGCTCATAACCGTGACACAATTTTGCGTTAATCATGTCATATTATCACAATACTTTATATGTATTCCAAATGTTCTTGTGGTTTGTGATTGTATCTGATTTTATTTTGAAATATATTATGGATAAGACTTAATTTTTTATAGTAAATTTTTTACTTTTTTAGAGTTCATTCATTTTTATAATTAATTTTACCTTGCGTAAAGCGCTTTTCACATAAATTAATATGCATGTGAATTTTCAGACTAGACACTTTTTATTTTCATAATTTTCAGGAAGAAAATTGGTTTTGTTGTTTGCGTTTCAAAATTCTTTTTAAATTAATTAATTCAAAAAGGTATAAATTAATATTTACTAGGAATATTAACAAGCAGTTCGTATTTTATTTTTTACTTTAAATATGTATTAAAATAGACGTTTGTTTGAATGTTATCTTTAGCATTTAAGCATGATTTTTTTTCATGTAATGTAAAGTTGTAAAGAGTCAATTTCCTTTCAAAATTAAGTATTTCAAACAAAAAAAAAACAGCTTACAATTTAATATCGCTGTGACAAATTTTCTAAGCTGATCAACAGTTGTAAAATATTCCTCTTTAAACTTTCCTGACCTTAGAGCATTGTCGTTCCCCTGTGGTATATTATTGAGTTAATGGTATCATTTGGCGTTTTTCGATTCTCAATAGGCGCTTCGTACTCCTAGCGATCGTTTTTTATTTCTGTCCATTTGACAGATATCGATGCCCTGTACATTGGGTCCAAATGTTCGATAGATAGGTTGTTTGAGGAAGGTGCTGTGAAACGTTTTTCGTGTTTTCAGTCCATGGTTGAGTGTGATTTACTTTATGTTTTTTCGTCTCATTTATTTTTTCTTTACAAACAGTACTGGGATTCAATTACTATATTTTAATGATTTACTTTAATTAATCATCGATCATTGAACCAACGGCTTAATTGATATAAAAACTTATTTAATTAGTCCGATTTCAATAGTTTTTTGCAACGAAGTTCCTTATCGGAACCGGAACGGATCTTAAACCTAACGTACGGGTTAGGCGGACGGGAGCTAGGCGACAAAAAGTGTAAGATTTTTTCGTCACTACCCCTTGTGTCATAGAGTATTTTATTTTAAATGACGCTTCATTTTAATAGACGCTAGTAATACATTTATTTGTATTTGATAATCAATAACATAATACGTTTATCAATTATAAGGAACTTCATTCCAACCGAGTGTTATTTTACATTATTTAACATTTTAAGGCTTTAACTAGCCTGAATGACCTTGACGAAACGGCGATCGCAGAGATTTTAGCCGATGTCAACACCGTCTAGCAACTACGTTCTGTATTACTTATAAAAGTGCAAAGATTAATAGACTGCAGAGATGACAATTATATAAGTGACATACTGCCTGTTATGCTTGCGCATCACTGAGAATTATGTCGCGGTTACGCATCTTCAATTACATTGCACGGTGTGGTGCTGTAGCTTTGTCCGGTAGGCCTCACGAGCTATCAAGTGTTCAAGTTTCAAGTACGTAAGAATTTTTATTATATATGTTAAATCGTATTTATTTGTATCGTATTAGTAGATCTGGGTCAAAGCGTTCGCTGTAAATATTTTCCCGGGTTTGATCCCCGACAGCACGAATGAAATTTGTAATTGCAATTTTCGTCAACACGCATTGGGGAAGCACGGCGGGCATTTCCTTGCCCTAAAACCCTCTCAGAAATAAAAAAAGAGTTCTGTGCCCAGTAGAGGGACTTGTATAGCCTATTACTTTACTTTGTAGCAATATTTATATTCGTTTCAGATATAGAATTGGGTGCCTTATGCTGACAAAAATATCATGTGGAGGCGACGAAAACGTAAAACATCTTTGTACCTAGATAAAACGTTCGAAAGATTGTCAGTCATGTCATACGCCACATTTTCTATAGAGCGTAGAACATTGCAGATAGGGCAAAATAAAAAATAATCCAATATATTATGGGAACTATTTATTAATCATATATACATTTATAGGTATTTATAATAAAAATAATGAGCAAGATGCAAGGTTCAACTAATAATGTTTCAATTTTACCTGTTTTAATTTTTACCAATGGTTAATTGATGAAACGTAGTCAAGATCACTTCATATAAAATATATTTAATTAAAATTGACACATGACCTATTTGGCTTTCTACTTACAACTCGGCGGAAATTTGAAAAGAAGATTTTGTCTTTTCACACAAGTATTGTTTACAACTGGCGTGGTTTCGAAAAGCGTGATTAAGTGTCAGCGGTATATAATCAAATAAACACTGAACTTTATTGAAATTTATTTTTTTGTTTATTTTTGTTATATCTTCTTAAAAATTGACGACATCTCACTATTTTATTATTTGTTTTTTTTTTGTACGCGTAAGGATAAGTTAGGCTAAGTTAGATTAACTTGGACAAGTTTATATTTTTTTAAATTTTATCACAAAATTTCCGTAATAAATTATTACCTTTTCTACAGTGATTCTCTCCTCTTAGATTCGGCGTGACTGTAGGATGTTATAGTGAGTCACAGTCAGTTACTAAGCGGCCATAAATCATTATATGTATGTATAGACATACATATATACATTTTTTGATTTTAATATTTATGTTTTTTGAATTGTGATTGATTTTTTGAGACCTGGTAAAATTATTTTTTTCCATACCAATTGATGGGGCTGAGTATAATGCCAGTTATGATCTTTGGCTGAAGTTATTTTTTATTTTATGCTCAATTGCAGACAAAACAATATTGATTGCGCATTTCTAAAACAAAATTTTACCTCTTCTCCTTCTAATAATAGCTCCTGCACCTAACACGGCAGAATAGTTATTATTATCTATAAGACCATTTGCGAAAACAGTTTTTGTTAACAGTTATGAGTGTAACATTTTATCAGCTGCTTTGTTTATAGTGCCTTGAGCAACACTTTGCCGGTTTCTGTACAGAAAATGATGCTGGCTTTGCCAATACGTATGGCCGCTACTATTGAATATAATATCCGCTATGTTACGCTTATTTACATAGAAACTTTAATTACCATTTGCATAAAATTCTAAATAGCACTTTTTACACAAGAAAGTAAACTTTTAGATCAGTCCATTTTGTTTTCACTAATTAAGTAAAAAGTAAAACAAACCAATAGGGCCGGGAATTAAAATTTCTTGCAATTTTTTATAGAAAAGCATGACCTTATCATAACATAAAAGTCAATCATTTAGCCATGTGATAAAACTTTTATGTGTGCCAGTCAAACATTAATGATGATATTCGGGTCATTATACTGGAAATAGTCTTTTAAATATTTTGTAGTACAATTGATAATCTTCAGTATGATTGACCGTGTATATGACTTTTATAAGTCTATGTTATTTTTGATGAAAATTATTATTGCAGATAAAAGCCCTTTCACATTTATTTTAGTCTCTCTCGAATTAAATTAATCAAAATGAAAATAATAACATTGACTCTTTATAACTGATCTTTAAATGTAAAATATTGACTTGAAATTATATAATTATTAGCATTTTTTTTAATTCATTGAACTTTTTTAAGATTTTGTTGAAATTCTACTGGTAAAAAAACAAATATATATATATATATATATATATATATATATATATATATATATATTATACTTCTTGATGAAAATAATGTATGCGCGTTACATCGCATCCCATCAAGAATTTCTAATGTAATTCTTGGTGTAAAGCTAAGACGTGATAATAACTGTAAACAATAGAATAACAAAATAATGAAAACATTTACATTTACATACAAAACATTTACAAAAATACTTGCTTTATAGCCTAATAAATATTATTTGACCGTAATAAAATAAAACAAGGTAGTCTTGGGAATGAAAGTAAAAATAAATATTTTCGATTATTTTTGCAATATCTAACAGCCGGATCAGCGGGCGATTCTGATCCATCTAAAGATGCTAAATTTCAGCAAGCACTGTCAAATTCAATAGGAGTGACAGAAAAACGGTTCTTGAAATAGAAAGGTAAATAAATTATTTAACCTATGAAGTAAAATCACTTTATTACAAATCAAAATAGCCCAATAGCTTTATTAACATGAGACATAATTGTACGAGTGCTTAATATTATTTTACTGAAATCTCAGAATTTTTTTTTTAAATAGAATAAGGGTGACGAACGAGCACACAGTCCACCTGATGGTAAGTGGTTGCTACGGCCCATACACATCTACATCTATTCTCGATTACGTATCAAAATGTAGATGCGTTGTCACCCGTGAGGGCTAAGATGTAATGCCTCGTTTCCAGTAAAAAGGTTCTCCGGTTCTCTACACTCACCATACGAAACACAGCAGGGTTAAACTGCTATTTTACATGTTATTCCGTGAGAGCGTGGCCCTTCCCCGGTCGAACCGACTCATTCGTGCTACAACTATACCTAATAAATATAGCTGTAGCATGGCTCTACCACGTAAAAAAAAATTGACGTTGAAAATTGAAGTATTTTTAGAAGCAACTTTGCAATTATTTTCTATTGAGTTAATTTTTGTGGAATCGTGTTTTGCAAACCGCCACCTAAAATACGTACAATTTTTTTTCGATAATGACGTGAAATTACAAAACGATCCCCATGCATTTCAAAGTGGCTCTATTCAGCCTCTTAATATGAACATACCTCGGATTTCAGAGATAATGGAAGATATAATATTATATTATTACTGTTCCGTGTGAGGCAACCTTTATACTTATATACATATTCTCATCATATTTTTATGGTTGGTTAGAAAAATTATATCTAAATGCAAACTTTCACAGGGTAATTTTTTTTTACTATTTTTACCCGTCAAGTAGTAAAGCAACTACAATCCCATCGGTAAGTGGTTATGTAGTCTAAGATGGTGAATTGCACTGACTTAACAAAAACCTATTCACTCTTGCCTAATAGTACTAGGTAAGTATTATTTGCGACCTATTTGTGTGTGTGTGTGTGTGTGTGTGTGTGTGTGTGTGTGTGTGTGTGTGTGTGTGTGTGTGTGTGTGCGCGCGTGCGTGCATGCGCGCGTGTGCGTGTGTGTGTGTGAGTGTATGTGTGAAGAAAAGTGTATGAGAAAACGTGAAGAGGAATAAAGGTTGAGTACTAATTCGCTTACCTGTACGAGGTTGTCACTCGAGGACCTTTCTTCCTATTTTTCACTGTAATATTCCGTTGAGCTATGTCAGTTACTCTGATTCTAATGCAAATACCTTCATTTCTAACTTTATCACGTAGAGAAACCCCTCTCCAATTTAAAATTTTTACATTTTTTAGATGATAGTTTGTCTAACTTAAAAAAAAAACCATAAACCCAAGAATGTCTTTATATAGTTATTTATACTTAGGTAAGCACCATTCTTTTATCTATTTAAATTGTTTGATTTAATTTGATAACAGTGTACCTAAATGTAAGTATCTGTATCTATATTTCTCTCCCCAATAATATTTTATAAAGTCATACTTATAAAACCAGTGTTTTATTGTAATACATAATTATAACATTAATTATCAACTAATTAATAAAAATATGCAACAATAAAATTACATAGGTATTAAAAACGATCGAAATCTAAGTAACGAGAGCATGTTCGTCGTTCCACATCTAAATTATATAAAAATGCATTTTTCAATTTCACTAATCAACGTCGCCGCAAAAATTTTTTCTTCTTTGGGCACTTTAAAAATTCATTTATTTAGAAAATAATATTTACAGTTACCAGTGTAGAGATATTAACTAAATTAAGTATTTCTAGTCATAAAAATAATTATAATTGAGTATAAACTTTTAAAAAACTAATATATATTTGAACGAAGTCGCTCCAACACCGACGTGCGGTCCACCCTCGACGATGTCCGAAAACGGACTGTGACAGAGCTTACATGGCGACAGAGCATGCGCGCTCGCGTAAATATATTCAATTTCAGGGAAAAATGATATATTCTCTTATAAAACGGGTAATAAAAATAAAACTCTCAATTAAAAATATTAATAATTTTAAGACCTTTTTTTAGTGTAAGAACTATTTAAAAAGCTTGTGCCGTTTTGGAGAAATTTTGCAAAATATGACAAGAACTCGTTGGGGATTTTTTTTCTAATAAGAGGTTGACAAAAATACAATTTTGTTAAATTAAAAACGTTTACCAAATCTTCTTCTGTTACCTTGTATTTTTTCTTTGTGGATTAAATGAACAGTTATTGAGATTTTTTTACTTAAATATCCTAGATTTAGGCATTTCAACCACTGTTAAGGCCTTAATTCCGAAATTATAATGCAGGCATTTAATATGGTTGAGGTATAATATCGAATAATATGCTATCATGATATTTATGTAAAGTTACCGTTCATAGCCAAACAATGTATTATTACATATTGTATATTAATAAATATCGCGTTAACTTGGCCGTAATGTAAATTAATATCTAACGTGTAGATTGGGTACAGCAATATATTAAGCCATAATTATACCCGTAACAATAGAGATAACCGACCGCATAATCGCATAGTCGCGCACGAATATGGGTGATCACCAAAGAATCGTGTTTGTTATAGATGCGATCTTTTACGCTTTAGGCATCATATAAATTAAAGCAAACAATTTTCTGCTGTCTGAAACGCAATTGATATAATCATTTTACTATGTAAACAAGGGTACCTATTATCTTTTCTAATGTGTAATTAATATAATATGTAACACTTAAGACTGCACTTCATAAAATTATTACAGCCCTTCACAAGTCCACTGCTGAACATAGGCCTACCCCAAGGAATGTCACAAAGCACGGTTCTGAGCCACCTGCATCCATCGACTTCCTGCATGTCTTACCAGGTCGTCACTCCATCTAGTGGGGGGACGCCCTACACTTCATCCGCCGGTACGAGGCCGCCACACGTTGGTTACCTTAATATTATAAAAGAAATAAGACACTTAGTTTGTTGGTTCCTTGAATACAGATACTTAAAATATCTTGATCCTATTAATGATTACGATGTTAGTGATTCAATTTCATTTTTGGAAAAAATATTAAGCACGATAATACTAAACGTGTGGCGGTACGTAGATCACTCAATAAGTTTTGAGATATACAAAAATTATTCTAGATACTATTAATATTTATTTTACATCTTTTCAAAATATTCTCCATCATGCTCTATATAAAGTTCCATTCGCCTAAACCTACTCTGAAAACACTTCTGCCAGTCTTCATGTCACAGGTCGGAAATCGTTTCTTCCCACGGCTTCTTCGGCGCTTGAAAAAAACTTGCCTTTTATTTTTTATTTGAATCTTGAGAACAAAAAGAAATCTCAAGGAGCTCAGTCAGGGCTGTAGGGTGGATGACTTAGAGTTTCAACACCGAATTCCTCAATAAATGTTTTTGTTCTAAGGGAGGTATGTGAAGAAACGTTATCGTGATGCAGCGTGATTCCCTGAAGCCCGGTCTTTGGTCTTCTCTCCCGCACAGCTTGAAAAGCTTTGGGTAATGCAACTGTAGTATACCATTCAAAGTTGACTGACTTGCAATGTTCCAGCATTGACGTCGACAAATGTCCGCTCCGCGAAAAAAAACTAGCCACCATTTTTTGCCGACGTTGCTAGGTCTTTGCAGTTTTGTCAGTAACTGTCGTTCTGAGTAGACCCATGCCGATGATTGCCTTTTATTTTCCGGATCATATTGATAGATCCATGTCTCATCACCAGTAATGATTCCTGAAACACACCTAGATGCCCCGTTTTCAAAACGTAGAAGCATTTCATGGACGAGGGAAACGAAGGATCAGTCAGGGATCAGTCGACAACAAAGCTTCCTCACTCCAAGATATTGATGTAGGATAGTATGAATGCTCCCCGAACTAATCCCTACAATCTTTTCGATGTCCGTATATGTGATTTATGGGTCTTCTCGCACTAACATTTTCTGCCATTACTGCTGTTTGCGGGGCCCCGGTTCTTTGGTTATCTTTAAGAATAATTTTACCCCTTTTGAATTCAGTAAACCACCTAAAATTGTTGCGCGTGATGAAGCTGAGTCCACTAATGCTGATTGTAACCGTTGTAAACTTAATTATTCGGTTAAACCAAATTAAAAATCATAACATATCATAGCGCGCAAATGTTCATGGTTAAGATCCATCGTTTTAAATGAAAAGCGCGGGAAGCATTGCAGGAAAATTAATAGAACTTTGTTTTTTTTTTAATAATGAATTTTTTTAAAGGAGAGGGGGCAAACGAGCATGCGGCTCACCTTATGGTAAGTGACTACCGCCGCCCATAAACAACTGCAACACCAGGGGAATTGCAGATGCGTTGCCGGCCTTTTAAAAAGGAGTACGCTCTTTTCTTGAAGGTCCCTAAGTCGCATCGGTCCGGAAAAATCGCAGATGGTAATCGATTCCACAAGGAAGTCGTGCGAGGAAGAAAACATCTTCTAAATCGCACAGTGGTGGACCGCCAATCATCCAGATGGTGTGGATGGTATCGGGAGTTCTGCCGCGATGTTTGATAATTGTGCGATAATTGGCTCATGAAGTTCTATTTTTAAATAAATTTGCTTTTTAGAAACATGTAGCACGGGTGCGTTCCCTTTTTTAATTTCGAGCATATGAAAACTTATTAAGTGACCTACGTAGTTTAAGAATATTATTCACCAGGCTATATCATCCCAGGGTTGTCGAAAGGAGCGCCAGATGGAAACTAAAACAGGAAATGGGAAGCAGCATATTCCTGATAACTAATTATTTATAAAAGTTAGTTATACTATATTCTATCTTTTCACCGGTTCATCATTATCATCATCATTCCAGCCTTTCACAAGTTCACTGCTGAACATAGGCCTCCCCCAAGTTATGCCACAAAGCAATCCGGCACTCCATGGGACAGATGGTCGCCCTCCCGGTGATAGAACAAATTGCCGGATTCGAGGATTACCGTATCCTCCCCCTGTCTTCGGTCTTCGGATAATCCTATGACATTCCAGCGCAACTTGTCTATCTCTTCTTCCAGCTCCAGGATCTTCTCGTCAGTTCTCAGGGTGCATGCGTTATAAGTTGCCAGGTCGAGTCGTTGTAGGTGGCAACCGAACCTCCACCGGAGATTCTTAGTACCCCCTGCCCCGCCGTTACCATGGTCGCCAACGTAGCCAGGAATAGCGGGGCCGCCGGGGACTGGGGGCCGTCTCTTCGTTACTTTCATGGGGGATATATTGCCATAGTTGCCACGCTTGGCGAGCGGGTTGGCAATCGCAGTTTTTTTATTGTTGTTTTGCTATTATCAGAAAGATGCTGCCGCCCATCCTCTGCCTCAGTTTCCCTCTGTCGTCTTTTACACCCACGGGAAGATATGGGGTAGTGAGTATTCTTACCCGCCACTACACGGGGCTTCTTCGTTAATTGTATTAAATTTATTTGTAAGTAATAAGGCAACAGAAAGAAATGATACAGGAGATGGGTAGCAGCATCTTCCTGATAACAACTCGTATAATAATAAACTGTGGTTGTACAATGTACATTCACCTGCTGATTATGACAACTATAGCAAATATATCCCCTATGAGCTTATATTCAACAGTGAATTTTGATGCGCTATAATGAATAAATGAATAAATTCGTAGCGTAAATTCGTAATTATTAAGTGATTTTTTTTTATTTAATTTGAATTGAAATTTATATTTTGAAAGTAATATTAATTTTAGTAAATATTTTCATTAAATAATTAAAATAATGACTTCGAAAATAGCTGGATAATATATTTTGAATATAGTGAAATTCACGTATAATATCAAAAAATAATAAAATATAAATAAGACAACTAATACATTACAATTACTCCACTATACAAGTGACAACTGACAACCATCAATAAATTCGTGACGCCATTGACCTTGAGTCCGGTCACTAGGTAAAAAAGTTTACTTTGTTGTGTGTTTATTGTATCAACTTCATACTATTACCATTTATGTGTAATGACTATTACAAATTTTGTATATTTTACCAAACAGTATCATATTTTATTCATTACGTTTTATAATCTTTACTGAAGGGATACGCTGCGTACCCGAATGTTGTTCGTACGCACGAAAATTAAATAATAACCACCTAGCGTTGAATTTTTCAATGGATTCATTAAAATTTTATTACACCCAACAATTATCGTTAAAAATTGACGCAGTGCTATAAACGCCGCACCGTTGTTTAATGTTGCAGTTCTATAAATCGATTCAGAGCATTTATTGCTTCAGATATTATGTACCTCCATATAATATTGCCGCTTTTATATTTCCACTTATACTTTGTTTACGGGAGTGAAGGTATCTAGATATATTTTCAGTATCACATTAGAAGCATAAGAAATTAAAATGTAACCCTTCAAGCGGAAAGATTAATTAATTTTCTTCATTATCTTTAGTTAGATAGTAGTTCTTCTTTAGTAAGGAAAACTTTCTTCAGAAGCTTTAATGCTTCTTCTGTCGACCTGACCATGTTAAATTAGGCAGTTTTTTTTTAAAGAATTAACATGAAGTGTAGACTGCATCACAAATGGGTCAGCTTGACAGGGACAAGACCGTGTTCGCTCCAAGCCGTCGTGGAATATTACCATAACACTTCTGTATTTAGTAAGGTAAGTGACAAGTACCCGGAAACACTTTTGACTAGTAATGAGGCATTCGATCTTAGTCCTCAAGGGTGATAACGCATCGGCATTTTGATTCTTAATCTATTTAGATGTGATATGATAGATGCAGGCAACTAAAGGCTTCAGCATCCTTTAACCATGATGTGAGTGTTCGTTTATCACCCTTAATTCTAAAATTAAATATGGACTTTAATATACACTCATGGGATAAGATTTGGAATGAATTCTCTTAGACGAAAACGCAAAGGTCATCTCTCTGTATCTGATGTACTTTTGTGATCAGATTGCAGTGGTGTTTGAATGCAGAGTCAATGAAAAAGGAGTCAATCAAATTCAACTCGAATCCGAAAAGTAATTAGCAATTTACAAAAGTACCGAGTTTAACGAGGATTCGAATTAAGGTACTAACCTTTCACCACCAAAATTTGAAATTATTAGGTTTAAGAAATTACGTCATCAAGTTACATTTATTATCATTTAAAATGTTAATTGCTAAACTAAGATTTTTTTAATTACTATAAAATCGTTTCGTGCCTTTGTCGTCATTTTTTCCGTCACTTGCCCAGGTTTTTTTTATAGGATATGGTGACCAACGAGCACACACACAGCTTGGTGGTAGGAGGTTGTTGTAACCCATACACATCTGCATCTATCCTCAATAAAGAACCAAAATGCAGATGCGTTGTCACCCATGAAAACTAAGATGGAATGCCTCTTTTCCAGTAAAAAAGGTCTCCGGTTCTCTACACTCACCATACGAAACACATCAGTGTTAAGCTGCTATTTTACGCTGGTATTCTGTGAGAGCGTGGACCTTCCCCGGTAGTGCCGACCCATTCTTGCTACAACTATACTACTATAGCTGCAGCATAGCTCTACCACGTACAATTGTGGCATATTACATTATGCATGTTACGTATACGTACACGACTGTCATGCCACCATGTAGAGAGATAGGAAATATTGCTCATTATTTGTATGTATGGTTGTATGTATTTATGTGTATTTATTAGTCATTACACTCAACACTTGCTTGCTTGCTTACTTGCTTGCTGGGTCCAGGTCGCCTTTCGTTACTAAGACGGCTTTTGATGCAGACAAGAATCTTAGGTGCTTCTTCAATACGTGATAGCGTGCTTAACGTGTTCTTGAAATAATTTTAATGTTTTAGTCTTGCAGGTTTTCTTACAATGTTTTCATTACCCACCAATCATGTGTTTAATCAGCACTACGATGTACACTCTTATTGATACGGATGAGGATCGAACTCGCTGCTCGCTTCATCAGTCATAATGTTATTGCTCATTTCTAGATATTTCAATGTTTATTTAATCATATACTAGATTTCTGATATAATGTATAAAGTATGGAAACAAATTTGAATTTTAATGTAACCATTAGAACACCTCCCTTCATTCATCACTACGTTCTCTTACAAGAATATACATAAAAGCATTTGTGAATAAATTCCCTTATACTTACTCAAACAATTGAAAACTGCGAGATGTTTGCTGAAGGGGCTCTTAAATTTGCGCTTGTACAAGCAAGGAACTCTCGGGGTGAGTCCGACAAAATCGTATTTAAATTCCTCGATCCCGACACGAGATAAGCAAAATCACGGGTTAGGTTGAAAGGGTTAAGGAAACCTGCGGCGTGCGACCGCATAATTCCGTTTACTGTGGGGTGTCTCCATAAAGTTTACGAACATATCAGCTTCGATAGATACCTCTTACATGCAAATTTTGTCACATTTTATTCACGAAGTAGGTCAGTATTTACTTGAAGTATTAGTTACTAATTATGAATAGACAAAAATATTAAACTGAAAAAAAAATTATGATGTTAGTTTTTCTACAAATGAAAGCAATATGTATTGTTTAATTTACTCACATTTATTTTAGAATGATAATTAAAAGATTAAAGAATTGTCTTATCATCATTATTGTCATTGCAGCCCAGCAAGTCCACTATTGAACATGGGCATTCACATAAAACAAAGCATGGTGGCTCTGGACCACCTGAACCCATCGATTGTATGCTTCACAATGCCATCGCTATATCTATTGTGGGTGTTAACATATTTTGCCGATATGCCAGACATACTTGTAAAATAGTCACACTGGTGGCCCGAAATATTTGGGCGTTAGTTCACGAGTCAGTTATGTATGGAACACGCCACCACGATGCAGAATGAAATTCTACTGTGGGGAACGTTTTTTGTAAACAAATATGTTACTACTACACTCTAAAGCTATATTATGGTTGTAGCACGAATGAGGAAGGACTACACTCGTGACTGTAGAGAATGGAGACCATCTTTACTAAAAACGAGGCATTCCATCTTGGTCCTCAAGGGTGACAACGCTTCTGTATTTTGATTCTGATTCGAAGATAGAGTAGATATCCATGGGCTACAACATCCACCCTTACTCTATTAAAAAACGTACTTTGATAAATTAATACGCAATATTTGAAGTCCTACGAATCACAAAACATTAATATGAGTGTTCATTTTATATAAACATTTCTTACCCGTCCGTACGTAGAGTCCGTCTGTTACTCAGGTACTACCTAGCCTAATCCTCGCTGTTCAAACTGAACAAGCAAAGGGTGAAAGAGGGAAAAAGTGAAGGGTGATTAAAGATAAACAACGATTTAATGTGAGGGCGCCTACGTTAGGAATAATTTGCAATGGTATCATTATCTTTTGCTTTAAGATAAATGCGAGGTTTATGAATTAAGTGGATGCTGTCTAGGATTTATAAAACGGCTTGTCGGTTGCATAAGTTAAAATAATCGGGTTGTAATATAAAATTTTTAGTGAAAGATCGACTACAAAAAAAAAGTTTACTTTATAATTCAAGAATATCCAAAATCGACTTTTGTCGTGGATTATTTACGATGATTTTTGCATATTATGCTTGATATGTTGAATGACAACTTACTTGAAGGCTTGATCAAATAATAATAAAAATAATTTTTAGTGTTAATTATGATCGTGATAAAAAAAATTCTTACGGTTGCATATAAACATCTTTCTTTTAGTTAAAGGTGTTATGAAGTATTTTTTTTTATTTCAGGCAGTGCCCATTTAAGTTTTTAACAAATTAAAATTACTCTTTATAAACAGAAAAATTCAAACTATTGTGATAGTTTGAATTTTAGTGTGATAGGTCCGCACAACAACATTACACTGTTATGCTATAGTATACTATATATAGGCAGAGTAAGACGGTTTTTACGAAGAAGTTGTTTTCCTGTTAAAATTATTTAATTACGAGCAACCCTACTTTTGAGGTGTAAATTATACTGATGTAAGGATAAAATTAACTTTTATGATATGGTTATAAAGAAATTTACATAAATGTTTTCAAAACGGTAATATATAACAGGAAAAACTGTTAATCTTACCCCAGGTGGCAGGGGATTTTTCATTAGATTAATGTTTTTAGTTTAACGTGCGTACTTGACGAAGTGTACGTACTTGATGGCGACCCCTTACTCCTATTTCAAAAGTGGGATCGGATCTATCCCCACTCCATAATGTCTTGGCTACAGTACTTAAAGAAAAGAGTAAGAAAAAAAATGTTTCTTACTATCATTGCATGGCTTTTGCCGGCCCAATGATATGGCTACAGAGGATAGTGATCCTGGACTAGCATAAACGGCACTTGAAAAAAAAAGAAAAAATAATAATTCTCTTAAAAAAAAGAAGTTTTGAAGGGCATATTGACGGACCAAAACTGATTAGTGTTGCAGGGTTAAAGGAACCAGTCCAATACTAATTGCCAGAAGGGCCGATAAAGACCGGACCAAAGCCGATTGTTAATATCTGCAGGGTCATTATAGACCGGACCAAAACATGTTGCTGAAAGTGTAAAAATTTACGATTTTTGTCAGGATAATCGAGCGATGCTTATTGTTTCAGAACCATAGTGATTATGTCGCTGCGTACGAGGACGCCCGCATGGCCGTGATGGCATGAAAAAGTCATCGTACTCCACCCGGCGCGCCACTCGATTTCTCCCACCGCCCCACTGCTCGACTTGTTTTGCAACGGATATAAAACGACCACGCAGCTATGGAGTGGGTATGCCTCATCCTTGGCAATCCTCCACCTTCTTTAACTCCCTCCACCAAAACCATCACCAGCTGGAAGGGCTTCAGGGAGTCCTTAGCCTCAGCTATGAACTCTCCGGACTCCCCCAAAACCCACTTTTCTGACATCTTCGACAGCACCGAAAGAATCGACGCTGTGGTCGATTCTCTCAACACTCTCATAAAATTTTCCCTTAGGGAGACTGAAAGGGTCGTTCCGGTTACTAATAATAGCCTTCCCCCAGATATTAGCAACCTTATAAAAGCCAAGAGAGCTGCTCTCCGGAGAGCTACACTCTATCCCACCCCTGATTATAGACGTACGGCCAATCGTTTTCAACGGGAAGTCCATTCACGCCTTTCCGAACTAAGAGACCTCGAAAAGTGTAACCTCATGGAGAATATCTCCCCTTTCCCAACCAGCGTACTACCGGATGGCGAGAGCCCTCATAGACGCTATCACTCACACTCCCCCTCTCTCCCGTCCCGACGGTACTATTGCCTTCGAGGACGATGAAAAGGCTAAGTGCTTTGCAGAGAGCATCGCCGCGCAATGCTCTTCTAGCTCACTACATCCAGACAGTGGAAGAGTCCAGGTCCACCGCCGGAACTCGCCTCCCACTGCCTCTGACTCTATCACTGTGTCCAAAGATGAGATTTCATCCATCATCATACAGAACATAAGTCCAAAAAGGCACCGGGTGCGGATGGCATTTCCAAAGAAGTCCTCAAACATTTTCCTAAGCAGGTGATCTCCTTATTGGCTATAATCTTCAACGCCTGCTTCGATCTCAGCTACTTACACACCACGTGGAAAGAGGCAACTGTCATTGGCATCCCCAAGCCAGGAAAGCCTCACCACTTCCCCTCCAGTCTCCGTCCCATCAGCCTCCTCAAGGCTATGGGCAAACTCTTCGAACGCGTCATCCTCACTCGCATGAGGTGCCATCTGTTTCCCACAGACGATGACCCTCGTGTCATCCCCGGGTGTCGTAAAAGGCAACTCAGGGATTTGCCCGAGGTAACGTCTGCAGCGTTCTCTTAGTATTTAACAAGCACATGCGAAACGAAAGCATTCCCAAGGACGGTATATGTCAGCCAGGTCATTCGTTGACTTAGCAAAAAACCTTGAGCAATATGGACATGGGATGGATTGTGTGAACGATTGTATGGCTAGAAAGGGGGTAAATACAGTGACGACGGATGATCGGGATGTATGGAAGACAATATTCTTCGCCGACCCCTAATAAATTGGGTTAAGGGCAGGAGGATTATGATAACGACGCATGCGATTTGATTGACTTCGAACACGGAGGTGAGAGTACGTATAAACAAATACAAATGAATAATTATAGTTAAGTCAGTCATCATCAGTTGACTTTGACGTTGAAGGACTTGTGAAGAGCTGTAATGATGATGATAATTATAATGACGTTTAATTAAAATTAAAAAATCATTTAAATTCATTTTCATTCAGGTAGATAATAATTTACGCTTTTATTTAAGCGTTTTACATGCGTTCCTGATTTTATTCTTATTAATTCAGATTGCACGCATACTGCATTTGCATAATTTTTTTGGCGTTAATTAAAACAGCGTAAGTCTGAAGTAAAGAAAATGTTTGTTACTTCGGACTTGGGGAAAAACTAACATACGTTTGTCTTTTTTTTTATAGGAGAGGGGGCAAACGAGCATGCGGCTCACCTGATAGTAAGTGACTACCGCCGCCCATGAACAACTGCAACACCAGGGGCATTGCAGATGCGATGCCGGCCTTTTAAAAAGGAGTAGGCTCTTGTCTTGAAGGTCCCTAAGTCGTATCGGTCCGGAAAAATCGCTGGTGGTAATCGATTCCACAAAGAAGTTGCGTGAGGAAGAAAACATCTTCTAAATCGCACAGTGGTAGACCGCCAATTATCCAGGTGGTATGTATGGTATCGCAAGTTTTGTCACGATGTGCGATGGTGAAATTGAGCGGCTGGAATTAGTCCGAACAATTCCTCAGAGTACTCCCCGTGGTAAATGCGATAAAATACGCAAAGAGATGCAACATCTCTACGCAGTGCCAGTGTATCGAGCCGATCAGAAAGAACTCGGTCGTCGACGATTCGAACTGCTCTGTGCTGGATGCGGACAAGTGGAAGGAGCTGGCACTGGGGTGCCCCGGCCCAGAGATGAGAACAGTATTCCATGTGAGGTCGGATTTGCGCTTTGTAAAGTTGCAAGCGATGTGCCTGCATGAAATACTGTCTCGTTTTGCTGAGCATGCCAAGCTTTTTAGAGGCCAGTTTGTCTTGCCTCCGACAGACTGATATTCTTTCCTCGGTTTAAAATTTCTAGGTTTTTCTTCCGTTATATATTTTTTTATAGGATAGGGTGACAAACGAGCACACAGTCGACCTGATGGATAGTGGTTACTGTGACCCATAGACATCTACATCTATCCTCAATAAAGACTCAAGATGCAGATGCGTTGTCACCCGTGAGGACTAAAATGGAATGCCTTTTTTGCCAGTAAAAAGGGTCTCCGGTGCTCTACACTCACCAAACGAAACACAGCAGCGTTAAGCTGCTATTTTAAGCTGGTTTTCTGTGAGAGCGTGGTCCTTCACAGGTCGAGCCAACCCATTCGTGCTACATTTAAGTAAATCATTTGTATTACGTTAAATTGATGTACCCACCTAAAATGCAATCTTCATTGGATGCTATTTACATTGAAAGCACTTCGATTTTGGCCGAATTTTCACAAAAAAATTTAAATATCCGTTAAACCGGGAACTTCACCTATAAGATTTATTTAAAGACGTTTTCCGACCATATTTACTTGTAGTCGCAACATCTGTGTTTGAAACCGGGAACTTTTACGGATGAATTGTTTTACCGACTAAGAGAATTTCGTAAGGAAGCTATACTTATCGAAATACTAAACAGTGATTGTCTTGCCCCGATGATAATCTTACCCCACCACATTCTATATTAATTTTATTGCATCATTAGAAATTATTTAGGATATAGCAAGCGAAATAGGTCAAACAATAAGGATAATGGGTTAGTGGTAGGCTAAAGTTGACATCTCAGTACTGCAGTTGTTAAACGAAACTGGGTCTCTACGGGGAGTTACGACAGGCTGCAATGATGAGTATGAGGTTATAGAATAATATTACTTACTACATAAGTATAGTATATATAGTATATTTATGTATTAAGTATTATAATTCTAAATGTATTTAACTATATTTGAAAAAAGAATTGGGTTTAATGAGCAAAGTTTGTTGTACTATTAAACAAACTAATAATATTTTAAATATATAGTATATTTATGTAGTAAGTATTATAATTCTAAATGTATTTAACTATATTTGAAAAAAGAGTAAAAGTTTGTTGTATGTACTATTAAAAACTAAACTAATAATATTTTAAAGTGCACGTGAAGCACGGGCTACATGACGTTCGTTCTAGAACAGCGAAAAGCAACACGCTTGTCGCAATGCGGTTTTTTCAAATAATTATAATTGAACATAATTTAAATGATTAAAACCGATATATAGTTTTTTTTTATATTTATATACTTCAAATTTTTTAAGAAAAGCAATAAACGACAAAGTAATATGCAAGAATTAAAAGCTTAATTAAAAACAAATAAACAATTAATGAAAAATATTATCTATAAAACAAATGAACTAGTATTCGGTATGCCAATCTCAATAGCAATTTCATATAACCTATTTCAAAGAATCTCAGTTCAGCTTATTTCCTCTTTAAAATTTTTCATTTCGATTCAAGCTTGAGTATTGGTTATTTATTGTACTTTGAACCACAATAGGCACCTAGATTTATTGACTCTCCGATATGAATTGCCTTAAGACAATTTATTGAAGTCCAAGTAATGAATGCAGTTATTGGAGTTTATAGACAAAATTATTAAGTTTTATTAAAAAAAATTGAAAATGTATATCTATTTATATTTTATTTATTTTAAGATGGTTTGGAAAGTACGAGCGTGATATTTTTGTTATTCATTTTCGTTTTTTTCTTCTCTACAACTGTAAGCCTGAAGAACATAACATAAGCTCTTATTTAAACACGGTAAACTTATAACATATTTAATTAATGAAATCGGCACCAATGACAATTCAATGAAAAGCAAAATAATGTTGAAAGCAATTCTAAGTACTGATTTACCAACTTTTCTATAGTAACGGAAAACTTGTATGTCTGTGGAATAAAACTATGCCGAATTAATGTGAGCTCCATACGAACACGCACTAGAGCAGCGCGGTGGACTAATTGCTCCTTAAGGCTCTTAGAAAACACGAGAGGAGACCTGCACCTAGCCGTGGGCGTATAAGCTGTTAATTAACTTTAACTTAAAAAAATTAAATGAACGTAATGTATGATAGTAGATATATGATATATTAATCCTGTCTCCAAATGTACGAGTACCCTGCTGTTTAATGAATAAGTTTCTGACGGCCGACTGATGCCTCCGGAAAATGCATCTAAAAAGCCAAACCCAAGTCTATATATCACAGAAAAAAATCAGTACGAGGGTTATGTCTCAATGTTCACAAGGCCATTTATTCATAGTGCTAATTATTGTCACTCTTTGAAGAAACGCTTTTGCCTACTATACATACTTCACAAGTCCTAATGTGGCCTCAATAATACTTTTTCTCCATAATATTCTGATTGGAACACAGACAATAGTGCATGCTACTTCGTGATAAAAATAGGTAAGAGAAGGGTAACTACCCACACATGCCAATACTTTACAGAAAATGAGAATATGGCTTAAAAAATAATACTTGCTTAGTTAAAGATAAGTGGGGTGTAAGAATTGGCGCGCTTCTTAATTTCGAAATACATACGATATATAAAATTTTTATACTTGCAGATTTACCTACGGTATTTTCGGCGGTAAGCACAGCATTATAATCACAAAAGCAATCATTAACTTTATCATTAAAATTAACAATTTTGAAACCTCCTTTGGGAATCGAACTCACGCTACTAGCTTCCGAAGACACTAAAGGCGAGCGCCCATTCTCTAACCTAATGCGTATCTTTTATGATATCATATTTTTATTTACTTTAGCTACCATAACAACATATAAAAAATTATATCGTTTGGTGAAAAGGGTTTTACCGTAATTTTTCATGAATTTTATTTGCAATCTTTTTTCTAGAATGGACGAAAACCGAGTCCTTTTTTTGAATATTTTTACGTGGAATTAATAATTTTCAAGATCTTTTAAATTATATTTTGGGAATATATTCCTATGTTATAGTACCTAATAGGCCTATGCTCTGCTGTGGTCTTTTGATGAGATTATTGTAGGTTGTAGTAGTAGTAATATTTTTTAATGCTATGAGGACATATTTACCTCTTTTTACCTCACTTTATCATTTTTCATCGTTTTTCCAGATTACATTTTTTTGTGATTTTTTAAATTGTATAAATCATAATGAAAAATTATCACTAAACCAATCCTTGACTCATACACTTTTGATGTGTGATGGCAGCGTTAGAGAATCTATCACTCCTTTTGATCCCGAAGGTATCGTAAGAAGCAACTATGAGAAATGGCAGAAAAAATATGACTTGAGATAGTTGATGGTAGACGCCAGACGTGAAATACCCGACTGGTTACTGGCAGCAGCGTCAAAGATGCCAAGTGTGACGATTAACGCCAATCCTCGCTACAAAGGGAGAGGTCCAAATACAGCAGTGGATTACAGGCTAATGATGACACAATCCTACTTCGACTAAGAATACAAAAGGCAATAATTTTGACAATAATGTTAATGTACAATGTCTCGTTCTCGCTACCAGTAAAAAAGCTTCCGGTTCTCATTTTCAAAAATACGAAACAATAGAATTATCCTGCTATATTGTAGCCTGCTAGACTGGTAATCTGTGTGAGTTTTGTTACTAGTTACTACAAAATATTTTCTCAGCGTAAAATTGAAATTAACATCACAAAAAGTTATAATTTATTAACACTATATTGGCCTTCATAAGAATATATATTGTTCGTCGGTGTTTCACTAAAGTGGTATAATTAGAATGGCTACATGGTTAAAATTACGAGTAATTACATGAAATAAATATAACATTAAATTTTCCTAGATAACTTCGGCGAACAACTTCCAGTATGGATATACATAACTACTAAAAATATTTCCTCGTCGTTAGTCCTTAAAAGTCTACTGCTGGGCTTTTCCTGTTTAGGGAGTATTTGACTTAATCGCTACGCTTGGCACTGGATTGGCTATAGCCGTACCAGACTCTTCTGCCGTCACCAGCTATCACAAGTTTGGCCATTTTATATTAAGTCGTAGTATCGGTAGCTTCGTACCGATAAGCGAAGTGCAGGGCGCCTCAACACTACATGTAAAGATTACCTTGTTAAACACAACAAATCAATGACTGCAGGTTTGTCGAAACCATGTATTGTAGTATACTTTGGGGAAGGTCTATGTTCAGCTGTGGACTTGTGAAGGGTTGGAATGAATAAATGATGGTTAATATTCCACTTAGTCAATGTTCATTTCTTTTCATAATTTATTCATTTTCATCGAAACCGATGAAATCTTAATAGCATTTCGCACACAAGGGACGATAATATAATCAATTCTTTTACTTAGTCACTACACGGTATTACGCAGCTAGGGAATAACATATAGTATAACTATATGTAGGAATAACATATAGTATGTATAACTAGCTGGCCAGGCAGACGTTGCTATGCCCACGACATTTAGTCCTATAAAAATGTGCAAAATGTAATTGAAATCAGTTTAGGAGTTCATCGCAGACAAAAAAATTTGACACTGAAATTTATATATATATATATAAAGATATCAACAGCTAAGACTATTATGTTATGTAAATGTGTATCCCTTCGTGTTTCTATGCCAGTAAATTTGATTTACGTTTATTTAGTCATAAGAAATAAGTTGATATAAAAATATTGTGAAGGTAAAAAGATAATGTTATGTTTTACTTATATCAGAATTGTCAACATTGTTTATAAAACGGTAGTGGAATAATTACAAAGAGTCACGAGAGCTAGTTTATTATTATAAAGAAAATGTGATGAAGCAAATCACAAAGAACTACTATTTTTCCTAAATATGTTGTGTACTTTTTATCACGAGTCGGTATTTCAAAAGAATAAGCCCTAAGAACATTTTGAGGTACAAGAATTTGTGTTATTACATCACCGAACATCTTATTTTCCTTTTTTTCCTCGTGTAAACTTACCATCTTTGTATCTAACTCTAAGAAGCCCAATAACACAGTGCTTGCATAATATTTTTGTAAAGCTGCAGGATTACGTACTAAGATGTGGCATCCCTCTGAGATTTGTCTTTTCTTCTTGTTAGAGAGGATTTATACAAATAGTAGACGTGAAGATTGGATTTTGGAGAGTTTTCATTTCAAGCATCATTTGTTTTTAATGTAATATTTTTATATTGAGAGAGGAAAGTTTTTTTTATTAAAGATGCTTAGCTTCATTAAAAAGGGCTTGGCGACCGCGAGAGACGAAATTTCTGTGAGTTTTTTTTATGAACAGTAAGTAGAAGGAAAGCTTGTACAATGTCCGCCTAATTTACTTCTGGTTAATTAATGCACATAAATTATTAAACAAACTTTACTCAAAACACTCCTTATATTTATGTAAGCTATGTTTCTCATTAAAATGCAAATCTTTTTTAAACTGTCTGTGTAATAAGAAAACTTACGTTTACATATTTAGAAGTCTAAGCGATTGTATCCATCTAACTCATCACTATTGCATTAAAAGAGGTTTTTAAGCTACTGGCGAGGATATGCCATTCGTGTAGGTACCACATACTACATATATGTCTACATCAATAGCAAGTACATCACTCACCTTCGATTTGCTGACGATATAGTCTAACAGGATAGGTCTTAAGATAAATATATAGAGAGAGAAAGGTTGTGTGTAACGTCTATGTCACAACTATTCTGGTAGAAGTTTATGCTCAAAATGGTTGATGAGTATATTTATCTATAATAAATTGTCCGACTAGGTAACTAACTTAAAACCGTTCAGTGAGCTATGAACAGGGCTGTGATCAAAGTTTTTTGTAAGAAAGAACTCGATACGATATCCGCACATTACATTACAACCAGAGTAGCCAACGGATTGGATAGCTGAAGTCACATTGGGTCGGTCATATAGCTCCAAAAACTAACAAACGATTGGTAGGAACTGTTTTTTTTTTATATAAAAGAGGGGACAAACAATTATTCAGCTCATCTGATGGTAAGTGTCGACCACCGCCCATAAACAACTGCACCCGTAACAAGTGCAGCCGTAACGGTTCTTGAGTAATAACCCCGTTTATTATTATGAAAGCGAATTGTCGAGAAGTCCCCCATAGATGGAGTGACCAACTGAAGTCGATGGATACAAGTGGTTTAGAATCGTGTTTTATGGCATTCTTCGGAGGAAGCCTATCCTAATTACCCTAACCTAATTCTTAGGAGAAGATATGTGTAGTAAGGTTGATCAATATGAAGCGATTAATCAAAAGCTTTATTCAAAACGGCTGCCCTTGTCTTTGATAAAGGTATTTAATTTTTCTAGTCACTAATCTATGGATTTATATACTGTCGGCGTAGGGAGTTTAGCTGCTGCTAGCTTTAAAGATTTTTTGAGAGACTCAATATCTGAGTAAGTTCACAAGCAGTCCATGTTTTCTAGCACTGATCTCAATTTGTAGTCCAACAGATTCAAATTGTACTGGAAGGGCCAGAGTTCAGCTCTTATGAAGTCCGGAACATTTTTCTCCAGCCTGGTTTTTTTATAGGATAAGAGTGACAAATGCGCATAATGTCCACCTGATGGTAAGTGTTTGCCGTGGCCTATACACATCTACATCTATCCATGATCATAATTCAAAATGCAGATGCGTCGTTACCCGTAAGGACTAAGATGGAATGCCTTGGTTTCAGTAAAAAGGGTCTCTGGTTCTCTGCACTCACCATACGAAACACAGCAGGGTTAAGCTGCTATTTTACGCTGGTATTCTGTGAGAGCGTGGTCCTATCCCGGTCGAGCCGACCCATTCGTTTTACAACTATACCACTAATATAGCTGCAGCATGGCTTAGCTATATTAGACAACACGTTTAATATATAACAAATAAATTATTTCAAAATGATCATTATTTTCTTTAACGAATTATTATATCCTCTCAAGACTACTACTATCGGCTACCACAAGACAATTTTCCGGATCCATACGACTTAGTGACCTTGAAGGAAAGAACCTACTTCTTTTAAAAAGACCGGCACCGCATCTGCAATTCTCCTGGTGTTGCAGTTGTTTATGAGCGGCGGTAGTTCATTCCGGGGGTGTCGTAAAAGGCGAAAGAGGGAAATGAAAAAGAACATGAGTATCAGGATCATCATGTTCAAAATTCAAAATAATAAAATACTGCGGTTGCCAACCCGCCTGCCAAGCAAGGCAATACAACCCATCCCTAAAACACACCGTTTAACAATAATCGTTGGGGGAAGCCTTCTTCACACTGAAATTTTGATAGGATGTAATGAATAATGAATGAATAATTGAACACAATAAATATATGAGAGCGAATGGTGTATAACGTTAAATTCATTATTTTGTGTAGGCGTACGTCAAACTAACTATAAAAGTCATTTATGTGCTACAAGAACAAGCCGTGTCCGGTCAAATTTATATTGTTAAAAATGATTTTTTGATTGGACCTGCGGTAATAGCTAGTTGAAGGAAGTGACTAACATAGAGTTGTCACAATTATAAACAACTCAAACGATTTATATTCAGTCATCAAAAATATTCCAAGTGAACTGCGAATAAATTATTGTAATAATAATAGCTTTTACGTTGCTGCAATCCAATTTATCTGTGTAAATATTATTGTTTTATAATTCATTCATTCGTACATAACATTTTATTTCATTTCATTTTGTATATATAGAGGAGGAATATTTTGAATTTGACATGTCCTTTTGGAAAATATTATATTGTTATTTCTTTGTGAGTTAATTTAATCTTCAAAACTATATTTAACTTACCTTTAAAACGTTTTTGTCATTGTTTCTTATTTAATTATACGAAAAAGTTTAAAACGACTATCGAATGTTGAAAAAAATAAATTATTCGTAAATTCTTCCTCTTCTCAAACAGTCCACAGCAAGATATGGGCTTCAAGTCCTTTTGTATTATACAGAGGATTTGCCGTATTTTTTACGCTTGGCGAGGATTGGGGATCGCAGTACCAGAATAATTGTTGTCTCTTTAAACTTCTTTCTGTCGTCGGTTTGGGTTTTTTTACATCTGTAATATGAAATGATAATGCCTTCTTTCTTCCTGAAGCCAAAATATTATTTTCTATGCGTTTCTATAAATCGCATCTTGAAACACCTCCTGTATGAGAAAGGTTGATATTCTTTTATTCTACCACTGTACGGTAAAAATTCATTCGTATAAAATATTCATTAACCTTATCGTTTAATTTAAAAATAAAGTTTTGCAAAGTTTAAAAATCGTATATACACCTAACAAACAAATATTATCGTTAATTTGCAATTCATAGTGGCAAGATTTTTATGCTGGATATTTTACGTTCATAGCTTATAATGTCAATAAGACATTTAACATTTTATGAGTATTAAATATGTTCGAAATAAATTTTGAAATGTATTTAGGCTCAGTTGTATCGACTCTTAAGAAGTATAGGGACAGTGTTGGGTCATCGCAAGCAAGTAGGACGTCCCGCTGACGGTATGCTTACACATGTTATTGACCCTGCCCTATTGTTACCGCCATATGGCAGTCAAATTATCTTAAACCACGAATTTAGTTACAGTATTGCATTTGATGGACTGTTTCACGATAGTTTTTACCAGTTATTTAGGAGAAACTACATTTTAACTCAAGAGGTGGTCAGATTTTGTTTATATTAGACAGAGATGTGAATTAATTATATGTAAATGTTGTTATGTTTTGACTTTGTTGTGTATTACTATTATATTAAGTAAATGCATCAATAAATAGTTAAATTTATTGCTGTAAGTTTATATCCATGTATAAATTGAATTCCACTGCTCGTTTCAAATAATAATATTAACATTCTGTTATTGTGTTTGGTGCGATGAATATTTCCATTTTCCGTAAACCAAACTTTTCTAAGGCCATGTATACATTGTGTTTTATTATAAGCGTTATTTTTTTATTTTATCAAGAAGCATATATGGATATTTCAAATGCACTGTAACCTATAAGTCGGGGTATGAGTGGAAATATGTTAAATGTTTCCTCCAAAGGGTAAAGTTTACCTTACCAACCTCACCTGAAAGCGGTGTACCCTACTAATCGACGGACGGAAGCTTTAGCGGTAGACTGATGGTGGACTTTATGACACTTACACACTAAAGTTTTGCTTTCTACTTTGCTCACATCAACCCGCTTGAGCAACGTAAAGAAGCTTTCAAGAAATGCTCGTTAGCTGGCGCTTACTTTTTAATGCTTTCTTCTAGCAATGGATTAAAAATACAAGTTGCTTGACTATAAAATAAAAGACATTACAAATTTGTAGCATAGTTTTAAAAATATCATTAATAGACGAATACAACTTACTTTTATTTGGAGTCGAGAATCTAAATTAATTTATTAGAAAAAGACATTACTAACTGAGCTATAACTACATATTACACATTATTGCATACATTTATTGATTACTTTTGTTGTTGTGGTTGTTATTATTATTATTTTATTTTATTATTTTTAAATATTTTATAATTGGAGCAGTTAACTTTGATTATTATCTTTTATTTTCTTTTTGTGTTTTGTAATTAATTGTATTTGTATAGGTGATGGTGCATAATAATATATAGTTTTAAGAGCGTGTACTCGCCGACAAACTGATTGTAGATTGGTGAGAGAATTGTAATAATAATGTATCTCTCTTTGTACGAATAAATAAATAAAAAAAAGTTAACCCTCAGAAGCCAAAAGTTTGCGTTTACCGCAAAAGAACCCTATATCTCTTCAATTTCAGGGCACTCCCTTTTCTGCCTAAGTGTCGCAATTTTTGGCGTGGACATGTCAAATGTCGTTCAGTTCCGCAGTCACTTGGAAGAGAAGGCCGACTTGCCCTTTAATAAAACTTAACGTGTTCAGTAAAGCGGGACAGTATTTCAGCTGGCATTCAGCTTGCAACTTTACAAAGCGCAAGTTTATCCTCAGACGGATTATTCTTCTCATCTCTGGGACGGGACACCCTAGTGCCAGCTCCTTCCACTAGGCCACAACTAGTGAAGAGTGGCCTTGGTTGAGGTCACCGACATAGTTCTTTCTGATCAGCTCGACTCACTGGCGCTGTGAAGAGATGTTACAGGGGATACTCAGATAAAATTTTCGAATTAATTCCTAGCACTAAATTCCACCATCAAACATAGCGACAAAATTCGTGATAAAGCCTGCATCATCCGTATGTTTGGCGGTTTATTCTTGCTAATACGACTATTTGGGATCGGTTACCACCAGTCATTTTTTCGGACCTACCTTTAAGTAATGAGCCTATTTCTTTTTAAAAGGTTAGCAACGCTCTTGCAATTTCACTTATGTTACAGTTGTTCATAGGCGTAGTTAGTCACTTACTATAGGGTAAGCTGCATCTAATCGTTTTTATTTTTTCTTAAAAAATATATGGCCACTACAAATTATCACAACATAACAACACCATATGATAATACAATTTCAGTTATGCGTCAAAAATGGATATAGCAATTACGCAAAATAACGAACAAAACAAGAGTTTGAATTATTATCCCATAGACAAGGGTGGACGTGATAAAAACAGATCTTCTAACACGTAATTACGTAATTGTGCGCCTTGGCCGCCGCGCCCGAGGTAACGACGCCTCACGAATGTGGGGCTAACCAGAAACTAAAAAATAAAATTGATGTCGATATAATAGGTTGGACATTCCCATGATTAAAGTATAAGCATAAAATGCACAGATAACTTTATCAAAGACATTTTTTCATAAAGAGTAAATTAACTCGATTAATCAGTGTAATAAAACCTTTCAATTTGTTTCCGAAATTGATTGTGTTACGTGTCGTTATCTTTGTTAGTAAATGATATTGGATTTTCTTGGAACAATAAATTTATTATTGTATGTTTTTATCAATACGTGTTTGAGAATTTATTACTAAAAAGTATTACGAGGGTCTAATTCTGCCTTCTTCTTTTGTCGTCTTCTGTCAAATTTATATACAAATATTTGAAATTTCTACTCGCTAGGTCGTGTAGAAATCGAAAAAATACAATTGGTTTATATGTCTAGATATATTATTATTATTTTGTGGTACTACGGGAGTTAAAAGTATTTACGAATTCATTAAAATTTTATTTAAGATAATCGACTCCAAATTATATAACGATAATTCAATAATATATCCTATTACGATTAGTATTCACAATACCTGGCAATACTGCGCTTGCAACATTGGAATCGAATAATTCGAAGTAAGAATAACCCGAAAAACACAATTTGTGTTAAATGTTGCGGGTTGTAGAGTCGTAATATTTCTCATATTTCTCACCCTGCATTATAGCCTACTTCTGACACATAAGTATTACATCTTGCACGTTTTTGTTAGGACTTGTAAGTGTCTTTATACTTAGACGTATATTTATGGTACTACAATACCTTCTAGTTAATTGATAACTTCTGATTGTTCGGAAATAATGGCAGTAGTATCGACTACTGCCACTATTTCTGAACAATCGGAATTCGTCGGTCATGAGGACGTCATCATATTCTTTGCAATCAGTAAATTCTCCTAGTTAAGCAAATAATAAAACGGAACCCACTAACATAGATTGGCAATTTAATACATTTAGTCATATCCACTCAATTTTTACGAAAATTCGTAATGATAGAACAGAAAGGGCCGAAAAACGAGTTTAATAAGAAGGTGGAAGTAAAATATTTTCTGTACCGGAATTGTTAATAACTGTAAGTTGTGGTTGAGGTTCGAAGCTCGCTGGTCTTCGACGATTCCCTTTTAATTTAAAGCCTTAGCAGAAAAAGAATGTTAACAAGACGCCGCCTAATAATAGCTTGCACAAGAACAAACAGGCCCCGAAAACGATTTTCGATTATTTTGACGCCATATGGTGTATATCCGATAATTCGCATAGTATGTTTTTATTTTGACAGGCTTCATCAGTTCATTTTCTTTTATACCACGTTACCCATGCAGATGTGTTGCCACTCCAGAAGAATAAAATATAATGTAAAACTTCTGTGGTTTTCTACATTTACCTAACGAAACACAGCATCATTATTCTACAATTTTACGCTGATATTCTGTAATAAAACTACCGTTTCCTTGTTTGTACTATTTATAGCTGCAACATTGCTCTGCCACTTCGAGAGTAAATTTAATTTAAACGTAGAATAACTTTATTATAGTGCTTGAAAAAATACAAAAATGTTTCTTATTATGAAGTTATGAAAAAAAAATTATATAATATACTTTAGTTTATATTGCTTTATTTTATTAATTGTTCTTTTATTAAAATCATTCATATCTCACAATGGCTCATTTTGTTCCTAGGTGCAAAGAATGTGTATTATCACTATTTACTATTTACTACCTGTAAATTATACTAACAAGTGAACTAAGTAATATTTTCCGACTTAAAATATGAAGGGCTAATAGAATAAGTAACACTGTGTGATGACTCCGTTGTTATTACACAGTGTTATTAAGTTAAAGAGTCCATTACCCCATCGTCCCACAGGTGTAATAAAAGGCGACCATGAGAAATGCCAGAAAAACCTCCTCGCTTCCGATAGATGGCGATAATAACCGACTACGACAGCGATAATGGTGAGAGCCGTCTGTTAATGCGATCCACAATTCGCCTACCGAACTACGGTTTCGATTCCTACAACATGAGAGGCCCAGTTTAACCATCCAGTTTGACTTATAGAGACTGATGAAAAAGAAAAAGAAGGAGATAGATGAACAAGTCCTAAGTTCTTTCTGGCTTTTTCCGTAGTCTTCTCCAAAAACACCTAGGTGAAGAAATAGGGTAATAGTTTCTCTCACGTCGCCACCATACGGTGTATATTAATAACCAATCTTATAGTTATATTTGTATATTTTGATTTATTCTTATTTGTAGACTAACATTAAGCTCTGTATATTTAGCATAATTTAAATTACATTAAAGTCAAAAATTATTTGTGTTTAAGTTATAACTTAAGTTTCGAATAAAGTTCATTATAATCAGTTATTTTAAGCTTAATAAACTACACAGCATCGAAAGCTAAACATTGAATAAATTAATGTCCGATCGCCTAAACCGAAATGTCGGTGTAATAAACCATATTCGATCTGAGACTTTGAATTAGTTATGAAGTTTCTATCTTAAATTACTCTCCTTCATCGATGGTGAGCTTATAACCGCCATTCTAGCGTTATGCATATTAATGAGTTCGCATGTTATTAGGTGGATATGTTATAGGATCTATTTAGTATGCCCTTTAGGAGGGATCTTTGCTCTGTCGAGCTTGAACATGATGTGTTATTAGTCAATAAATATTCATATGATCATAGGTCCTCGTATAACTTTGTTTACTTTCGTTATGATTTGCATATTATTTTCTTACACAATTTTCTTATCACGGTTGATATCATAATACATTATTTATACTAATATTAAACTTGTGATTTTTATGAACCTGCTTGGTTTATTTTTTTATTTGTATGAAATTGGAAAATAAAAGGTGCGTTATGTAAGCTTTCTGTTTCTATGTGCGTTTGGCTGCGGTTAGAAGTATGTATATATGAATTTTGTATGCAATTATTAAATAATCTTTTGGTAGTGCTGAGTGTGAGAGTCAACTTAGCTAAGATAGATTAAGCTATTAAAAGTTTTAGCCATTAAAAGATACGAAAATCTGAAAGACGATAAACGGTATCAAATACAAAGTTCAAGTTATCCCGACTGAGAATATTATCTACAGACTTCTGCAATAATTTACCAATATAACCCATCGCAGATTTGGAGAATTTTTTTATAGGATAAGGGTGACAAACGAGCACACAGTCCACCTGATGGTAAGTGGTTGCTGTGGCCCATAGACATATACATCTATCTTCGATTACTAATCAAAATGCAGATGCATTGTCACCCGTGAGGACTAAGGTGGAGTTCCTCGTTTCCAGTTAAAAGGGGTCTCCGGTTCTCTACACTCACCATACGAAACACAGCAGCGTTAAGCTGCTATTTTACGTTGGTATTCTGTGAGAGCGTGGTCCTACAACTAACTAAAGTAATATAGCTGCAGCATGGCTCTACCATGTAAAAAGTGTGTGAAAAGTGGAGGACCTTTGTATTTCGTACAATATATCGCAAAACATAGTTGTTCGCGCCAAACACTTTCAAGGAACGAACGCGAGAGGGCGTGCGGCTCAGTGTCATACCGGTTTGACATTCGGTCGTGCGTAAAACGCCCAAGGGCAGTCAGTCGTCTGTCAGGTGTGCTAACAATTGGCACGCTGCCAATTAAGCGCGGGAACTTGGAATAATTAAGCGCGGACAGTAAAAATACGGTCTAGGAATTTTGTGGCGCGTATCCCTACTGGATAGCTTCCCCAGGACTTATTGGGTCCGACTCAGAATCTGTATAGTGCATTCGACAATATTAGTTAGTGCGGCCTCTGTATTCTAGAATTAACTGTTGCTACGCGAAACGGTAGTGACCTTTGACCCTTTAAACTCCGTGTGCGTTTTGTGTGTTGACCTTATAACCAGCGATAGTTAGTGGCTTCTGTAAGTTAGTAAATCGTACGATAGAGTTAATTGACTGTCATCGTGAAGAAAGAGGAAAGTGACTGTGGATGCCTCGGAGGGCCCCCTCAAGTTGGAGCGGTGTCGACGCTCGGGCTGCTACCGACGGCCAAGGTCTAGGTTCAATCACCATCAGTCACACCCAGATACACATCACATCACATATTTCCCTTTCACTACACAACCACATGTGACCTGACCGACTCCGGAGGGACCAGTCGCCTTGGATATAGGTAAGTAAGCTTCGCCTAATTCCTCTGCCGGTTGACTGGCCGTAGTATAGAACGCTCCCCCATATATTTAGTGTAATTAGAGAATTTCCACGTGGCCTTAGGAGGCCCGACCTACGTCTGTTCGGGAGGTCTTCAGCTCATGGGCCCCTGAAGATTGGATCCTTTAAGGGAGCAGCCGTAGGCCGTAACAAACTGGTAGCAGAGCGTGGTTCCGGATTCGATTCCCGGTCGATCCCGACCATAGTGTTTGATAAACATTAAACAATTCTGGTGGCAGGGAGCGTTGGTTTGATTGATTTAATTTGTATCTACAATCACGCCCGTTCGTAATACGTAAAAATATTTTTCGTACGTAATAATAGAATTATTTCCCTAAGTTGTTTGTTGCTTGCCTTTTTTTTGGTTAGTAGGTAGATTTGAAAAGCCGCGCCCTAGGTTGCGCAAGCGGGAGTTTTCTAGAGATATACGTCATGTAGGTAGATGGTTATTTTTACGTAATCGGTTAATTATCGTTGTCGGATAGTTGTAGTGGATTACTTATCGAAGGTTCGATTTCCGAGCTAGGCATTTTTGTTGATCGACCGTGATGTGTATCTTCGTTTATACTGTAATTTGTATTTGAACTAAAGAGTAGTAATTGTATTTGCGTACTTTGAATTTAACTTGATTTCATCGCGCTAGTATTTGTTATTTGTTAATTTGATTGTGTCTTTTCTTTTGAGCTAACTTGTATTTGATTGATACGTAGTAATTCGTATTTGTGTAATTTCTATTCAACGCGATTTGATAGGAACTGCATTTATTAACTGTTAATTTTTGTTGTATTTTTTGTTTGTTATCTTTGTAATTTGTGCTCAAGCCGCGTCGTAATTTTGCATTTAATAGTGATGACATCGCCCAAGCTACTGATCCGTTGTTTGCGGACTGAGCTACGCTGGGCCACAAGCGCCCATGCTTTGATAGGTCGACCGGATAGGGTCCATAACTTGATGAAGCAGTTCGAGCAGGTGGATGCTCGAAGGGCCGTAGTGGAGGAGGCTTACGCTGAGCTCGAGGATTCGGATGTGGAGAAGGGAGTCCTGGACTCCTGCTTCGCGGACTATGAGCAGTTCTTGTGGCTCACGGACGAGTTGATCGAGGCTGAAGGCAGGTATGCCGAGGAGGCGCGTGAAGCTCGGATGAGAGACTTGTCCGAGTCCTCTCTGAAGCAGCTTCAGCCGGAGCTGTTGGGACGACTCCCAACTCTGGACCTGCCAAAGTTCTCCGGGGTCCTTTCCGAATGGCTGACCTTCGTTGGTCTTTTCGACAGCCTAGTAGACTCCCGGAGTGACTTGATCCCGAGCCAAAAGATGGTGTACCTCCTGGCCTCACTGGAGGGGGAGGCCCTGGGCGTCGTCGGCCACTTGAGATTGTCGGACGACGCCTACCAGACTGCTCGGGACCTCCTAGCCAGAAGATACGCCAACGTCCGGCGAATTGCAGACGAGCATGTTAAGCAGCTTCTAAGCCTCCCGCTGCTTAGTGACCGGGCCAGACTGCGTCCGGACCTGTTGGATCCAGTCTTGGTGGCCTGTAATACATTGAGGCGGCTGGGTTTACCAGTGGGCGAATGGGCTTTTTTGTTGCTCCGCATCGTGCTGTCCCGTCTACCTCTCGTCCTGCGAATCCATTTTGAGGAGTCGTACGGCGGGGACGAGGCCTCCTATATTCCGCCCTTCTATGACCTGCTGCGGTTTTTGGAGGAGCAGTGCCGGCAGATAGAGAGCGCGGCGGGCACCGTTGACGACTTACGAGCCGTGCCCAGTGAGAGGCTGAATCCTCCAGGCAAGTCGTCGTCAACCCCCCCCCCTGCTCCTATTGTCGAGCATCTGATCATCGGGTAACGTCGTGCCCGAAATATATTAGGTAAGCCGGTTCCAGCGAGGCGAACTATCGCCAAGGAGCGCCGCTGGTGCTGGTCATGTCTGGGAGGGCACCTCCAGCGAGACTGTCCGCATCGACGGCCCTGTCTGCATTGCCAGGGCAATCACCATGCCGTTTTGTGTCTGGGTGCGAACGGCATCTCCTCTCGGGGCTCTGCCAGGCCCTCGACCCCCACGGGCGGGGGCGCTCAGCCACGCCCTCTGCAGGGTGACTCTCGGCGCCCGCCGGCCAGCCACCAGGCCCCTAAGTTTGAAAGGAGTCCCTCCCCCGACCAGTCGGGGGGTAATTCCCCCAGGGGCGGGGGTGTCATCACCCCCCTCAGCGTGTGGAGAGGAACTTCACGGCCACTCATCGGTCCGCTGGACCCTTCTCACTTCCGTTAGCTGAGTGGCCGCGACTGGTGTACCACTGTTCCCCATTTGATGGAGGCGGCCCTGTCTAGCTGCTGCCTTAGTTCCCACCACGGCCGCCTCCACTGAGCCTTAAGCCGTCAACAGTCCACTTGTCAAAATGTTCTGTTGCCGACGGCCTCAGTGAAGGCGTACAACCCGAGTGGCAACTGTTAAAGGTTGTGCTCTATTTATCTCGGGTTCACGCCATGTGGCCTCCCCTTGGTGGTGGGAAGATTAGGGCCCCCCTGGAGCGTTGAATCACGTTGTCAAGGGGTATTAGATTTGGTTTGGTCGAGCACTTAGTCAAAAAATACTTGAATAAAAATTAAAAACTGCTTTGGGCTTTCCGCGAAATTTTCCTATTGTAGCGATGTAGCGGTTTAAATTAAAGGAATTGAATTTAATCTACTCCTTTAAATGCTACTGCATGTGTTTGTACATATATTTAATCACTGTATTTGATTATTGCGTCTGTTTGCTGAAAGGAAATTGAATGGCGCGCTATTTGAAAAATTATGTAACATACACATAGATAGTGTTTAATCATTTTGCTTTGCGAAGAAGTAGGGCTGTCCCTTACGTTATTGTTTTGTTTAATTTGCAAGTTGACCTATGCGCATCGGTGATTAATTTGGTTGAATTAATTCTGTAGTTGAACATTGATGCTTTTGAAAAATTAGTTGAAATATGAGCATAGGACTACTTGTCTACCAGGCTAGCTAGTTTTGGAGATTATCAGATTGAAATCAGCTGCCGCACTATTTTAGTAAATGATAATATGGTGGGTGGCCTGGCTAGGCCTACTTGTTGAAAATTCATACTAGGGACTATCTGTGCGTTTCGTTCGGCTCTCCACAGACGACGTTCATGTGGAATTTGTGGGTGCTCTCTGCACTGAAGCTTAGGAGGCCGCTCGGGGCCGCTTCGTGTCGCGTCGCTGTTTGCAGACCTGATCCGGTCGGATTGCGGAACTAATCGTAGGGGCACAGATAGGTTTTGAAAGAGGTCGTCGGACTTCTGTCCAGTACCGGACTTGTTAAAGTGCTGCGATGCCCAGGAGGGGCATCCAGTGGAGGCTGACCCTCCGACTTGCCACATTAGGGCTATTTTTTGAGGCGTTGGTTAGGGTTGCAAGATCTGATGGGGTGCCTAAGGTGGCCTAGTTTGGTTGTAGATTCGGTCTTGCAACTTGCCTTCGCGACCTTGTCCCGCTGACCGGTTTGCTCGCGGACCTAAATCCTTATGTCCGGGACGGGGGTTTGTTCGCGCCAAACACTTTCAAGGAACGAACGCGAGAGGGCGTGCGGCTCAGTGTCATACCGGTTTGACATTCGGTCGTGCGTAAAACGCCCAAGGGCAGTCAGTCGTCTGTCAGGTGTGCTAACAATTGGCACACTGCCAATTAAGCGCGGGAACTCGGAATAATTAAGCGCGGACAGTAAAAATACGGTCTAGGAATTTTGTGGCGCGTATCCCTACTGGAGAGCTTCCCCAGGACTTATTGAGTTCGACTCAGAATCTGTATAGTGCATTCGACAATATTAGTTAGTGCGGCCTCTGTATTCTAGAATTAACTGTTGCTACGCGAAACGGTAGTGACCTTTGACCCTTTAAACTCCGTGTGCGTTTTGTGTGTTGACCTTATAACCAGCGATAGTTAGTGGCTTCTGTAAGTTAGTAAATCGTACGATAGAGTTAATTGACTGTCATCGTGAAGAAAGAGGAAAGTGACTGTGGATGCCTCGGAGGGCCCCCTCAAGTTGGAGCGGTGTCGACGCTCGGGCTGCTACCGACGGCCAAGGTCTAGGTTCAATCACCATCAGTCACACCCAGATACACATCACATCACATATTTCCCTTTCACTACACAACCACATGTGACCTGACCGACTCCGGAGGGATCAGTCGCCTTGGATATAGGTAAGTAAGCTTCGCCTAATTCCTCTGCCGGTTGACTGGCCGTAGTATAGAACGCTCCCCCATATATTTAGTGTAATTAGAGAATTTCCACGTGGCCTTAGGAGGCCCGACCTACGTCTGTTCGGGAGGTCTTCAGCTCATGGGCCCCTGAAGATTGGATCCTTTAAGGGAGCAGCCGTAGGCCGTAACAATAGTAATCTACATATTTTCCCAATTAATTGTTCGGATCTAGTCGTAGCCGATATATGATGTAACCGTATAGTGGGGGTGTATGAATATATACTACCCCGTAACAGGCTGTGGGTGTCGTAAGAGGCGACAGAGAGTTACTAAAACAGTAGATGGACTGCATATTCCTTGCATGCTGCTGCATATTCCTGATAACAAATACAAATAATAAAAAAAGCTATTGCCAACCCGCCTGCCAAGCGTGGCAACTACGGCAAAATACTCTCAACGAGGCAGACTATAGGAGAGGTTCAGCAATAGAATTTTATAGGCTCTAATGAATGGATGGATGGATTGTGTGTATAAACAATTTAGCGATAATTTGGAGTACGTTTCGCCATATCTCGGCACTACATAAAAATCTGACCGCATCACGTACATAAATATCAAGATATGGAAAATTTAACTGATTATTAACGGAGGACTTCGCATCGTTGTATAAACTAACTAGCCAATAAAATTTTACTGCATAAAAATTCTGTTATAAAATTGGTAGCGTCAAGGGAGGGATAGTTGACTCGTCTAGTAACTACATGAAGTTAATACAATAATTTAAAATTTTGTACAACCAAATTCAATATAAATTATTAAGAATAACTCAAAAACTAATGGTCAGACCTTAATCAATTTCTATGGGACCACATGTGAAGCACCAGATTTTAAATAAAAAAGAATCATCGAAATCGGTTCACCCAGTATAATGTTATGAGGTAACACACATAAAAAACATACAGTCGAATTGAGTACCGTCTCCTTTTTTGAAGTCGGTAGAAAATAAAATAGATTGTCCTTATGCGAGTGAAACAAAACTATATAAAGTAATAAATAGTAAAGAGATTCATGTTATTTAGGGATTTTATTTATTCAAGGGTTAAGTTAACGTAATATATTATATTTTCCCCAGATCATTCCGTGGTTATTGTAAGGCGACAAAGGGAAACTGAAACAGAAGATAGAATAGAATAGAATAGAATGATTTTTATTCAATATGGATTATTACATAATACTTATTGAAAGTCATTATTTTATTTACCACTGGTTCGGAAAATACCTCTGTCCTGGGAAGAACCAGCAAGAAACCCAGCGGGATTTTTTTTTAAACATAATTTCACTTAACAATAATTTTGTTTATACAATTTTAAATGAATTTTCATAGAACCAGCATGGTGGCGATCACCTTATTCCCAGGGGTTATTTTCATTCATGTATTCCTTGATATTATAATAACCCTTTTTGTACAGTTTTTCTTTAATAAAACTTTTAAACTTGTTTATTGACAAACTTTGAACATGTTCTGGGATTCTGTTGTAAAAGCGTATACATTGCCCCATAAATGAATTACTAATTCTGTGGAGTCTTGTAAGTGGCATTACAAGCTTATGTTTGTTCCTAGTGTTTAAGGTATGAACATCCTTATTCTTATTAAAGCTATTTATGTTTTTATGTACATACATTACATTTTCATAAATATATTGCGATGCCAAAGTTAATATGTTTATTTCTTTAAATTTTTCTCTAAGGGACTCTTTACAATTTAGATTATAAATCGCCCGTACGGCTCTCTTTTGCAAAACAAATATAGCTTCAATATCAGTCGCATTACCCCATAGCAAAATTCCATAAGACATTACGCTATGAAAGTAACTAAAATACACTAACCTATCTGTCTCAACATCTGTGAGACTTCTAATCTTTCTTACAGCATATGCTGCAGAACTAAGTCTGCTTGCTAATTTAGATATATGGGGGCCCCATTGAAGTTTCGCGTCAATAGTAATACCGAGAAAAACAGTGGTATCCACAAGACTCAACTCCTCCCCATTTAAGAGCACATTGGTTTTCGAATGTTTTACATTAGGTATTGTAAATTTAATACATTTTGTCTTATTGCCGTTTAAGAGCAAATTGTTGGCGTTAAACCAATGTACTAGTTTCGATAGAGCATTATTTACATCGTCCTATTTAATTGACTGCCGTTTCAGTTTGAAAATTAAAGAGGTATCGTCAGCAAACAATACTATATCGTGATTGTCCCCTACAAGATAAGGTAAGTCATTAATATAGATTAAGAACAGGAATGGGCCAAGAGTCGAGCCCTGAGGAACGCCAGCCCAGATAGGCCAGCATACTCCTGATAACAGCCGAAAAAAAGAAACTTTGGTTGCCAACTTGCCTGCCAAGCGTGGCAAGTATAGCAAAATCCTCTCCCATGAGGTTTATGTTCGGTAGTGGACTTTTGATATTCTGTGATGAATGATGAATGATGATGAAAAATAAGTAAAGCGCGCCAGGACTAATGCAGTAATTTGGTTTTCACTGCATTATTATTACAAAATACACAGCAAGATTAAAAGTAACAAAAATACTATTCAATGAATTGTTCGTTTTATTTTTTGTGTACAACCAGTCTCTAGTACACTCATACTTTTATTCACGTTAAATTCATATATGTATATAAATTTTGAACAGTAGCTGATAAGCGTAATTTGGATATGTCACATTCCGTTTACACTCTTTAAACGTGGTAGAGCCATGCTACAGCTATATTAATAGTATAGTTGTAGCACAAATGGGTCGGCTCGACCGGGGAAGGATCACACTGTCACAGAATACCAGCGTAAAATAGCAACTTAAAGCTGCTGCGTTTCGTATGGTGAGTGTAGAGAACCGGAGACCTTTTTTTCTGGAAACGCGGCATTCCATCTTAGTCCTCACGGGTGACAACGCATCTGCATTTCGATTCGCAAACGTGGATAAATGCAGATGTATAATAGGCCACAGCAACTACTTACCATCAGGTGGACTGTGTAGCTGTGTACTCGTTTGTCACCCTATACTATCAAAACAAAAACACGTAAATTGTTATTAGACTCAGTTTTAGTTTAAAACTTTAATTAAAATTAATACAAAGATATTAAAATATGTTTATTCGATCGACTAACGGCTTACATTTATTTATATTTTTAGTATAACTACTCAAATTTAGCTATTCAAAACTTTTAATTAACACTCTAATGAAATAAGATTATATAATAAGACATCACTATTTAGTTAAAATTATCTCTTCTAAGAACTAACAACATACAGTTGCTATTGTGTAAACGAATCTGTAACAAATATAATAAACAAATAAATTAATAATTTAAAATATTAAACATAGAAGTTGGTTAGACATAATACAAATATTCATAATAGATTACAAAGAATTTATAAACGTACAATGTTAGAGTGATAGCAATTTATCACAAGACGGGCTTCACGAAATCTACCTTAAGCTCAAAAAATCTTGGTTTTCTTAGAAACGAACAACAATTATGATAATTATCACGCCATCACAACTTTTATCTCCAAGACGGCCATAACAATAATTAAGACCGTATAAAGTACTATCGTCACGAAACCAGTAACGTTCAAACAAAAACACTGTCACCGTCGAGTTCTTGATTTCGATTTACGACATCTAACCGCTGTTCAACATGAAAAGATTTGTACATCTCATAAAGAAACTTGTAGGTTTTAAAACCACTTTCATAAGGTTCAATTACGTATGTATACTTAAGCTTAAGCAGCAAACCGCTACTCTAACGTAAACTTGTATCAAAGAGATAAAGTATCAAATTCTCACAGACCCATTACAGTACCGAAACGAAGACGCGGCAGCGGCTTTTTCCAAATTTAAATGAATTATAATTATAAACAATTACGAGCTGATTTAATGAATAAAGGGAAACGGTAGAAAATACGACAGATAGAGATAGTTAATCTATCATACAGCATGTGAGACAAGGAAACGATACAGAGAACGCCTACGTGATATCTTTGGATATACGATTCGGCGAGCGATAAAAATCGCCGGTCTTATTCGTCAGTCTTTTTTTAATTACTGAGGGGTCCGACATGTGAACTGAGGTGGTAGCGGCCATTGTGTTGGAATAAATACGACGGTTAAAATGATCAGGCTTCCGATATAGACATTGAGAAGGACATATGATAAAATAAGTTTCGGAACAGTATGGTAGTAGTTTTATTCTATTTACTCGTACGGGTAAATCAGTATACGGATGCGTACTGTTAAATATTACATTAAACCTTACTTAATAAATATTTAAAAATAAAGACGTCCTCTATATGGGATATTCTATGTTAATAAGTGTTTTGCTTTCAAGTAGATTAGTAAATAAGCTGTCCATTGCAATGAAAGTTAAAGGAATAGAAGACCTGCTGCATTTCGTAGAAAACACAAATTTTTATTTTACTTTATTATCATGTATTAATTAGTATTTGAAGAATCTAAACAATAAAATCGTGAGATTATTTTTCTACGTAGAAAAAATAGAAAATAAAAACAACAAAAAGCTTTACTTATCTCGATTTCGTAGAATTTTACCCGATGAGTAACAATAATGTACAATTTCACTCTAAGCCCAGCATTTCAAAAAATTATACCGACGTTGTATTTCACAGTGTTATAATTTGCATATTTTAGTAAAGTTTAAGAGAGTATAATTCGGAAGAAGATACAGGGCGAACGAAATTATTATAAATGCTAATTTCACTGTAATAACAATGTGTGAACGATATTAAGAATTGTAAGTTAGTTTGCTCAAACGAATTATTTCTTTGAATACAAATTGGCAGTTTTTCATTTCTAGAACTTTAAAATTTTAATTTTAAGAGGACATTTAATCTCATAAATAGCTTATCTTAGTTCATGAATGGATATAGACCACTCTAAAATCACGCTAAGTAATCTTTAGCGTATTATATGATAATGCTTATCATTATTGTATAAAAAAGCGTATAAGACGCTAATGATGAACTTTTCCATTTAACAACAGTTGTATTGGACAAGCGTTACCATTATAATGCGTGTATCATGGAGACAATAAAATAATAATAATATTTCATATTGATTTATGCTTTCGACTTTAAAAACAAATGATACAGCTCGTATGCATAAAATAAAAAATTGAACCAAAAGTATTTTTACTTTAGAATAAAAACTCGTCGTAAAATCTAATCAAAAGTACCTCGAATAATATAAGGTAAGGTTAATATTCGGTGTAGTTTACTTTAATAAGGTAAATTAAAAATATTTATTTTTATTTCATCATTATAGCCCTTCACAAGTCTATTGCTGAACATAGGCCTCCCCAAGTAATGTTACAAAATACGGTCCTGAGCCACCTGCATCCATCGACATCCTGCATGTCTCAACATATTGTCACTTCATCTAGTGGGGGAGGGGGGGGGGGCACCCTACAATTCAACAACCGGTACGAGGCTGCCACTCGAGAACCTTCTTCGAGAACTTTCCAACCTTTCTTCTTCGAGCTTTATGGCCATTTTTTTATTTATGAAGCGTTTAATATAAGTGCAAAATTTCATAGTTTTAATTCACTTGATTTAATATTTACATATTTATTTTGGTTTACTGACTTAAATGAGTAACCAACAGCTGCTTTCTAAATATTACCGCCATAAGAAGCAAATAGAATTATTTCCTTTAGTGTACTTACAAATTTTAAAAAAATCGCGGAAAAATCCTTTTTTATACAAAGATAACATCAGTTACATTCAATCTTTATGATCATTGCTGCCACGTATAGGCGGCATATGAGAATCTATATGTGTCATATGATATGAGGTGACAGGGGAAAACTGAAATAATAGACGGGCAGCAATATCTTCCTGTTGACATAATAAAAATAACAATAAACTACGATCGCCAACTCGCATGCTAAATACCACCTTGACAAAAATTCCCAAATAAAGCTATCTATTGTCAAAGGTCATTTTTGTTTCAAATGTACTGCCGTTTCGAAATGAAATTCCTCTGATTGATAATGAAACGACAGAAGAAAATCCGCTGGTATACTCTTTAATTTTTTCATTTTTTATAAGTATAATATTACAATTTACAATAGCATAGTATACGAAGAATGTAAAATAATATCGGAAAAATCGGTACAGTTATGTACCGATAGTTCTATTATTGTTTTCTACGATGCACTTCAGCTATGGTCGGAGTTTCTCTGCGTGATAAACTTAGAAATGAGAATATCCGCAGTAGAACCAGAGTGAACGACATAGCCCAAGGGATTAGTAAGCTGAAGTGGCAATGGGCCGGCCATATATCTCGAAGAACCGACAGCCGATGGGGAAGAAAGGTTCTCGAGTGGCGGCCTCGTACCAGCGGACGAAGTGTAGGGCGTCCCGCCACTAGATGGAGTGACGACCTGGTAAGATATGCAGGAAGTCGATGGATGCAGGTGGCTCAGGACCGTGCTTTGTGGCATTCCTTGGAGGAGGCCTATGTTTAGCAGTGGACTTGTGAAGGGCTGTAATGATGATGATGATGACGATGCACTAAATAAAGTAATCTCAAAGTTTAGAGCATATTAGTGTATAGCGAACCCGAGAATATCAGCCTCCACAAGCTACACTGTATACAAGTATGACTTATTAGCAGCCTTAGCTATCCTCAAATATATTAATAGGAAATAGACGACCCGTGGTTATATAAAATGAGAAAAAAAATTGGCATTGATAATGATCGGGGAATAAATATGTGGAATAAGAAAAAAGGCTTTAATAACATAAATTTACATGGATAGGTACGTACAATTGCTCTTTCTGGTGCCCAGGATAAAAATAAAAGCAGGTGTATCCCTGTGAACTCTTTGCTAAAAAGCGAACTCAAAACGCAATAGATGCGAGGCTATTGTAGAAAAAAATTACAATAGAGAGGATATGCGACAGGCCAAAAGGACCGGTTCACAATAGTTTATAAAAGTATGTATGACAAAAACATTTGATCTCTTTTCTGCGTGTCCTATTTTCAAAGCGGTAAGGCGCAGTTTAGATTTAGTAGTAATTTCACTCTAGAAATTTTAAAACGGTAGCGAGGAATTGTGAATGACATGTTCAAAAGTGTCTCCGAGATAGTTTTTTTGACAATATGCTGTAATTGGTGGGTTGGGTACCTGGGTTCTCCGCTATTGTTGCTACACAATGCATTTGTTTCCACCACAAAGGGACTATGGCTGCATTTTTAAGTAATTTGCTTATTGAAAGCATCGAAACTACGAATGCGTAAAATATAATCAATTCATGTATTCGTTTAAACCAGTTATACCTAAATAATTATTATAATTTAAAATTAAAAATTTTGTACAGCCGACTTTAATATGAGTTATTAAGAATAAATCAAAAACTATTGATCTGACCTTCATCAAATTCACATGGGACCACACGAGAAGTACCAGCTTTCAAATAAAAAGAGAATCATCCAAATCGGTTCACCCAGTAAAAAGTTTTGAGGTAACACATTAAAAAACATACAGTCGAATTGAGTACCGTCTCCTTTTTGGAAGTCGGCAGAAAAGAGTAATAATTGCTTTTCTGGCTTTTATGGAATCTTAAAGTGTTTGTGTTTTGATTTTTAATCAAATATAGATATAGATGTCTAAAGGCCACAGCATCCACTTACCATCAGGTGGACGTGTGTTTGTTTGTTACCCTTATACTGTAAAAAAAATAGAGAGCCAGTATAATTACTGTAATACCTCATTTTATCTTAGTCCTCAGAGGTGACAAATATTACTTATTAGTAACGTATATATTTTCATATGCATTTAGTAAAAAGCTGTTATTTTAACATTACATAATAATATTAAATAAAATAATAATAAACTTAAATACATAAACAGTAAAAAATTACAAAGAACTATTTGTATTTTTTCATAAGTATGTTCAATATTTTGAATATCACCATTAAGTGTTAAGGTTTCTTAACGAATCGTATTGCATCTGTAATCTTCTTTGTTTGGAGTTGGTTAGTCATAGGTATACCATCACGTGAACTGTGAGTTCGTTTGACACGTCAGGTTTGAATAAAAATTTATTTATTTTTAATTCCCGATGTTTCGGAGGAAAAAAATTAAATTAAACCATAGACTTAGAAGTTCATTTTAAGTCTATGAATTAAACGCGATAAAATCCGTGAAAGTAGTTTAATTCAATTTGTAGTATTTGCGTAAATATAAGAATTCGAAAATGAATTTATTACATTACTCATAAAGGAAAAGTATATATATGACACATAAGAAATACATAATAAATAAAGAAAATTATTTAACTAACCTGTTTTCCATATAAGGTATCCAGTGAAGACATGAAATGAATATAAAAGAAAGTTAGGATAACATATTTATTACATATTAAGGTATGTTTTGTACATTATTTGTTACATTTTAACTTAACTTTTCTCTTATTAAGAGCTTAGCCTAAAATATTATTACAATAATATTATCAACTTGTTACGAAACAATTCTAGACTTCAGCCTCTCCCAATTTAAGAGGACTAGATTTTTAACTGCGGGCCATATGAGGAAGCTCAAGGTAGCTCAGCTAGCTATGGAGAGGGCTATGATCGGGGTTTCTCTGCGTGATAAACTTAGAAATGAGGATATCCGCAGAAGAACCAGAGTGACCGACATAGCCCAAAGGATTAGTAAGCTGAAGTGGCAATGGGCCGGCCATATAGCTCGAAGAACCGACAACCGATGGGGAAGAAAGGTTCTCGAGTCCCCACTAGATGGAGTGACGACCTGGTAAGACATGCAGGAAGTCGATAGATGCAGGTGGCTGAGGACCGTGCTTTGTGGCATTCCTTGGGGGAGGCCTATATTCAGCAGTGGACTTATGAAGGGCTGTAATGATGATGGATGATGGGATTTTTAATTACTATTTTGCGTAAGGTGTATAAGTGCTAGCAGCTACCACAAATCCTCACCATTTTAGTGTTTCATACCACAGATCAACCTGCTTTGGGCTTTTGTTTATGTACCTAGTTGTTGTTGGTGAAAAAGCACTGAAGCTTTTTCCCCATCCCAAAAGTGCTCAACGTGCCTAAAGAAGTTTTCACTTCAAATGTTTTCATTTCAGTAATATTCATTTATTGACGAAAACTTGGTGCAACGGTCAAATTATTGTTACGTCGCGACTTGTCTTTTTTTTTTTGCATTTGATTTATATTTTGTAAATTGCATTCTGGCGTACCTTCGACTTGATTACACAATAACACAAAATTTCATTTGAAATGAGAAGTTGAACACAAAATTTCGCATTTCGTACAAGTGAAATTGTGTGTTAGGATGGACATTTCGATCACAGACTTAATAGATACACGGTATATTTAGTTATAACGCATGAGTAAAGAAGCCGTAAGGTACGGTTTCTTTACTCATGTATTTATAATGCATGTGATCTGCGAACCTGAAAGAGAAATAAAGTTAGATCTTTAATAAAAACTTAAATAAGTTTGTACTAAACCAATCGTAGGATTTAAAACAACATTTATAGCTAAAATTTGCGAATAGCCCTTAATTCCAAACGAAGCTTTTAGTAACAACGAAATTTGTAAACCACAACATCTGGCGAGTACCTTTTACTCGTATCAGAGTGCTCAGAGATTGCATTTGTCTACTTTCCTTATGGTCTATAGGCACAATAAAAATTCAAACTCATCGCACAAACTTTAAGGTATATATTCTCGTGGCAATGTCTGCGATATTTTCTGGGCAGTTTCGACGTTTCGTCACAAAAGGGAGACTTCAATCTGTTGTCTCGCCCGTTCCGGTACTATCAAGCTGTAAGAGCTATTCGGTACAGATGCGAATTGTTGGATGAATAGGCGTAAACTCGATTTTCCCGAGGCGAAAATGAAAACCCACGAAATTACTTCGAAATGAGCGTTATCCTAAGACCAGCCTGGAAGCACGTCTTATAATTGGCTTTAATTCTCCTTTACATTATGAAGGACGTGGTGTGTTATTCATCTTTGTTATGTTACGTAAAACAACAAACTGAAAAATACATTTACTTACTTTAATTTCCTACCTCTGCATAAACTTTGTGTTGTTGTATCACTGGTTAACTAATAGGGAATGACTCCGTCTAATACATCATATATAATATATAATATGACCAAGATAAGGCATGCCTTCTAGCTGTTTCGACTAAGGAATCTAGTCACTGGTTACACGCTTTACCATCAAGTAATCTCGGCACATTACTTGATATGGAAAGCTTGCGCATTGCCGTAGGAATCCGACTAGGAGCGGCGATTTGTCAACCCCATCAGTGCCCCTGTCGTAGCAGCGTCGACAAGTTTGGGCTCCACGGACATTCATGTAAGAAAAGCGCTGGTAGGTTTTCATGACACAGTTCTTTGAACGATGTCATCCGAAGGGCTCTTGCCTCTATAAATATTCCCTCGGTTTTAGAGCCTTGTGGATTATTTAGAGACGATGGCAGGAGACCCGACGGTATGAAATTGGTCCCTTGGGAGAGAGATAAAGCCCTAGTGTGGGATGCTACTTGCGTAGACACTCTGGCGGCCTCTTATCTCAGGGGTATCTCGTTTAGAGCCGGGGAGGCATCAGAGGCAGCTGAACTGAATAAGTGGTGCAAATATGAGTCTCTGAGAGATGACTACATATTTGTGCCATTTGCTGTAGAGACTATCGGTCCGTGGGGTCCACGTGCGGTGAAGTTTTTAAAGGAACTCCATTCGCGCGGGTCATTGCTGCTGGTGATAAGAGGGCTGGTTCTTTCCTCGCTCAAAGGCTAAGTATAGCCATTCAGCGGGGAAACGCAGCCAGCGTTCTTGGCACGACACCACGGGGAGTAGGACTATATGATAATTAAGTTTCTAGTTTTAGTTTTTTTTATTATCATATTTTTAATATTGTAGATAAAAATAAGTTTTAATTTTAAATTAAGAAATTGTTTGAACATAAATTACTTAAGCTACTATGATAAATTAAGCTTTCTACTTTCTCTAACATTTACAATGTTTTTCTACATTATGATTAATAATAAAAAAGTCATTTGTAGTTATATTAAAGAAAGTTGCCGAAGAGTATTGCACGCCAACACCCCGAGATCGAATAAAGAAAGTTTCATGTTTTTTCCCCCTTTTCCCTTCCTTCTTATTATTTGCAGTTTGCCATATCTACATTAAAAGTATCTTCACTCGGTATTGTAATATATTTTAAGGCAAAATAGGCTGTTATTTTTATTTTCTCATACATTTCCTTATTATACACCTCGAAGAGCGAAATATAGATAGAGAAGAACAATTTGAGTGGATTGGGCACATATATTTTAACAAAAATAGATGCTTATTTTTGTTCATAACAACTCAATACAATATTAGTTCGAACCTACGGTTGCCAATACACCTGCGAACCGTGGCGACTATGACAGTGAACTTGTGATGAACTGTAATATAAATGATGAGAGAATGATCGATGGAAACAATAACAAATAAATATATTTCTAGAAGACGTTGTCGGTATTAAAATTGACTAGTAGGATATCCTTAATGTATATTCATTTACAAAATATTAGGTGATTTACGTTTTCTGTGAATATTATTCACAGAAAACGTAAATCACCTAATATTTTGTAAATGTTTTTACGTTGTAAAGCCACGCTGCAGCAATAAAAGGATGCGGTATGAGTGGGTCAGTTCGACCACGGTAGGATCACGCTCTCACAGAATACTAACGTGAAACAGCAGAATAATGCTCCTATGTTTTGTTAGGTGAGTGTAGACAACGAGGCATTCCATATTAGTTCTCTCATCAAATCTAGTATTGACAACGCGTCCGCATTTTGGTTCCGAATCGAGGATAAATGCAGGTGTCTATGGATAACAACAACGACTGAATTATAGTACCACTATAATTCAATATATATATATATATATATATATATTATATATATATATATATATATATATATATATATATATAACTAAACTGGTAAATCCTTCAGTGAATTTATTACATATATTACATATAGAATGAAGAGAGGCATTTGAGCTAAACGCGGTTTTTGTAATTTTAACGTAAATAGTTCTGATACTGCATGATCAAGCGTTCTAGGAACGGAAATGTCTATTATGCCTAAAATGTGTGGACTATCTATAGCAATGTGCAAAGTCTTATATATCAGCATTAACGATAGGTGTTCTCTTCTTGTTTCAAGCTTATCCATATGAAAATGTGTAAGTTTTTGTTTGTAAGTTCGTACTTTAAATTCGTATGATATCCATGTAAATGAGATTTTTAGCGAATTTTCTTTGTACATTTTCTATACGAACCGAGAGAACTTTTTAAAAGTAATTCCATGCCCTGCTATTCATTCCGCATAGCTTCATTTTTCCGTGTATTCGTTCACCATAACATTTCCCATTTCGTTTTTTCTCGCTTTGGATAATATCAGAAATATGTCACTTAAGACAGCAGCGCCAATGGCGAAGCATCTGGTAAAGTGGGATAACGCATAATGTTTTAACTGAACAACCTAGCTTATTAGGTATATTCAGTAATAATCCTACAGTAAGATGTGCCAGTGTTCACGATTGGCTGAAATTATTCTGTGTGTACATACATGTTTAAACTCTATCTATTGTGATATCGTTTTTTTTTAAATTCTATTTAAAGTTTAAATAAAACTGAAGCAAGTTATAGTTATATAATCATATAGAAGATAAGTTGTGTAGTTGTATAGAAGATAAGCCAATTTACTCACAAACAAATACAGTAATAAACTTTATGCTGAACATTTTTAAGTTTTATTTTGGATATGAACATTTTATTGGAGCTGAGAATTTTATGCAAACTAGTGGGCATCAACAGCCAACTCGTGCTACTGCAAGCACTATTAACTACAACTATAATAGATTCTGAGAAGTTTGTAATATTTTTAATTTTGTATATTTTATGAGTCGTCTAGAATTTTGATTCAAATCGGCCATTCATTAACAATTCTATCTGCAATATACATCTGTACGAAAGCCGCTAAATAAATCAAACACATTATAGCGTACAATTGTTCCCATTTCTTGTAATGTCTCTCAACGGGTATTATTTACTCATACGGTAGGTATACGAGGCGTAAGTACGCCGGTATACGAAGAAATACCAAGAACGAAATGTCTTGGCACGCTCGAAAACACTTCAATTTCTCAGTCCTAAACAAATATGTTACCGGTGTAGTAATTGCTTGCCGTATTTACAGTCTTTTATTGAATATTGCAAAGCAAATATTGTTTCTGAGTGAGTCAGTTGTCTACTGCAGCTGCAATGAATTGTTAGCTTTTTTTTCGGTCGCCCAAACGTTAATTAGGCGTACATTTGATCTTAATTATATTTACTTTGTGTTATCCTTTTAGCGAAGCGTATAAGCCAGATAATATAGCCAGAGGGAAGTTTCTCATAACTCTAACATTTGTGGGACAGTAAATACTACAATTTATATATTTCGTCCCATTAATATAACATACAGAGTAGAAAATCACTTGGAATTACTCGAAATCACAGAGTATAAATGAGTGTTTAATTATATGAATAATATTTATATCAAAAATAATTATTTAATGACTTGCAAAATTCTTTGAAATATTGTTGAATATTTAAAAAATGTTGACTTGAAAAAAGTTTGCCTTTTAAATATTTTGTTTATTAAAATTTTCGGGTATTTCCCTGAAGCACTGTTGCCGTTATAAATAAGACCAAAAACTTGACTTCGTTCCGCCCATAGCAACACCTACTAGAAATTACTTTGTATTGATACACACGCAAAAAAAAGAGATCGCGAAAACTGATATGAACAAACGGCACCCACGGTCGGCTCTCTAAGGTTACAGAACTGCAAAGAGGCTACCGTGTAATTCGAGATCTTAAAGGAAGCTTAGGCGACAGTCTGGGACAGGCTAAAAAAACTTTCAATCGAGCGAGCAAGAAATGCAATATGGAAGAGCAACGAGGATTAAATTTTGCACAATCTAGTGGCGAAATCGACAGCTGCTGTCTAAATTCTAATACTTCTAACCTAAACATTCGGTAAAGATTGAAATTCCTTGTACCTTACTGCATAATATGATTTATCTTTTTCCTTAAAGTATTTCCAACATTTAAATTAAACTGTCGTCTTGGAAATATTTCCATTAAATAATGAAATATATCTTCATGGTTATAGGGATGTAAAACACAAATTCCCTTAAAATAATGGAAAAACGTAAAGATTACGCGGCTGGCATAACTCACTAAAGTCTCATAATAAATCCTTACAACAACCTTAAATTCCTTTAACAAGAAATTAAAATGAGAATATTGGTCTATAAAATTGTACGCACGGATACATGATCGAATTTGAAGCTTCTAGCGTTATTCAAAGACACTATATGAATATCAAAGTTTATGACGCCTATAACATCGGTTTTCTATACAATCTCGCTTTAAGGAGGAAAATATTTAACCGAGTGGATGTAGTGTTGATCTAAATATAACGTTATTTAAATAACTCACACAAATACTTTCCAAATAAAACTAATTAGGTGAACTTTATGGCGACAACTGACTGAAAGGAAATATTTAACTGCGTAGAAGATATTTTAGAGTTCTAAGTGTATTTAAAAACATTGGATAATATGATAAGCTAGGATGTAGTAGTGGTTAAGTGGAAAACCACAACACAACTAGGTTTGAAAAACAACAGTTTGTGTTTTTGCGTAATTAATTTTCAATTAACTTGCGCAGTTGCGCCCTTGATTTAGTAAAAAAACAACTAATTTATATTGCAACTTGCATTTTCAAATCTTTAGGTTAGCGATATTATCTCGCTTTTTACCTTAATTTAAGACAATAACAATATCTGCAGTGTTCTAAGTTAAATCGAGACTATTCTCAGGCCACTAAAGAGGAAAACATTAGTCGGGAGAGTGTAAACAAGTCGAGACGCTACAGCAAACAATCAACCAGTATACCCGGTCTTCTTGGACGTGTAATCGGATACAAAACGGTTCTGCTTGCCTTTCAAGAGCTCATTGCGTCTCAGCCAACAGTAGTCGATCTCAAAAGGAAATTACACCGAATTACGATATTTTCCTTGTGGGACAATAAATGAGTAAATATATGAGTAAGGACAGGAATTATTATGTCCATTACTTTCGACGATAAAAATAACGAAACGGTAGATTATTTTAACGGAATTAAATTAAAACAATATTGGACCGCTTTTCCACTTATGTCTTCAACTTTCAACAATGTGCTTTGACTCCTATTTTTGTTAGGATTTCTTCTAGGTAGCTGGTTAGCTTACCTATTTCAGCAGACAAATTAAATTGTATCCAGTGTTAAGTTAAATGACAAGAAATTCATTATAATTACTGGATGTTAGTTGTATATTATATTTAACTAAGGTGCCGACGCATCTGAAGCCCTTTTCTGCCGACTTCCAAAAAGGACTTTTTACTAGATGCACCGATTTCGATGATTCATTTTTTATTTTAAAGCTGGTACTGCTCGTGTGGTCCCATATGAATTTGATTAAGGTCAGACCAAAAGTTTTTGAGTTATTCTTAATAACTTATATTGAAGTCGGCTGTACAAAATTTTTAATTTTAAATTATTGCTATAAGTTTGTTGCATGTGTAGAAGTTCATATATTTCATATAGTTGCCACTTAGTCCAATAAAAATCTGAGTATCTTTTAGGCAAGAATAAATAGGCTTTCGTTAAGCAAGTCAGTGCGTTTTACCATTTTCTGTTGCTTTATCACTTGCCATCAGGTGGCATAGTGGTCCAGTAGACAGTTATAAAACTTATTACACATTAAATCATCCAAAATACAGACCCGAATTCCACCTTCACTAACCAATTATGACTGGTGAGTACGTAAATGGGAAGGCTGCAATGGATCAATATGATTAATAAAGAAATGACATAATATAAAGCTCTTAATAATTTATATGTGGTAGAGCCATACTGCATCAATTGAGATTGTAGTAATAGGTAGGCTCGACCGGGGAATGACAACACTCTTACATAATACCAGCGTAAAATAGCAGCTTAATGCTGCCGTGTTTCGTAAGGTGAGCTTAGAGATCCGGAACCCTTTTACTGAAAACGAGGTATTGCATTTTAGTGCTCAGGGGTGATTTGCATTTGCTTTTTGAATCGTAATAATTGAGGATAGATGTAGACGTCTATGGACTACCCATTAGGTGGACAGTGTGCTCGTTTGTCACCCTAATTGTATAAAAAATAATACTGACAAGATTCATTTTTGTCCTGGAAAGATAAATGGCGAAATGGTAATGCAACTTCAGTGAGGATTGATGGATTTCAGATATTTTCAGAGTGTGGTGTAACGAACCTCGAAAATTTCCTTGTCATGTTTTTGTCACTGGAAAGAACGAGTATGCTGTCTCTCGCGTTTTTGCAACATGCTAAACTAGGCTTTTAGTATAAAATGATATGGAATTAATGATTTCTTATATTTACTTATTTTACAAAATTTGTCGTATTTATTGTTTTACGTTTGTTTATTATTATTAGGGTAATAAAAAGTGAAAAATGAACGCGATACACTTAGCTTTATTCAGTGTTATGAAATTAATTGAAAATTTATTTTCAATTAATTGAAAATAAATAACCTATAATATTGTTATCGTATAACACAACATGTAAAATTGTGTATAAAATAAATACTGTTGTAAAAATTACAAAAATGGAATTTATGTTCGATAAATTATTCTTATTGTCCAGCCCGTAAATGACTACTGCTGGATACAGGCCTCTCTGTTATAGGTGGGATTAGTTTTAATCGCCATTCTTGGCAGCCGGAGTGACAGTTCACACGTCGCCGGTCTAGATATTTTACGCTTGGCGTAAACGACTGATTATACCGCTATCTATCGGAAGTCTGAGATCTTGCTGGCTTGCTGGATACTCTCACACCGCCACCACACTTCTAATCTAAAATATTTTTTTATTGTTTTATTTCATTATTAATTAATGTATTTTATGGGTTGTAAGGAACGTATGTAGCTTTTGCTCTAAACACTAACTTTACTTAGTCTTGTTTTGATGGGTGAATATACATTCTTAATTGTTTAGATATTTCTTCCATACATATCCAATAAATGTATACGCGTAATTGCACACAGTAAACTTAAGGACATTGCATAGAAAAAAAGAAAAAAAAAGAAAAAAGCTTATCATTTAAAACTTTGTGTGGTGCTATTAAATTAAACTTCTTTAAAATAGTATTATTTTTTCTATTTTCTTGGACACATTCGTTGAATTTTAGTCGATATTTCAAAAAATATAAATGATTCAGCACTTTCTTTGTAGTGTCAGCTCCACTTGCTCCAAAATTGCCTCGGTTCGGGATTGAAAACGCGTTTTTATACTCATTCGCGTAGAACGTTGAATTTGTAAGGTAGGCAATCTGTAATGATGGATCACTGCGCTGACTCCTTCAATATCGAGCGAATGATTACTCAATCTGAAGAGGTTCAATTTATAAGGGCACTTCATCTCGGTAACAATTTTTTGTGATTTTAAAACCTTTTTGATTTATTTAGGATGTTCAAATATTTTACGAGTAAATGAAAAATGTGTCTTATCGCTTATTAGATCTATCACACGCTAACATTCACAAAGGCTTAGTGATTTTTTACTTTGTTCTCAAAGGGTTTATTTTTTGAATTAACAGAAAAGGCCCATTGCTGTGAAAAAGAGAACAGTAGACGCCTTGGTGACATTCTGAAGATCTTATTCGGGTTAAATGTCTGCACAATACTACACAATAATAGTCACGTAAAAAACGATCCATATCAAAAAATTCGACTAAAGGGGACATTTTATCAAGAACATTCATTTATGCGACAAAAAACCGTTTGAAAAAGCGTTAGTGTGCGTATTCATAGTTAAGGATTTAACGTTGCTCCATAGGTCTTCCCTTTTATTTTCGAATAAAAAATAATAAAAAAGAAACGCAATAAAGACCGTATTTATTTAAAAATGTTTAATAACAGAGCGGCTCATAAAACTAGTCGTATTGTAGCAGCTTTTTTTTCTTTACTTTTGTTAATCGGATCTTTAGATCTGGTATCGCCCTTGGTTGTTGGGCACTCTCGTTAATGGGGTACCTATGAGGCCCGAGCCCGCATTATGTGTACGCGGGCTCCTATAGACTTTACCGGCGACCCTACGTGACAAAACTTCGACCCTCCCCACATTCAAATTTCTGAAGGAGCAATTGAAATCGGAGATCGTAAAGAGAATTAGAGCGGGGTCTTTTTCGAGCGCCCGTTTTGTTTTGTGAGCACTCAAAGCGGGGCTTCCTTTGATTCTCGAACAGCCATCGATGTGGAAGTGGGGGCAGCGTTTATTGGGATTCCCTATGACCTACCAATGGGCCGGTGCGACATCACGTAATCTAATAGCTTATTAATATGGGGAAGCCTTCAATCGGCCCCTATTTTTCTATCCTAGTAAAATTTAAAATAATGGATTCCATCTCGTTCGCTTTATTTGTTATTTATATAGCCGTCTTGTTTCTGCGGTACGTATGGCGAAGTGGGAAGTTCGTTGGCGCGGGCGATAGCTCCGCCCATTAAATTTATAATACGATAAATGAGTGACGTCGTGGCTCGTTCGAAGAACCGGCCGCGCGGATAACACGTAATGTCAGGTTATTGCGTGAAAGCAAACAGCAAAAACGCACAAGAGTATACGACCTGTCATTCCAGACCTTTATAATCCAAGACGAACTAATGTATGGGATTTGTGATATACGGCTTGTAGACACCATTATTTTTGTTACAAAAAAAAATTAAGAGCAAGAGCAGTAACGGTCAATTTCATTGCCAATATGTGCAAAAGCTATAGTACTTCAGTGCAATAACAATTCCATTTTCATCCATATAAGACGACTTTTTTCAAATAAAACACATTGATTGGTAAACGGTCTTGTCCTTTATTTTCTTAATTTTTTTTTAAATTTTATAGATCCTTATTAAATCAAAATACAGAATCCTTGTAGGCTTACTTTGTTGTCTGTCTATCCGTTCAGCTGTCAAGATCTTTATTCTCAGGAACGACTAGAGGTATAAAGTCCCTTGGAGGTGTAAAAAATTCAAGCTTCCAAGTCAACGCAATCAAAAGATACGGCCATTTTATGTCACATCCCGTACTACTACTCCCTGTAGACCTCAAAATCATGAAATTTGGCAAGAAGCAAGTTCTCACAGTACAAGTATACAAAAAAAAATGAAGTATCATTAATTTGTACTTAAAACACATAGTTAAAAATTTTTTGACGGTTTCATACCATGACATTTGCAGTTGAAGCATTGACCGTAATGTAGACCGATGTATGGGAGAACATTTTTTTCTACTGCAAAAATAAGTTTGTCCTTTACCTACATTTTATTAAATTCAGTAGACAGACGTGAAAACCAAGCCAAAACCATGCTCAACTTATCGTGAGAACTCGCACTTACATACACATATCCATAACATCATGATTTTAGATGCATTTGTGCGCGTCCACCAAATGTAATTAATATGTTGTTATACCTACCTACCTATTGTATGGAAATGAATATTATATTTATCAACTTACGGCTTTCGTCATACATCAAAGGCATAATGGAAAACTATATCTGCATGTAAACACAAAATACAAGTTATATCAGTATCTAATATTAAATATCTCTCATAATTACATTATTTTTATAATTATTATCTGAAAACTTAACGCCTAAGCGCATAGCATCGCAGGAAATTAAGGCTTTGATTCAGTAAACCCAAACATTGTTCAATACCGAATTTGAAAAGATTTGTAATAATTTGTGCTGTTAATTAGAATTTTGGTTGAATTGTGTTTTAATAAGTGGTAGAGCCATGCTGCAGCTATATTAATAGTATAGTTGTAGCACGAATTGGTCGGCTCGACCGGTGAAGGGCCACGCTCTCACATAATACCAGCGTAAAATAGCAGTTTAATGCTGCTGCTGTGTTTCGTATGGTGAGTGTAGAGAACCGGAGACCCATTTTACTGGAAAAGAGGCAGTCCATCTTAGTCCTCACGGCTGACAACGCATCTGCATTTTAATTCGCAACGAAGATAAATGTAGATGTCTATGGGTCACAGAAACCACTTATCATTAGGTGGACTGTGTGCTCGTTTGTCTTACCTTATTTTATAAAAAAAAAATCGTGTTTATTAATACAAATATCACATTAACATTAACGAATGCAAACAATACAAACAATAAAAAAAATTCTAGGTATCGCAATTCCGAAGGTAATTCGATAACGTACTAGTGTGGGTATTGAAAATAGACAAAAATCATGGAAACACTTAAATCCCAGCTTAATTTTTTATTTTTATAAAACGAAAACGAAATAACAGTTCACCTAAGTAAGTGACTATCGCAGTCCATGCACAACTGCATCTAACTTCATGCAAATAAGGTTACAGATGGGTCGTCACCCGGTTTTTGGTGCAGGTTTTTTTTAATGTTATAATAAAAAAAATTAAGCCACGATTGCTGGTCTCATCATTAAAGCTAAAATATTGTTGTCATAATTTTGATATGTGTGTTTATCCGCAACTCTTACAAAAAATGTATCAGCACAGCTATTCATTACATGGGAAAGGCTACTAATATTATTCTATTAATTCATAACGTGAAATGGGTTTGATATTTTTTGTATATATTTTTAACAAGCTTGAAAATAGGAAATGACTTTCTGTTTACATGAATGTGCCGTAACCGGTAGCTGCTACCGTATAATTGTAGCCGCTTTTCGAATTGATTATTTAGAACAAAAACGTTCCGACCACCCTTGAAAGAACTAATTCCAATATAACTTTTTGTTTTGTCAGAAAAAAGATGGATTCACAGTAAGCGAGCAACCCGGGTTCGATCCCCGTCGACACCAGTTAAAACAATTTCACTGGTGACGACGGGGATCGAATTAAAAATTGCAATTTTTAGTGTTAATTTACCAAAGGCGGTGAAAGGAAACATCGTGAGGAAACCTGCATGTTTGAGAAATAAAAAAAAAAACATTTCGAATACATGTGATGTCCGCCAACACACATTGGGGCAGCGCGGTGGACACCCTCTCAGAAGTGGGAGGAGGCCTGTGCCCAGCCCAAAGTAAAGTTAAAGCCTGTACATTAGTCCCAATACGTATACAGGCTTTACTTTACATTACTTTATATATTATTTACCGACTGTATAATGCCTTCAAATTTTTTTAATAGAATAAAGGTGACAAGCGAGCACACAGTCCACCTGATGGTAATTGGTTGCTGTGGCCCATAGACATCTACATCTATCCTCGATTACGAATGAAGATGCAGATGCGTTGCCACCCGTGAGGGCTAAGATGGAATGCCTCGTTTACAGTAAAAAGGGTCTCCGGTTCTCTAAACTCACCCTACGAAACACAGCAACATTAAGCTGCTATTTTACGCTGGTATTCTGTGAGAGCGTGGTCCTTCCCCGGTCGAGCCGACACATTCGTGCTACAACTATACAACAAATATATTTCTGTTTTTCATACAAACAGGTTTCCACGCGCAATTTTCTATTTAGCATTTGTTTCACGTACAATTTTATGCGTAGTCATTTTAATATTTGCTGGAATCTTTAAAAAAATGTAAACAAGTTCAATAAACAAATCTTACCATCTTTTGTCACAATCACTTACCGTCAGGTGAGATTGTGTTCACTTAATAAGTAAAAATAATAGATATTTTTTCCTTTTATAAATAATATGATAATAATGATTTATTTTGATTTACATTCAAAAAATTGATTGAATGTACTTTTTGGTAATAATTACTATTACTAGCCATGTACTACGCTACGACATCGATGGCTTGTGCCTACTAGAGTGTCGCACTCTTATGTTGGGCACATGTCTGCTCCAATTTTTATAAATGTCGTTGAAATCCAGTATCCATTATGTTACTCCAGTGATAATTGTCGAAATTAACGTCCTCGTGATATTAATAACTTCACAGACATTAAGGTTTCCGAACGATGTTTCCCTTTAACGAGCACGTTGTAAATGAGCACCTACAACTGCTATTTACAATTTCGGTTGGGTAGTATGAAATTTGAGGCGAGACCTCAGCTTGAGCAATGTCTCTCACTTAAACAATATATTAATTATAAATTTATTGTAATTAAATGAGAGACCTGTGGTAGCTTAGAAGCTATGCTGTAGATACGAGTATTCGCAGTAGGCGAGCGACCCGGGTACTATCCCCACCGACACCAAAGAAATCGTTAATTCCATTTTGCAGTTTCCATTTACTATAAAACAATTGTTACTTATTGAAAGAAATAAAAATATTCTTATAAAAACCGAAATGAAGAATACGGGCATATACGCAGTCGCATGTATGTAAACCGCTAGTACGAATAATCCACACCACGCATGATGTCCTGTACAACGTAATGGACTTATCATGTCTATGGTAATATAAAACAAGTGGATACGTCATTTATCATTTTATTACGTTATCCAAGAAACACAGCCACAGAATACTTAATTCCGGTAAATCCTTATCGTGGGGCCGAAAATTTTGATTAATGTCCAGGCACGCCCGTTCTAGAACGGGGAAGAGACGTTCTGCCGACGATTCCGGCTCAGATTATAATGAAAAATATTGTGCCCGTGATCGCCGTGATATATGACGTCGTTTACTTTATCGAAATAAAAACAAACGTCCGCGGCTATGAAAATAGTTTGGGAGAAATATATGTTATCTCCGTGTTAATGAACTCGAATTTTTCGGCTTATCAGATGAGCTCAGGCAATAAATAGGTCAATTTTTATGTTTCCGAGCGAGACTAATTCGTTCGGCTTGTAATAATTATAAATTTAATGATAAAATTAAATATATATTCCTTTTATGAATCACATTCACACAATCACATTTTTTATAATTTTATTGTGTAAATAAAAGTAATATTCATCGTGAAACAGTGAAAAATTATCCCACCGTTGGAGACAAGCCTCTAGTACGATCTTGACGGACTTGATAAATTTGACATGTCCTCGAAACATGAATGTAATTTATCATATGTGGAGGTTTATTCGTGATGACAACCTTTACCGCGTGTATCAGGCCAATTAACACATAAAATTGCAAACTACAACTTCACTGATGTCGACATTTAGTGTCATTCTATACAGTCAGTCAGTAATTTTATACGTGGTACAGCCACGCTGTAGCTGTACTATGGTTGTACCGAGAACGGGTCGGCTCGGCTGGGATGGCATCACGCTCTCAAAGAACACCGGCGCAAAACAGCAGCTTAATGCTGCTGTGTTTCGTATAGTGACTGTAGAGACACGGAGACTTTGTTACTGTTACATTCCATCTTAGTCCTTAAGAGTGACAATGTATCTGCATTTTGAATCTTAATCGTAGGTAAATGTGGATGTCTATAGGCCACAGCATTCACTTACCATCATATGGACTGTGTGTTTATTTGTCACCCTTATTCTATAAAAAAAAATCGCCATTTTGTAACGTGGTAGAGCCATGCTGTAGCAATATTAGTAGTATATTTGTATCACGAATGGGTCGGCTCGACCGGGAAAGGACCACGCTCTCACAGAATACCAGCGAAATATGGCAGCTTAACACTGCTGTGTTTCGTATGGTGAGTGTCGTGAACCGGAGACCCTTTTTACTGAAAAATAGGCATTCCATCTTAGTCCTCACGGGTGACAACGCATCTGCATTTTGATTTGCAAACGAGGATAAATCTAGATGTCTATGGGCCACTACCACTTACCATCAGGTGGACTGAGAGTTTGTTTATCACCCTATCTTATAAAAAAAATATCGCATTTCAAACTCAGATTGCTGGCGTAGGCAAAATGCCTTTAAGCTAACACAGAACCGTGTTACACACGGTTCAAAAACACAAAAAATTTATTCATAAGTGGGTTAGAAAAAGACACATTGCGAAAGAAGAGCAAGAACGAGCATGACTCGCGCTCTGGGGGTTCCAGTTAAATAAAAATATTAGCAGTATACAAGTTCCTACTTTCGACAATATAATTAACTTACTGCAATTTATAAATTATTGGTAAGTTACTTAAGCAATGAAAAGGTAAGTAGGATTAAGGGGCGAATTTAACTTCGCAGTGTATAAGTGGTAAAATTAAAAATTTTACACAACCGACTTCAATATAAATTATTAGGAATAACTCAAAACTACTGGTCAGACCTTAATCAAATTTAAATGGAACCACATGAGAAGCACCAGCTTATAAATAATAAAAAATCATCGGAGGTAACACGGCGATCGAGTACCTCCCCCTTTTTGAAGTCGGCTAAAATACGTTTTACCCTACTCTATCTATATCACGGTCAATATTTTAGCTGCAGATGTAAGTTTCTAATCGTATTTTTTTATTATTATATTATAACTGCTAATTAACGTATAACGTAAATAACGTATTTTACTTTATATCTGTTTCTTGCAAAATTTCAAGATTCTATGTCGACCCCATAGGATTTAATGAGTGAGTTTACTAGTATCAATATATGTGACAGGAATAGCCGTGATTGCGATGACTTAGAAGCTTTAATTTTTTACTTCTCAAGAAGACCGTAATGATTCATCATTATCATCATCATCACCACCATTACGGCACATCACATGTCCACATGCCAAGCGTAACAATTAAGGCAAACCTTTTCTACAATGAAAGAGGCACATGTCTAAAAGTGGACTTTTATGTACTAATGATAAAAAAGAAAACTGGTGACGATGAAGAATAAATACAAAACAAAACTACAGAGTACTTTTTTATATAGAATAAAGGTGACAAACGAGCACACAGTCCACCTGATAGTAAGTGGATCCTGTGGTCCATAGACATCTACATCTATTCTCGATTAAGAATCAATATGCAAATGCGTTGTCACCACTGAGGACTTAGACGGCATCCTCGTATCCAATAAAAAGGGTGTTATCCTTCTTTTATATCATTAACAATTCGTGGTGAATTTTAACATGTATTTTTTTATTTTTAAATTAAATAGTAAATTATTTATTTAAAAATTTAATACCAGTCGTTTAAAACTGTAAATAGTTACACTTTCATAATACAATTAAGATGCTTCAAACCACTCCGTATTCCATTTTCAAACACGTTGACACATAATTTTGAATATGGAATGAATCTCGAACTAACATAAAAGAAGTTGTTACCTGTTTCTCGTCGTTTAAGCACCTACTCGCGTTTCTTATGACAAATTTATTTGTGTTGTCAAATGACAGCAGCAAAGATTCTCAGCGAAGGTATATCATATAAGCAAAAATATCTCGTCACTGCTTTATAGATAAGTGACAAAAGATATTTTTATTGCAAAAATGTACCTGTATTTAATTTAGTGTAATTTATGAAGTTTGAAAAAAAATAATATCATTTCATATTTTTTGAATTTAACAAAACGAAATAGAAGCACAAAAGACAGTGGGCGTCATGTCTATATAACAATTTGTCATTCCTTTATTAGCGACCACTCCTGCCAATCACTTAAAAGCTAAATGGAGGATAGAAAGTATTTATGTAGATTAAAATAAATTAAATGAAGCTACCTATTACTGTCTCAAGTTATTAATTTATTTTTAGATAACAGTGGATATTTTCAACAAATGAGTATTGGCAATAATGCTACACTTTGTTTTTTATTGCGTATAATTTCTATCGAATTTTATATTATAGAAAATCGTGGTAGCTCTAGGACTAAGCCCTCGCTGTAGGTGAATTTTAAAGAACGCGAGCAACCCGGGTTGTATCCCCGCCTGCACCAATGAAATTGTTTATTGCAATTTTAAGTGCTGATTTACCACATGCTCGGCGGTGAAGGAAATATCGTTAGAAACCTGCATGATTGAGAAATTAGAAAAAATATTTCAAAAGCAATGTGTAGGCTGCCAAAATGCATTGAAGCAGCGCGTTGGACACTTATTTGCCACTCCTCAGAAATGAGAGGAAACCTGAGCCTAACCGTTGGACGCATACAGTTGTTATTTTTCTCTACTTTACTAATAATATACCCAAATTGAAATTAAATCTGAGAAAATGTGTTGCATGAATTTATAAATTATTTTGATTTATCATTTAATTTGAGTATCTGAGAAATTGTGGTGTCTTTATTTTTGGTGGGTCCTTATTAGATTAATTAGATTAAAATTATTAGAATAACGGTGACAAACGAGCACATAGTCCATCAGATGGTAACTGGATACTGTAGCCCATAGACATGTACATATTTCCTCGATTAAGGGTCAAAATGCAGTTGCAATGTCAACCCTAAGGTTAAGATGTAATGCATCGTTTCCAGTAGAAAGGGTATCCCGATCTCTACACATACCATACTAAACTCAGCAGCATGGAGCTGCTATTTTACGCTGGTACTCTGTGAGAGCGTAGTCCTTTCCCGGTCGAGCCGACCCATTCGTGCTACAACTATACTACTAATATAGCTGCAGCATGGCTCTACCACGTATAAAACTTCTTTAGTATCCTTCCCCGGTCGAGCCAACGTATTCGTGCTACAGCTATAATATAGCTGCAGCATAGCACTACCACATATAAAACGTGTGTCAATATATGTTTCGCCACCTACGTATAACAGAGGATTTGTTATTGACTATCATGGTGATGCTCTTGGCAATAGTTAGTTCCGTTCATCGCATCGATGGAGTCGATATCAAAGAAAAAAAAATAAAACCCCGACGAAGACGAGGAGTGTTATACATATATTTTTTTTATATTCTAAACAAACGTTACCCCCACACTAGGATTTTCTCCTGTATCGTGGAGGCAGTTTACAAACACAAATTTCACAAGGACAAACATCCAGACCCGGAACAATTATTTATAGGTCATACAAATACTTGTTCCGTGCGGGATTCGAAACCGCGCCCCCCAGCGGTGCAACTCATTGCTAAGCCACTGCACCACGGAGCCGTTATATGTTTAAAGTGTGTATCTGTGTATCAGTATATCTGTCTGTGGCATCCTAGCTCACAAATGGATGAACCGATTTATATATTTTTATGTTTGAAAGATGACTTTGATCGAGAGTGTTCTTAGTTGTGATTCAAGAAAATGTTTTCAGCTGTTTCAGATCATCAGCTCTTTTTTTTTCGCGGTTTTTTTTAATTTTCAATTTAATATTATTTCACAATAGCATCGAGGCATGGATTGAAAACTTACAAAACATTAGTAATTAATATTCGAGCTCAAGGTTTTTATGTTTACTTAATACATAATCGCTACTCTTTTGTACAACCTTTTCTACACGTAGATACATGTATGTATGTATGCTTGCAACTTTACAAAGCACAAGTTCGGCCCCACATGGAATACTCTTCTCATCTCTGGGCCGGGGTACCCCAGTGCCAGCTCCTTCCACTCGACCGCATCCAGCGCATAGCGGTTCGAATCGTCGATGACCGAGTTCTTTCTGATCGGCTCGATACACTGGCACTGCGTAGAGATGTTGCATCTCTTTGCGTATTTTATCGCATCTATCACGGGGAGTGCTCTGAGAAATTGTTCGGACTAATTCCAGTCGCTCAATTTCACCATCGCACATCGCGACAAAACTCGCGTTACCATCCATACCATCTGGATGATTGGCAGTCCACCACTGTGCGATTTAGAAGAAGTTTTCTCCCTCGCACAACTACCTTGTGGAATCAATTACCACCAGCGAATTTTCCGGACCCATACGACTTAGGAACCTCCAAGAAAAGAGCTTACACCTTTCTAAAAGGCCGGCAACGCATCTGCAATTCCCCTGGTGTTGCGGTTGTTCATGGGTGGCGGTAGTCACTTACCATCAGGTGAGCCGCATGCTCGTTTGCCCCCTCTTCTATAAAAAAAATCGTCTTACTACAGAATACAAAAGAATTTGCTGAAAATTACTGTTGGTTTCGGGTATTATGTGTATCCGTGAACTTGTAGGATGAGCTCCTCACCATTTTTAGTAAAGTATAATCTAATAATCCTTTTTAAATTTAAAAACTTAATAATAAGATGGAGAAACTAATATTTCGTAATATTTTTACTGTTTTAGGTATTTCTGTTAGAAAAGGATCGAAAACGATTGACAATTACAACATTTTTTCTTATTATTTGTGTTACATCATTAAAATCTGTTTTAATTATCAACCTAACTTTAAGACCACATTTATATTTTCTTTAGCAACAAATTTAATTGAAAATCCAATTTGCTTACTTTAATTTTCCCTTCAACTATTAGATTAATAGTAGTCGAGAGCGTCTTTCTTCAGTTTTAAATACTAAAGCAGAAAGTTAAACGTTTTTGCTTACTGTTTCGAAATATAAATCTCTTTTGAATGGCCAGTAATAGAATTAGGGTTGAGTTAAACGAGAACGACGACGAATGAAAGAGTAGAGGGATCGCGTTTGGCGTTCATCATTGCTGTTAAGTTTTTCGCCCCTACAGAAATAGCTTCGTTAACTCTATATAATCCGTGGGATCATCTTTATAGCTTGACGCAGAATTTCGGGTTAATTCGTGGTTCCTTGTTTATCAAATCTAAAACTTAAGAGTCACTACTAATTTTAAATTGTGACATGTTTTATTACACTATAAACAATTTACGATAAAATTCGTAAAATTAGCGTTATACATTATATTAAACAATTTTTTCATTGGGTAATTATTTTCTTTACCGCTACTTATTTTGGACATATAACACTTGTAACAACTACTTCTTATGATTGAGTAGACAGCTTTTAAACAATCCTTACTTATTTTATAAATGAGAAAATGTTTTTTGCAAATTAGTTGGATTGTAAGAAAACGGAGATATACAATTTTTATTTCGGGAAAATATCAATTTCTCACGAGAAAATATCATTGACGTATGGACAGACACAAATTCGATTACATAAATATTCATTTTGGCACGAAACGCTAATGATTTTGTTAATCTGTAATCCAATGTAAGAAATCCAGACCGAATTTCGGTCGCGACGTTGGAACACGGGCTTTTCCCATTTTAATTGTCGCGCTCAGCAGGCTACTTGCAGATAGCAGTTCTAGATATCTCACATCCTTCGCACTACTGGTATATACGAGATAACATACCACCATCTTAAGGACATGATGTCTATTAGGCATTACTCATAGTCTCTTCATACGTCACCAACGGGATGATGAATTATTATTTTTCGCTGCTCTACATGACTCTACTATCTGATATTATTGACATGACATTATGTAAGAAAATCCTGTCCGATCCATTTAGGTGGTTTTTACTATTGAGATATGATCATGTTGATGTAAACCTTTTCAAATAATAAATTTTCACGAAAATACACAAATGAAATGGGAACAATTACTTGGCCGCATACTGTCACACGTTTGAACATACCGTCTCACACAACCTTGTTACCTGATTTAAAAAATGTATCAAAACATGTCTTTCCAATAACAATGCCATTTTTATTGTTAATTCATAAATAATATGATGTTTTAAAGTATTTTTGTAATACTAATGCGATCCATATTATGAACCTCTTTCGGATCAGACAAAGTGCTATTTACATATTGTATAAGCAGATACAGTTGGTGAACCTAATGCATCATATTCACGTAAATATTATTATCTAATACTTTCATACCGCTTACATCACTTAATGTTTTCGTATTCAGCTTTTGTTTTATCAAAATATGCGAATAAAGCCTTACATACAGCCTTTTTCCACTCTTATATGTATCTTATATTTCAAAGGAGTGACAGTGACACGTTCACATAGTGCTCTGTGTGAAATTTATTCTCTCACTCATGATTTTATAAGCATGTGAGTAAGAAAAGATATGGTACGGAATAGACAATGGCATAGACAATTGACGAGGGTTGAGGACACATGAAGAAACTTTTCATATGTTCTATTGAAGTGAAGGAAATTTCATGACGCGTGAGCTGAATTTTACCGAGCTTAATTTTCGGTGGATATTGTCTTAGAATATAAATAAAACTATGGATAAGACGATGTAGATATATTTCCGAACGTATTTTATGGAAAACAAAAACTTTTTTATGTAAATTTATATTGTAAATAACATAGAAATCATGTCATAATTTTAAATAGCTTGCCAGCATCTGTATTTCCTTCCGATTATAATGTGGGCGTCTTCAAGGCAAGAATGAATAAGTCTTTGTTAAGATAACTACTGATTTATAAGATGTAGATGTAGCCCAAGATGGTAAACCATTGCGCTTTATAACATCTTCCTCTACCTCACCATTTACCATCAGGTGGGATAGTGGTTTATAATAGTTTTCTTGAGGTATATCTATATATCTGAAGAATAATTGTTGTATTATTTTTAAGTAGTAGAGCCACGCTTCAGCTATATTATGGTTGTAGCAAGAGTGGGTCGGCTCGGCCGGGGAAGGACCACGTTCTCATAGAATATCAGCGTAAAATAGCAGCTTAATGCTGCTGTATTTCGTATGGTGAGTGTGGGGAGTCGAAGACCCTTTTTACTGGAAATGATGCATTCCAACAAATGTAGATGTCTATGGGTCACATCATCCACTTACCATCAGGTGCACTGTGTGCTCGTTTGTTACCTTTGTTCTAAAAGTAATTATTGTCTTTATTATTTATTCACGTAATAAGGGCTTTTGAGTAATTTTTCGGAGCCTAGACGGCTTCTTTCGCAGCCTTACCAGATTCCTTCGTATTTGGTGGCATATTATCGAATATATGTATATCTATAGACGTTAAAATTAACAAGCTATGTCCGCATGAAAAATTAAATTGATTCGTCTTACTTAATTTGAAGAGTTTTATTTTTCTTTATCTTAGCAAATTAATATCAATACCATTAATATAATGGATGTATGCATTGTAACTCCTGATTTTCATAAATATTGAATATTTATTGTTAATCTGAGTAGTAAAAAAATTGTATTTCTTACAAGTTTAGTCCAAGTCCAAGTCCCAACATCATAAACCCATGCCTAGGAGTTGACTGAAAACAAAATGGGAATACGAAAGAATACTAGTTCGTTGCTTCTGGTGACCTTTGATTGTCAAGATACGTAACGATTCACATAAATTCAAAGAAATAACAAGAAACAGCCGCCTAAAATTTCGATTACCGAAAACTCGTTCATTCAAACTTCAGTCGTATCGTAAGATAAATTGTCCCAGCACACAAATAAACGCGCCCGAGAGAGAGAGAGGCAAAAGCAACAAAACCTCACGTATACTAACGTACGTACGTCTTAAAGGATAGGCATCGTAATTTATTATGTTCACCTCGCTCCGATCCATTGACTTTTGTGGTCGTCCGGTAAGCGTCTTTTGTCGCTATGTCAAGAGACCTAAGCGGCCATGTAATATGAATTAATAAGCACAAAGGATCATTATAATTCGTTTATTTGTCGCCTCGCATTCCTGTCGATTTTATTGTCAGTTGAGTGTCATTGTTGTGGCTGTGAAACAAATTTTCGGATAACGCGTGCTCGAACATTGCTGGCTGCATCGATTTCAAAGATTGACTGATAATACATTTGAATGCATATTATTATATAAAACCATATACATATTTTAATTTTATATCATATTTTCAGTGCATATTTGATTGTATTTGATTCTTTGACTAAATAACGTCGCATTCCAACTTATTCTTCCAAAATATTTCCTGTTTTCTATCCTCATTTTATTAAAAAAATAACAGCTAAGTCTTCAGAGCCATGGTGGGCTTCAAAAACTACGGGCACGCCGTATATTTTACAGTACGCGAAGATCTGAGGCTTGATACCCGCTAACATCAATAAAATTGCTGTTTTAAGTACTGAAACAAAACATCGTGAAAAAATCGGCATGTATGAAAAATAAAATATTTCTGAGATATAAATTCATCCACCAAAGTCACTACAGGATCAATTCAATCAAATCCCTCTCAGAAATGGGACAAGGCCTGTTTCCCGTAGTGTGGGACTCATCCAGACTGTAACTTTTATTTTACTACATCTTTAATATAATTCATCATAGTATTTTTTACTAGCGCTCAATGGCGTAGTGATGTAGTATATCATGGTAAAATGCACTGACTTAGCTCATCAAAAACGTATAAACTTTTGCCTTGAAGATACCGACATTATAATCGAATGGAAAGATAGATACTGCCAAGTTATTCCACCCCTTTACTGTACGCATGAAGAACGGCGAAGCAAACCGTTTGTTTTAAATGCGTGGTATGTCGTTAACAAAGGCCTAGGCTGATCGTGCGTCTCGTTAGCTCGTTACCCGTGTAGTGTCGTGTAGCCCCCACGACAATAATATATATATATATATGTGATAAATTTAGAATCGGTAGTCTAATTAAAGTCATAACCAGAGTAACACGTTTCTTTTTTCATTGACATCTTTCCTACATTACACCCGATTGTGGAAGGGAGACGAAAAATTAAAAAGGAGAAATGTTTACTACATCCATATTATTTATAATTTGTTACGGTTTCTTAAATATAAAATTCAAAATTCAAGTTTTCCAGAGAATATTACCATTTTTGATCACCAGAATATTGGTGATCAAATCCCTCCTACAGTTTGTTGTGGTAATAAATAATATAAATAATTTTTATTATATATGTATAATCATGCAATTTAATGATGATTCTATTCGTCCATAAGTGCCTTTTATAAAAAGATAGGACGTGAGGCTTATCTGATAGTGTTGGTGACGCGAGTTAATATTTCCAAAATATATTTTCAAATTAATAAGATATTCCTTACTTTCAAATTAAGAAGATAAATTAATAATAAAAATAAATCGTTTCAATTCACTGTACAAATATATATTTGAATTAACTTCGTGTTCGAGTCGTGCATTATATGGCAATCGGCTATGTAATACGAATAAAGAATTAAATGTATAATTATTGACATAACTTCAAGACATGTGTTATGTTTTTGTGATAAGAGATATGCTACATTATGGCTAGATAAGGATAGCATATGTTAGAAAGAAATAGTATTATATACTAAACTAAAAAACTAAACAGAGATAGCTATAATTTCAGAGAGTAGTAGTTTTATACGTGGTAGAGCCATCCTTCAGCTATATTATTATGGTTGTAGCAAGAATGGGTCGGCTCGACCGGGGTAGGACCACGCTCTCACAGAATACCAGCGTAAAAGAGTAACTTAACGCTGCTGTGTTTCGTATTGTGAGTGTAGAGAACCGGAGACCATTTTTACTAGAAACAAGGCACTCCATCTTAGTCCTCAGGTGTGACAACGCATCTGCATTTTTATTCTTAATCGAGGGTAGATGTAGATGTCTATAGGCCACAGCAACCACTTACCACTAGATGGGCTGTGTGGTCGTTTATCAACCCCATACTATAAAAAAAGAGAGATGGCACGAGCCTCCTATGATGAGTCGTACTCAGATTGGTTATTCATTTTGAAATGGTTTTTAATAGCGTTAAATTATAGTACTAAATATAAGTTTAAAGTGATAATTGTTTTCATGAAAGTTTCAGTAATGTATTTAATAAATATTTCAGGAATGTTTTATAAAATAATAAAATAAGAAATATGTTATACTCGTAAGCATTTAATTTTATGGATAGAATAGTAAAATAAGAACAAAATTGTATAATAAAATTAAGATAGAATTAAACATCAAGCGATTGTATTGTTTAAAATATTCGTTTATTAATAAAGATCATTGTTTCGAATGTGTGTAATAGATATTTAAGATTTATGACTCTGAAAATAGCTTGTAAAATTGTTGTATTTTGATAATTATTTTAATTTTGTGTAATTTTTGTAATTTTGTGAGATATAATTATGTAATGACATTCCTTTGGTAATAAAGTTATGGGTTCAAATATGGAAATATGATTGTGAAAATTAGTGATTAGATTATGTCAAAATGGCGTTTCGCGCGCGGTTGTCTTTAGAGTGGGTATAGCTTTCATAGTACAATAGGAGGCTGATATATTGGCAATTCGTGTGGGACCAGCTACAATTTCCAGTTTTAAATCAATAACGAAGAGCAATTAGGAAAATTGTAAGGGAAAGTTAGAAAGTAGTAAAATTTTCAATATTACATTTCCAAAGGGGGTTTTCGAGATAAATCAATGTTTTACATATTTTAAAATACCTCAGAGTCTACCCTAAATAATAAGGCCTTAAGAAGAAATACAGTCCACTAATGACTGACATCAAGGCCGGAACCATTCCTTAGCGATCCGTAGTCTCAGTCGTCAAACCTTTCTTTTGATAAAGGGAGGTAGGTTCTGAATTGAACGTCCAATCGGAGGTCACGCCAACCTCGTTGTTCCCGAACCCAACGTGATGTGGTATTGGTCTGTGAATAGAAGGTCAATAATTGGTTGATCTCTACTGCAGGGCTAGCGATGAAGACTTTCCTTTCCTGTTCAGACAGTAACTGTCCACCACCGTCCATTAACATCCGCAACACCAGAGAAAAAGCAGGTTTACTGGCTTTGGGTGGAAGGAGTAGGCTCTTTTCCTAACAGACCCTTAAGTAATATCAGTTCGGAAAAATCGCTGGTAAAAGCCGGTTACGTAAAATCAGTTATGACTAAGTCGTCATCATCATCATCATCATCATTACAGCTCTTCACAATTCCACTGCTGAACATAGGCCTCCCCCAAGGAATGTCACAAAGCACGGTCCTGAGCCACCTGCATTCATCGACTTCCTGCATATCTTACAGGTCGTCACTCCATCTAGTGGGGGGACGCCGTACACTTCGTTCGCCGGTATGAAGCCACCACTCGAGAACCTTTTTCCCCATTGGTTGTCAGTTCTTCGAGATTTATGGCTTGCCCATTGGCACTTCAGCTTACTAACCCGTTGGGTTATGTCAGTCACTCTGGTTCTACTGCGGATATCCTCATTTGTAAGTTTATCACGCAGAGAAACTTCGAGCATTGCCCTCTCCATAGCTCGCTGAGCGACTTTGAGCTTCCTGATACGGCCAGCAGTGAAGGACCACGTCCCAGATCCATAGGTCATCACGGGTCACACAACACTTACTGGTTGCATAATCTAGTTTTGAGGTTTTGAGGTATGTCTGACGAAAAGATGTGTCGTATTCTCCCGAACACTGCCCAGCCGAGTGGAATCCGTCGATTGACCTCTCGGTCAAAGTTGGACTTACCTAGTCAGACTATTTGTCCCAGGTAAACATATTCGTCAACAATTTCAAGCTTAGTGCTCCCAACAACTATCGGCATTGGTGTGACATGGACGTTAAACATGATATCTGTTTTGTCCATGATCATCTTAAGACCTATTCGTTGGGAGGCACTATTGAGATCATTGAGCATAGTGCATAGGTCCTCCAGTGATTCTGCCATAAGGGCTATATCGTCGGCAAATCGAAGGTACTACCGTATCCTTTCTAGTCCAGAAGCTTGAAAACGTCTTCCAATGCAGCGGTGAAGATTTTCAGGGATATTTCTTTACCCTGTCTTACACCTCTCTGCAATTGGATAGGTTGGATATGACTAAGTATTAGTGAATAATGGAGGTAAAGTAGATTTTTTGTGTAAAATTATGTCTCAGTGGAAGTGCATCCAAGGCTGTGATCCGGTTCAAAGGCCATGGCGAGTGAGATTACATACTGTGAGCATTGCTGTTTAGTTCTTCAGTGGTTTAAAGGAATTTGTTTACTTATTTTTTTCTACTTCTTTCCAGGGTTGGTGTCCATGGGTTAACTCATTGATCGTTCTAATTTAATATTATGCAAAAATGCAAAATTAATTCTATTTTCCTAGACTTAAGCTACATATAGTTAAACATAATCAGTGGTAAGCTGAATTGCTGACATGCATTGTTTATATGATGTGAGGCGAAAAAGGCTGCTAGAATTAACAAAATGACAACCGAACCAAATAAAGTAGCGCAGCCCGTCATGGAGCAAAATAGGTCGCCTACATTACTATGATTGCAAAATCTGTATAAATATTAAAAAGGTAGAAGTAGTAACTATTTTAATTAAAAGTAACTATTGCTATAGTTCAGTTATGTATTTTATTATAATTAATGAAAATTATAATAAATGTTATAATAAAATTAGTTAAGATAATATAATTTTATTATAATGAATGTCTAATTCCGTACAAATATTCTGGACTTGTATAGGGCTGTAATGATGATGATGATTATGGCTTAAGCTATCTTTAAGTCAGTTTAAGCGTGATAATTTAAAAAGCCTTTAGCCTCTACCGCCTCCGCTCATCTATGAGTTGAGGTAATTAAAAGCTCAGCGTATTGGCGGTCACTGATCAGCTAGTGGTCCTCGAGGTATATATAAGGTATACATAAGTCGACAGTTTTTAATGAATTCCTTTATTTTGGAGAACAAGAAGAATGGCGATAGATTCGATTGTCTGAGGAGTCTCCTTTTTTGTGATCGGATGCACATAAAATATATTTAATGAGATCAGACGAATGAGAAAAGGCGCATTAGAATCAATGACAACTTCTGATCATACGTATTTTGCACAATAGTAGGGACTCCATTAAGCCAACTTGACTTCATAACACACAGTAGGATGATCGGCAGTATATTCGCCTTATCATTGTAAGTCGAGGTGTACGCAAAAAAAGGCGTCTAATAGATCGACTTTCTCATGGCCAGTTAGTCGTCCTCTCTGTGCATAGATTGAAGAGATGGCTGAAAGAAGTTCTCGTTAACAGTCTTGGCACGAGACCAGAATACACACAGGATCCCGAAGGAAGGTGTACCAATTTCTCTCTAATTCCGCCGATGTGTCATTATTCTTTGAAAAAACTCATACTTCTTTTTGAGAGCGCTGGTGTATGCATTCCGGAACATCAATATGTCAGCACAGGCATGGTAGATCTTCCACTTATTGCGTAATGCAATTTTAAAAAACGACTAAACCCTGGCTTGGTCCTGCCTCCGACGGGCACTATAGATGATGTGATAACCATACCACCATACAATAGTCTCAAGTACTACATCAGCAACCATTTACTATGACTGTGGTATTGAACAGTCTAAAATATTTCTTTAAATATTATTCTTATGGTTTCGTATTCAAATGAAGTACCTGTGATATGATTTTATATTGTTTTATGTAATTATTACTAATTAATTAAAGAATAGTTCATGCTTGATCTCTGTTCGTAGATACGATAAACCACAGATGAACTAGGCGGGTATCTTTAAAAAATCTCTTGCTGTAATATATTGCGCATGAATACAAGACGCGTTACACTACTAATTTACTCATAAACAAGTAAGTTAATAATGAACAAGAAGCTAATCCGTAGTAAACTTAGAAGTAAGAGAAGAATATGATAACCATTAATATTATGTTTCGACAATGTTTTGTAAATGCAAATGTAATAGTTCTTTGCGTTTGCCAATACAAACAATCTACAAAATCAATAGAGTCTTTAGTACCCGAACAGGACATAATATTATGTATTAAACACAATTACCCCAAAGGATAATATTGATTCTCTTTTATAACATAACAAAGAACCGAAAGGGATCATGTCAAATGTCTCACCGGATTTATTAGAAGATTAAGAAGTTACAATAAAACACTGAACTAAAGAAGCTCACGTCGCATGTGTTGAAAGATAAAAATAAAGAGAATTAGGGGCGTCATTATAAGTTTAGTAAGAAAGTTCATAGCATTTTGATTTTTATTTATAGAGATGCTTAAATCCTACTTATATAGATTAAGTTATGTGAGATAATTCTTCTTTAAACTTGAGATGCAAACTTGAGCTCTGTGTTGAAATTGAATAAAAACTTTATGGTCATGAATTCCAAAATCTTATTAAATTGTTGCTGAGATTGCCTTATCAAGAAGAATCTTTTGGTTTTTTAAATAACGTTCTGTACATGAAGTTAGCGATGAAACAATACGTGTGTGTTTACAAATATCTACTAAAAGATTTCACGTAAGTACATAAAATATGTTTAAGTTGACAAAACTTTCGATATCTGTATTACAAGCCGATCACGTAGAAAAATAGTGGAAAGCTTTACGGGAACCTCTGAAGTGGGAGCCCATAAATATTTACCGGATTTTACGTCCACTTATCCATAACAATGGCCGAAATTGACTGTATGCTATCTCATTACAGTAGAGCACACTCCATAAAATGTTTCCTATATTTTCGATAAGCTCCATTTCAAACGTTATTGATGTAAGACCCATAATGTGTAAATAGTAGGTATCCATTTTCTGTAAATGAATGCGTTGCGTTTTTTCACTGGAAATATGTACCATACCTAATTAAAACTATATTATCGATTAAACTTACAATCTCCTCTTAGATATCATTGTTATTATTATTACCAACGTTTTATATACATTTTTATATATATATACATTCATAGACACTAAAAATAATTATAATAAAAAAATATTTACAATGGCATTTGCTATGAACAGAAATAATGTTGAAAACTAATAATGTCAATCTAATTTATTTCGACCATGGTGACATTTTCAGTCTGTTAACTGGAACCAGTCATCTTCGCTCGGAATTCTTTACTGTTATTTACTCATACTTTTAATCCAGGTATTCAAGTATTTAATTTCTCTAGGCGTACAATAAGGCTTACTTACTTGTTATAAGCTTATTTTTATACAAATAAATGTGGTAAGTGGATGCTGTGGCCTATAAAACGATACTCAAAACGCAGATACGTTAACACCACTGAGGACTAAGATGGAATATATTACTACTAGTAAAAAGGATCTTCAATTTTCGTCGCTCACTATTCGAAACAACATCATTATGCTGCTACTTTACTCTCGTATTCCTTGCAAGCGTAGTTCTTCTACGGTCAAGTCGATTTATTCGTGGTGCTGAATATTAAGTTGCAGCCTTGATCCACATGTTAAGGTCTTTGATTTCGAATTCCATAATAACCTTTTCTACTTTCAAGACATCAATTTTGACTATCGACACATTTCTGATTCATTTTAATACTTTCTTCGATGGAAGACATAAATGAGTATGTTATGTTTTCTCTTTATAATACAATAAGAGTTTTCTAAGCTATCGTATAAGCTAATAGTGTTAGAAATTGTTCATATTTCATATAAGTCGACAGGGATGACAACGTATCCGTGGCCTTCTTTGTTTGAAGTTGAGTATAGATGTTCCTATGCTGCAGTACCCAGTTACAATCAGGTGGTCTATTTTGTCTACTTCGCTTGTTTGCCTCTCGAATAATTTATTATTAAATAAATGGCAATTGCGAAACGTTAATTCATTTTATAAAAATAATAACAGATTTTACAAATTCTGAATTTCAAATTCTACGAGTCTACTAATACAAAATTAATAATTTAATTAATTTTGTAAGCAAGTATTTTTACCGTACCATTATATTATAAACAGAAACAGTTTTTAGTTTGGGTTATATTTTGTGAATCATTAAAGAGAACGCGTAAAATACTTGTGCCGAAATGGGATAATGTTGTTTCGTAATATTTACTTTACCTTTTTTAAAAAATAGGAATAATTTATACGTGAAAAAAAAAACATTCGTTATTATTTTCTGTACACTTACACTATTTACAGAGGGTCTATTTGTAGATTTTGTATAATTACCTTCCTAAACAAACTCATCTAAATGATTTAAGTTGTAATTAGAAAGATAGAGTATATTTGTTGGGCCATTACGTTGTTAATTTAAATTACTAAATATCTATTTCTATTTTTTTAGCAACTGTAGCCTTAAACGGAGATGTTAGATAATTACTTTAATTTCATTTTATTTTGTATAAACAAACAGTGGACTGGCTATTTGTCACCTATGTTTTAGGAGTATAAGAAATAGCTTATGAATTGTGCTAGGCAGCGGTATGACCATCGTCTATGGTCAGTGAGATCACTTATGCCAGGCATGAATTACGTAGACTGATGATAGGCAGCAGAGTCAAAAGACTTCTCCAGTCAATCCGCCTTATAAGCGCAATGAACTCAAATCCTCCCTAAAACAGAGTAGCACATATCCTGGACTCTTATATTATACTCAAATATTGCCTCATATTTGGGGATTTTCCCGTCTTTGCCAAGCTTCGCAAGCGGGTTGGCAACCGCAGTTTTTTATAATTTTGAGATGTTGTCAAAAAGACGCTGCTGCCATCTCCTTGTTTATTTCCTCTGTCGCCTCTTACGGCACCCACGTGACGATATGGGCGAGTGGATATTCTTACACCGCCACTACATGGGATTTTTTACGGGCTAAGGATGTTTATTGTAATTTTTTTATAAAAAGCAATGTTTTAAGCGCTTGTACATTGTTATCGTAAGTGCTATGACATATTACGCGCACGCCTCAACTGCACTGCGTGATTGGGCGTGTCAGTGTTCCTATATTTGGCGCACTGCTGGTCAAGACTGCAAACGCCTCGAGTCAATTCGTGCCCATTGTAAGCAAAGTATGAGATTGCAAGTATACACTTCACAGAGAAGTATGCAACTTACCCGTAGTACAGGTGTTATAGCGATATGCTGTAATTTTATTTACGACGCAAGCCGCAATCGTTCAACCAATTTTTTTTTCAATTATTTCGTTAAACATTGTTTTATGGGAAAAAAATTTAGACTTTCGTTCTATTACTCTTAGTTTCGATGAAAATTTGCTGTTTATTTCCGCATTTTTAATAATGGGTTACAGTATTTACTAATATTTTTAAATTAATTAAATTATATTATTTCAAATGATACTAGATATAGTTGAGTGCAAGCTATGAGGCATATCGTTTTAGTCCACAGAAGTGGCAACGCATCTGAAGCCTTTTTGAGGGTTTTTGAGTTTAAAGTTTTCGTTTGTGAGTTTAAAGTCATCAAACACCCTTATAAAAAAAATATATCAAAAAATATAAACAAAATTTACAATAAAAATTAAGAAAGATGAATTCGAAGTGGCAGAGATTTGATATCAGGGTAATATTTCGTAATATTAACTACCTATTAAGGCTTGTGAAGAACGGGCGTGTTGTTAAATTCATAATTAATGGCTTTTTATCCGTTTTATGTGTAACATTTATTTTACGAACAATTTTTGTTGCTTTTGTTTCGTTAATACTTTGCGAATTTTCACAATGAATTAATTTTAATTAAAATGTTTATTACCATTACCTTTACAGACTATAAAAGTCCACTGCTGAACATAGGCCTCCCCATAAATTGCCTCATTGGTAGGATTTGATACGCAGGTATATTGTAACCACAGTTTGTTGCTATTTGAGAAGTTATTAGGAAAATTTGTTGGCTATCGTGCTTATGTAAATTAATTAAGAATTTTTAAAATAAATTTGTTAAAACAACAAACAATTTGTTAAGGCTATAATTTCTTAAGTAGCCCGACCATTATTACATATCTATTAAACAATATAGAAATATTTATAGAACAGCCGTAAGTAGAGTTAAAATCTTTTACTAAATTTATACCTACAAAATAAAATATTTATTGAATTTCACAAAAATAATGAATAATTTTTAATTACAAGCTAATTACACTGGAGGTTTATTTGATACCTACTGAAGTTGAACGGATTCGGCGTCCTATAGATAAGTAAATCACAAACATGTTAACATGTTTTAGCCCAACAAATAAGTAAAGTATAATTTTAACAGCGGAATTTACAAATGAGTTCCAAAGATATTAACGAATTAAAATTTAATTAAAAAGTTCCAAACGAAGCGACCGAAGATAACACGAATGCATTCATGGATAAAATAGTGCCCCGTTAATAATTTTAACTTATACCCAAATCAGGGATTATGTAAGAAAGAATCATTGTAATTATTAATTCATGTCCTACTGAGGCAGTTGGTCGCATTCTTGATCATTGAGCGAGTGCAACTAAAGGAACTTTTAATTATTCCTACGGTAATTATTTTGGGCAATTTGTACCTCAGTAATCCAGATTGACGTAAACTTCTTGAACCTGTAGTAAATAGAATTTTAATGAAACCTTGAAAGCTTTTTAATTTTTTTTTGAATCCGAATAAATATAAAATCGATTGCATCAATACAATCGATTTTCTAAATTATTTCTTATTTTATTGTTTTTCGAAATGTAGATTGTAAAAAGAGCTAGTGTTTTTGTATTAAACTTTAAGTATTAAGTATTAACCAATTAGTTAACTTCAGGCCCAAAAATCCTATTCTCCTTTTAGACCTTACAATATTTCTCGGGAAAACGGCGCCGAGTACCGGAACAAACTTGTGTCTGAAGTCGAGTCTTTGCTGAACAAAGTCTCGGATTGGGGGCGACTAAATCTAGTCCAGTTTAATCCTCAGAAGACACAAGTTTACGCGTTTACCGCTAAAAAGAACCCCTTTGTCGTATCTCCTCAGTTTCAAAGCACTCCCCTTCTTGCCTCAGCCAGTATCGGAATCCTCGGAGTCGACATATCGACTGACGTGCAGTTTCGTGGTCACTTGGAAGAGAAGGCCAAATTGGCCTCTAAAAAGCTTGGTATGCTCAGCAGAGCGGGACAGTATTTCATGCCGGCACACCGCCTGCAACTTTACAAAGCGCAGGTTCGGCCTCACATGGAATACTGTTCCCATCTCTGGGCAGGGGCTCCCCAGTGCCAGCTCCTTCCAATTGACCGCATCCAGCGTAGAGCGGCTCAAATCGTCGACGACCGAGTCCTTTCCGATCGGCTCGATCTGCGAAGAGATGTTGCATCCCTTTGCATTTTCTTTCACATCTACCACGGGGAGTGCTTTCAGGAATTGTTCGGATTAATCCCAGCCGCCAAATTTCACGAACGCACATCGCGGCAGAACTCCCGATACCATCCACACCATCTGGATGATTGGCGGTCCACCACTGTGCGATTTAGAAGATCCTCGCACGACTTCCTTGTGGAATCGATTACCATCAGCGATTTTGCGGAACGATACGACTTAGGGACCTTCAAGAAAAGAGCGTACTCCTTTTTAAAAGGCCGGCAACGCATCTGCGATTCCCTCCCTGGTGTTGCAGCTGTTCATGGGCGGCGGTAGTCACTTACCATCAGGTGAGCCGCATGCTCGTTTGCCCCCTCTCCTATAAAAAAAATTTTTTTTTGAAGGCAGTTCGGTGTTACAGCATATCACTCTAATATAGTTAACGGCAATGATGATTCTATGGAGCTTTTACAAAAGATTAGTCTCTCTGAACCTTCTAGAGCTCGAATGCAAAACAAATCTATTCTATATACATATAATAAATCTGTAGAAAAGTCGTGTCTGTAATCCTAATATATTCTTGAAAAAAACAAGTCTAGGGGACTAAATAAAGGGTTCTTGAACACAAATTAGTGGTTTTTAGAATTTTTGTCAGTCTGTCTGTCTGTCTGTCTGTCTGTCTTTCTGTCTGTCTGTCAGTGACCCCGGGCAACTTATAGGCTACTTTTTATCCGATTATGGAACTTCAAAAAAAGAAGGTTAAGTATTTTATTTCCTTTAGATGTTAATTTTCTATTATATCTTAGTTATATAGGATGACGGGTGTTTTCCAAATAAATACCATATTTATAAATAAAGTATAAATTATAGTTATAACCTTGGTAAAATAATTTGAAACTACACCGATTTAGTTGTCAAAACAGCGCCATCTATCATCAAATGGATAAAGTAGTATATTTTGCCTTCAGTTTCTAATAAGTTAAATAATATAAATAACTTACATTTACTATACTTACTATACTTCCATGTAGTGGCGGTTAAGAATATCCACTACCCCATATCTTCCCGTGGGTGTCGTAAAAGGCGACAAAGGGAAACAGGCAGGAGATGGGCAGCAGCATCTTCCTGATAATAGCCAAAATAACAATAAAAAAAAAACTGCGGTTGCCAACCCGCTCGCCAAGCGTGGCAACTATGGCAATATACCCCCCATGAGCAATGACAATAATAAACGGCCCCCAGTCCCCGGCGGCCCCGCTATTCCTGGCTACGGTGGCGACCATGGTAACGGCGGGGCAGGGGGTGCTAAGAATCTCCGGTGCAGGTTCGGTTGCCACCTACGACGACTCGACCTGGCAACATACAACGCACGCACCCTGAGGACTGACGAGAAGATTGTGGAGCTGGAAGAAGAGATAGACAAGTTACGCTGGCATATTATAGGATTATCCGAAGTCCGAAGAGAGGGGGAGGACACGGTAATCCTCGAATCCGGCAACTTGCTCTATTACCGGGAGGGCGACCATCTGTCCCAAGGAGGTGTCGGATTTATCGTCCACAAGTCTCTCGTTAACAACGTTGTAAAGATTGAGTGTGTCGACGAGGGTTGCGTACCTTATACTCAGAATCACCAAACGGTATTCGCTGAAGGTCATACAGGTTTACGCACCAACCTCGGCACACCCCGATCAGGAGGTGGAGGAAATGTATGAGGATATCTCTAGAGCCATGCATTCCTCCAAAACCCAATATACGGTGTTAATGGGAGACTTCAATGCAAAACTAGGCACAAGAGAGAACGGTGAGCTGAAAGTAGGGAAATTTGGAATAGGGCAACGGAACCCAAGGGGCCAGCAGCTGGCCGACTTCATGGAGAAAGAGGGACTCTTTATGATGAACTCTTTCTTCCAGAAGCGGCCCCACAGGAAGTGGACCTGGTCGAGCCCCGACGGTTCGACAAAAAATGAGATTGACTTCATTATGACGACCAGACGACAACTGTTCAGTGATGTCTCAGTGATCGCGAGGGTGAAAACCGGCAGCGATCACCGAATGGTTAGAGGCACACTGAACCTAAACGTTAAGTTGGAGAGGTCTCGTCTAATGAAGTCAACGCTCCGTCCCCCTCGTGCTCTAATCCAAAGTCCCGAAACCTTTCAGCTCGAGTTACAAAACCGTTTTCAGTGCCTAGAAGACTGCAATGAAGTGGACGATTTGAATGACAAGCTCGTGGAAACTGTCCATGCGGTCGGAGCTAAGTTCTGCAAGACCCGCCGCAGAAGAACACAAAAACTCTCCGATCACACTCTTAATCTCATGGCTGTTAGACGGGAGATGAAGCTACATTCTTCAACAGATTTAACAGCATACAGGCAACTGAACAGACAGATCTCCAAATGCATGCGGCGGGACCTACGCAAATTCAATACAGCTCGTATTGAAGAAGCGATCGAGCGGAACCAAGGCTCCAAAGTCTTTGCCAGAGATCTGTCTGCCAGAAAGCGCCAACTGTCAAAGCTGAAGACAGAATGTGGCAGCATCGTTTCCGGGGCACCTGAGATTTTGAGTGAGATTGAGAGGTTCTATGGGCAGCTGTACACGTCATCGTTGGAGCCGCACGCAAGTGTGAGTAACGATCCAAGAGCGAGTCTTATCCGACATTATTCCGATGATATCCCGGACGTCAGTCTGAGCGAGATTAGAATGGCTCTCCAGCACCTTAAAAACGGCAAGGCCCCAGGCGAGGATGGAATTACAGCGGAGCTTCTGAAAGCGGGTGGAAAACCGGTACTTGAAGTCCTTCAGAAGCTCTTTAATTCCGTCCTCCATGGTGGCATTACACCGGAGGCGTGGAGCAGAAGTGCGGTGGTCTTGTTCTTCAAGAAAGGCGACAACGCTCTCTTGAAGAACTACAGACCGATTTCCCTTCTGAGCCGCGTCTACGTGCTGTTTTCGAGAGTCATTACGAATCGTCTCGCGCGCAGACTTGACGACTTCCAGCCTCCCGAACAAGCCGGTTTCCGAAAAGGCTTTAGCACCATAGACCACATACATACCCTTCGGCAAATTGTACAGAAGTCCGAGGAGTACAATTTGCCACTATGTCTGGCGTATGTGGACTATGAGAAAGCCTTTGATTCCGTCGAAATTTGGGCGGTGCTGCAGTCCCTTCAGCGATGCCAAGTTGACTGTCGGTATATCGAAGTGTTGAAGTGCTTGTACAGTAGGGCTACGATAGCTATCCGAGTACAGAACCAGAGTACGAAACCTATCCAATTGCAGAGAGGTGGAAGACAGGGTGACGTCATATCCCCGAAACTCTTTACCGCTGCATTGGAAGATGTTTTTTTTTTTTTTTTTTTTTTTTTTTTTTTATAGGAGAGGGGGCAAACGAGCATGCGGCTCACCTGATGGTAAGTGACTACCGCCGCCCATGAACAACCGCAACACCAGGGGAATTGCAGATGCGTTGCCGGCCTTTTAAAAAGGAGTAGGCTCTTTTCTTGAAGGTCCCTAAGTCGTATCGGTCCGGAAAAATCCCTGGTGGTAAACTATTCCACAAGGAAGTTGTGCGAGGAAGAAAACATCTTCTAAATCGCACAGTGGTGGACCGCCAATCATCCAGATGGTGTGGATGGTATCGGGAGTTCTGCCGCGATGTGCGTTCGTGAAATTTGGCGGCTGGGATTAATCCGAACAATTCCTCAGAGCACTCCCCATGGTAGATGCGAAAGAAAATGCAAAGAGATGCAACATCTCTTCGCAGTGCCAATGAATCGAGCCGATCGGAAAGGGCTCGGTCGTCGACGATTCGAGCCGCTCTGCGCTGGATGCGGTCAAGTGGAAGGAGCTGGCACTGGGGAGCCCCTGCCCAGAGATGGGAACAGTATTCCATGTGAGGCCGAACCTGCGCCTTGTAAAGTTGCAGGCGGTGTGCCGGCATGAAATACTGTCCCGCTCTGCTGAGCACGCCAAGCTTTTTAGAGGCCAATTTGGCCTTCTCTTCCAAGTGACCACGAAACTGCACGTCACTCGATATGTCGACTCCGAGGATACCGATACTGGCTGAGGCAACAAGGGGAGTACCTTGAAACTGAGGAGATACGACAAAGGGGTTCTTTTTAGCGGTAAACGCGCAAACTTGTGTCTTCTGAGGATTAAACTGGACTAGATTTAGTCGCCCCCAATCCGAGACTTTGTCCAGCAAAGACTCGACTTCAGACACAAGTTTGTTCCGGTACTCGGCGACGTTTTCCCGAGAAATATTGGCCCGGCCGGTGTATAGAGCATCACCAGTGCTGTCATCCGCATAGCAATGAATGTTACCAGTTAGCAACATATCATTGATATGCAGAAGAAACAGCGTTGGTGATAGCACACAGCCTTGTGGAACACCAGCGTTAATAGGCTTGTAGTCAGAACATGCACCGTCTACAACGACCTTGATGCTCCGATCTGCAAGAAAGCTGGTGATCCAATTGCACAATTTCTCGGGAAGCCCATAGGAAGGCAGCTTCGAAAGAAGCGCTTTGTGCCAAACCCGATCAAAGGCCTTCGCAATGTCCAGACTAACGGCCAACGCCTCCCCCTTGGACTCTACTGCCTTCGCCCATCTATGTTTCAAGCTTCTGGACTGGAAAGGATACGGTATCAACATCAATGGCGAGTACATCACTCACCTTCGATTTGCCGACGATATAGTCCTTATGGCAGAATCGCTGGAGGACCTAAGCACTATGCTCAATGACCTCAATAGTGTTTCCCAACGGATAGGTCTTAAGATGAACATGGACAAAACAAAGATCATGTTTAATGTCCATGTCACACCTATGCCGGTAGTTGTTGGGAACACTAAGCTCGAAGTTGTTGACGAGTATGTTTACCTGGGACAAATAGTCCGACTAGGTAAGTCCAACTTCGACCGAGAGGTCAATCGACGGATTCAACTCGGTTGGGCAGCGATCGGGAAATTACGGCACATCTTCTCGTCAGGTATACCTCAAAACTTGAAAACGAGACTGTACACCCAGTGCGTGTTGCCAGTGATGACATACGGAACTGAGACGTGGTCCTTCACTGCTGGCCGGATGAGGAAGCTCAAGGTCGCTCAGCGAGCTATGGAGAGGGCTATGCTCGGAGTTTCTCTGCGTGATAAACTCAGAAATGAGGATATCCGCAGTAGAACTAGAGTGACCGACATAGCCCAACGGATTAGTAAGCTGAAGTGGCAATGGGCCGGCCATATAGCTCGAAGAACCGACAACCGATGGGGAAGAAAGGTTCTCGAGTGGCAGCCTCGTACCGGCAGGCGAAGTGTAGGGCGTCCCCCCACTAGATGGAGTGACGACCTGGTAAGATATGCAGGAAGTCGATGGATGCAGGTGGCTCAGGACCGTGCTTTGTGGCATTCTTTGGGGGAGGCCTATGTTCAGCAGTGGACTTGTGAAGGGCTGTAATGATGAATGATGATGATGATATATGATTAAATGATTAGATTTTTAAAATCGTACCTACAATCCCAAAAATAGACCTATTTGAAGAAACTGGAACACTTTTTAGACTATCTCTTACATTTATTTTGTTACAGGATCATGTGCTGCTTTAGAGAGACTTCAGTTTAAAAGGACATGTGCTCCTGATGGTCATAGGTAATAAATTGTTAATTTGATTGTTCCTACGAAATTAACAAATTATAATTTATGATTTGTTTAGCGGCTTTAGTTTGAAAGTGGAATTGGTTTCTTAATATCTCGAGTAACATAAATTAATAAGATAAAATTAACTTTTATTTGTTGGAAGTTTTCCTTCAAAGTGAAATTCCCTTTAATTGTATTATTGTCAATGTGCAATTATTATTATCTATATTTATTTATATTATTTCAATTCTATGAAATTATATAATTTTTGATTTCCACCTATGTACTGACTTATCACGATATTTCTGGAATCATAAGGTCTAGACTTGAAATTTGGTGGGAATATTCCTTTTGCCGAGTAGAGGTCAGCTAAGAACTGATTTCACGAAATTCCACCCGCAAGGGGGTTGCGTGGGCGTTAATTAAAAAAATCACATTTTCAAACTATAGCTCTTAGAGGTTTAAAACTTGTCAGAATATTCTTTTTGGAATGTTAAATTACCAAGAACAGATTTTATGTAATTCGCGGGGGCGTTAAAAATATAAAAAAAAATACTTTAAATCTAAGTATAAGCTCCTTTTTAGTCTCGCTAAAACTCGAAAACGGCTGGATCGATATTGATTAAATTTTTTGTGTGTGTTTGAGTGGCTTCCTGGACGATTCACAATTGGACCTGGTAGGTGGCGCAGTTGTCGAGATCCAGAAATCACCCGCGCGAAGCCGGGGCGGATTGCTAGTACAGAACTTTTTTTTTTATTTGCTCATTTAACAAGTTTGTAATGTATCATGGCGTGTATATCCTTTATACAAATGAAGTGAACTAAGTCGTTTTATCACCTTGTAATACTTTAGTTAAACTAATGCTGGACCTTCAAATTGTGGAACTTATTTATGTTTCGTGTAGTTGTAAACGCGTCTGCTGATCATGAAGTCCTGGTTTTTTTTTCTTTATGTATATATGTTACGCGATATCTTCGTAAATTTTTAACCGATTTTGATTATTCTTTGTTTAATAAATAGGGAATACTACAAGGGCGGTCTCATATAAATTAAGAGAAAAATTTCACCCCGAGGGTGTAAAAATAGGGGATGAAGTTTTTAATGGAAATATTTAGACGACATTGAGATTGTGATCATCCAAAAGAGTTAAAAAGCCATTTACAAATACCTAAAAAGAATAAAATAATTTCACATTCTGAAATCGGGGCTTTCTTCTAATCTACACAATGTCTTGTTTCTTCTAAGTCAAGCTTAAGCAAGTTAGGTTAGCTTTTACTTTTTATTAAAAGTTATTTTTTATTAAAAATGGTCTTGTCTCTAATGATGCTTTTGCTAACAATAAATTAATGAAATTTCTGAATGACCTCTTGTTGTATAACAAGTTTTGATACAAATAATTATATTCACTACGTTTTAAATTACCTCAGTTCAAAACAGTAAATTAAATTTACAGTAATTGTACTCAAAGTTATCACGAAACACCAGTTATTTTGATTTAGCAACACTCTTGCGAATGCATTTGTTTGAGTCCAGGTGTTGGTCTGACAAAACAATCGACCCTTGAGCGCGAGCAGAACGGAGGGTCCATTCATAAAATTATATAAAATGTTACGAAAAAATAAATGCGTGGACTTACAAAAACTATCGAAAGAAAAATTCGAGGCGGCAGCGATTTGATAGCAGGGTAATATTTCATAATATTAACTATTTAGGTTTGTGAAGAATGGGTGTGTTGTTAAAATTTATAATTGATCACTTTGTGTCTCTTTTAGATCTGTCATTTCATGAATAATTTTTAATATTTTATTCACTTAATATTCTTTTAAATTTAGACAATATTTTGCTAGAAATTCATTTAAATAACGCATAGGTTTAACGTAATGTAACCAATTATTATCGAACTAACTCACAACGACTTTTTACTAAAAATGAAAATAGATTTATAAAAATATAAAGAGATCATCATCATCATCATCATTACAACCCTTAACAGCTCCACTGCTGAACATAGGCCTCCCCCAAGGAATACCACAAAGCACGGTCCTGAGCCTGAGACTTCCTGCATGTCTTACCAGATCGTCACTTCATCTAGTGGGGGGACGCCCTACACTTCGTCCGCTGGTACGAGACCGGTCTTCAGGATATATGACCGGTCCATAGCCACTTCAGCTTACTAATCCGTTGGGCTATGTCGGTCACTCTCGTTCTACTGTGGATATCCTCATTTCTAAGTTTATCACACAGAGAAACTCCGAGCATAGCCCCCTCCATAGCTTGCTGAGTGGCCTTGAGCTTCCTAATCCGACAGGCAGTGAAAGACCACGTCTCATTTCCACAGGTCTTCACTGGCAACACGCACTGGTTGTATCTCGTTTTCAAGTTTTGAGGTATACCTGACGGGAAGATGTGGCGTAATTTCCCGAACGCTGCCCAGCCAAGTTAAATCCGTCGATTGACCTCTCGGTCGAAGTTGGTGTTACCTAGTCGGACTATTTGTCCCAGGTAAACATACTCATAAAGAATGAAGTTATACATGATCTTTGTTTTGTCCATGTTCATCTTAAGACCTACCCGTTGAGAGGCATTATTGAGGTGATTGAACATAGTGCTTAGGTCCTCCAGCGATTCTGCCATAAGGACTATATCGTCGGCAAATCGTAGTTGAGTGATGTACTCACCGTTGATGTTAATACCGTATACTTTCCAGTCCAGAAGCTTGAAAACGTCTTCCAATGCAGCGGTGAAGTGTTTCGGGGATATAACGTCACCCTGTCTTACACCTCTCTGCAATTGGATAGGTATCGTACTCTGGTTCTGTACCCGGATAGCCATCGTAGCCCTACTATTGAAGAAGCGATCGAGCGGAACCAGCGCTCCAAAGTTTTTGCTAGAGATCTGTCTGCCAGAATGAGCCAACTGTCGAAGCTGAAGACAGAGTGTGACAGCGTCGTTTCCGGGACACCTGAGATTTTGAGTGAGATTGAGAGGTTCTATGGGTAGCTCTACACATCGTTGGAGCCACGCAAGTGTGAGTAACGATCCAAGAGAAAGTCTTATCCGACACTATCCAATAATCATAAAGAGATACAAAACTTTATTTTAAAGTGCTGTACTGCAAGATAATTACTAAAATGATAAAAATCAAATGCAAGGGAATGAACATTACAGACATACATTACACATTATATAGAAAAGGATATATTTTTTATTCAAGCGCGCAGTGAATATCCTTTTTATACCACAACATATTTTTGTAAGCCTCAAGGAGCGTTTTCAATAGCCCTATAAGATCAAAATTCTTCATGCCTCGACACACTTCAATATAATAATTAGGTGTATATTTTACAATTTGCCAAAGATCCCTTTTGTTGCCTTTATGTCGTAAGTGGATTTCACTATCTACAATGGACCTTCCGTGTCACACCGCTACCTTCAATGAATCGGTACGTGTGTGGATAATTCTATTGTTAAGCGTCGCATCTGTCAGATACCTTTGCGTTAGTAATTTTACAGTTTAATTAGCGTTAAATGCACTCAGAAGTACCGCGGCATGCAACGAAAAAATCTGAAGCGTCGCCGCAGTCGTTCGCCTCAAGAATTCGAGTTCATAAATCATGGAGACATATCGATATTTTTGCAACTAAATATGAGAATACCGCAATCGATAAGACTCGTTCTTAAATTTTTCGGAAAATTATTTTACGCTTTAAAGATCAATTTAAAAAATTTATTCAAGAATTACTTTCAAAATTATATTCGAAACATTTAGAAACTCATAACATATTATAAAAATTAGAATACTTTTAACGAATAACATCATACATTTTTTATTTTCTTATTCAGTGTGCGTCTACACAGCAAAACTATTTTCGGTAAGCTGACAGTAATAGCTATGAAAAGACCATAAATCAAACATACAACTCCATTATGATACCAGAAAACTTCATAATGTTAAATGATTTAGCTGATTTAGCTGCCATCTAAAAGTTGCCTGCAATTACTTTGATAGAATTTAGCGCTTTAACTTCAAAGAGACATCACTTAGTCTATGAGTCATAAGATGACGTGGTAAGACGAAAATTTATTCACAGCAATGCAAAGAAATTATGTCATCTATTACGCCTCATTGTGCGATTGCATTGACCACTTAACTTGTAGAGGAAATAATTTGTTAAAGGCCATACTATGTTCTGACTTTAGTTTATTTTATCATTTAAGATTCGAAATTCTTTGAAATGTACCTACCTACCTTCCACTGAACTGGAGTCAAAGACTTTTTTGTTTAAAACGTAGCAATGAGAACCGGAGATTCTTTTCACTGGTAACGAACTATTCCATCTTTTTCTTTAGAGAATATAACTTGTTGCTATTTTGATTCTAAATAGAGTATTGATGTAGGTGTCTATTGGCAACTTAATATCAGTTGGAATGTACGCTCGTTAGTCATTCTTACTTGTATCATACCAATGAATACAGTTGTTAAAATCTCTTTTACTCTTCTTTTTCTTCTTTTAGGAAGAAAGAAATAAAATTAAGTTTATTTAGGAACACAATATTGCACGTAATGGTTACTAGGTATTCCACTCCACATGTAAGTACTTCGATGGTGATCTTCCGTAGGTGCAACAATAAAAGCTGCAATTTCTTAATAAAATAAAATAAAACAAACGGAATAGAAAAGTATGAAAGAAAGTATATAATTTTCAATAAGTAGACATTTGAATATTTAGTAAGCCTTTTTTGTAATTATATTTAAACAAATCCATTGAAGCTTTCCATAATACTGACTTCTAAAATCTAGCAGATATTGCTTGTATCTAGCGTCTGGCAATTGTACTCAAGATTGGTAACAAGAACATTTATTTTAATTTTAAATAATAAATTCTAACTTCGCCACTATAAGACAAGCAAAATAATATTCAATTAGTTTGGTGACTGTTAACTGCAATAAATTACAGTTGTAAATATGATTTGTTCTTCTTAAGTAAAATAAAATCAATAAACGCATTTCATTTAAATAAAAGCATTTCATTTCGCCCCTGCATATTATTATAGGCGACTATGAGAATCGCATGAAAAATCTTTCTTTGAATATTGGTTTAGCCATTTTGTTAACTCCAGGCGTTAAAATATCGAAACTGGCGACTAACAGCTAAGTTAAAGGTGCGAGAAGTCTGGTATTGCGATCGTCAATCCACCTGCAAAGCTTGTTGATTAAGGTCCATGGCAATTTGTAGAATTTTCCATCACCAGCGATAGTTTTATTTTTATTATTCCGGACTGATACGACTTAGGGAACTTCAAAAAACAAGTCTATACTTTATTTTAACGCCAGCAACGATCCTGCGATTTCTCTTGTGCTGCACTGCTACATGGGCGGCGGCAGTCACTATCAAGTGAGCTACATGCTCGTTTGCCGTCTCTTCTATAAAAAATGTCCGCGGCATTTATAAATTTAAATATTTATTTTTCAGTGGATAATGTTGTTTATTAGTATGTTTGTTAGTTATATTTCAATATATATCCAATTAAAACATCAAATTATTTGCCTGTTTCATCCAATTTACTTGATGAATGTGTCAAATTTCTTTTGTATAACGTTGTTTTAAATTGGAATGAAACGACAATTAACGCGATTGTACGGTAGCTAAAGTTAATAAGTCGATTTCCCCCGCCTCGCTCACAAAAACAGCAGATGCGAGGTCGGCTTGGTACATATAAGCGGCATTATTAGTTGCTCAGTAATGTTTTAGTTTTTTTTTCCTTGCTTTTGCTAACCACGCGTACTAAAACACCATCTGTGTTCGGCCACGATTCGAAGTAGTCACAATACATACGGGCAGTCTGGTTGCGAAATTTATTTGTAGTTTAATTTACAACCTCATTCTAAAGTGAATTAATGAATTTAGTTTCTGTAAATCTGAGAGGATAAATATTAGTGAAATTGTTCTAATATGTTTTTTTTAAATAGAGTATGGGTGACAAAGCTCACAGTGACTATCCTGGATGGATAAAGTAAAATTATACATGCTACGACCATAATATAGCTGTGTAGCATGGTTCTACCACATATAAAAAGCGAATTATGTATGCTTTATCTGGGAAAACATTTAAATAAAAAATGTTATTTTAATTTTACAATTAAAAATAAATATAATAACAACCTAATCATGCCTTGTGATAGTAGTTTAAGAGAATCCATCACCCTATTTCTATCAGCGTTAACCATTGCTTATGACTTGCGTAAAATATCTAGACTGATAACGTGGAGCAGCGACGAAGATGCGATACGTCTGGTACTGCCACCACTGTAAAATTTCTATTCGAAGAGGCCAATGTTCCAAGTCCACTGAGACTTCAAGAGCTGATGAAGAAGAACTAAATAATTCCAAGTGAAAATTAAAAATTTACACCATCACTATAATCAAGCTATAGTATGTTTAGTTCCTGTTACTCACAATTTTCCTTTTTTTTTATTAAAGATTTTTTTTGTGTTTTTTCTAATTCTTGTTATTTTTACCAAGAGTAATTATATACATGATACATATATGATAGTAATTACTCTGAATATTTTGTTTAGCCATGGTTACCTATAATTAACATAAAGTTTGTTCTTAGATTCCAATTTGAAAAGCTTATAATTTGTTAGTACCTAAATAAATAATACAAATAAAATTTACATTTAGACCTAATAAATAAAATAAAATATGATATGTTATTAAGTATAATTTTATCATAATACTAACAGACCTGGTTCATGTTTTTGTAACCTTTTCGGTTTGCAGCTCAATTATTTTCACTACGAGTTCTTTTTACAATGTAAAACATACTTGTACATATAGATATTGTGATATTCTTTTCACTCAACCTACATAATTATATTGTAAATATGAGTAATTTCGGTTCATCAAATGTAGTATTGTTAATAACTGGACTACACCGCCACCTATTTTAAACTCTCGACCTTCGACAACCCAAATTATATTTTGTGAATATGACCTCAAGACCTCGGTCAAGTTGTTTAGAAGTTACACGATCACTTATAGGCGAATCAACGATAATATTTAAGTTATTTTTTTTTTATTTGTTTTAAAAAACGTTACCCCCACACTAGGATTTTCTCCTGTGTCGTAGAGGCAGTTTACAAACATAAATTGCACAAGGACAAACATCCAGACCCGGAACAATTACTTGTAGGCCATACAAATACTTGTTCCGCGCGGGATTCGAACCCGCGGCCCCCAGCGCAACAACTGATTGCTAAGCCACTGCGCCACGGAGCCGTCAAGCGTTGCTAACAAATTCTTACAAAATGTTTTATTTAAAACTTACCAATAAATGGTATACTCTCACTCTGTGGCCTCGTATATTATTTCTTATAAATGACAAGTTTTATAGTTTACAAAATAAAAATATAAAAATTATATAGGTTGAAGTTAGCTGAATGTGATAACATTGTGTACGTACCTGAGTTTAACTTAATTATAACGCTTGTCTATAGAGACTTACGTGATTGTATGATGGCGTGGAAGGGGAAGATTTATTGCAATCTTACTGAGTCGGTTAGTAAGTGTGGTTGAACTTTTTGCTTCGTCTCCACGCTTAATCATCGAATGACGGCGGACTAATGTGTTATCGGAAGCGTAAATAACTGTGGTGATAAATGTTACTTTTCTGCCGACTTCCAAAAAGGAGCCGGTACTCAATTCGACTGTATGTTTTTTTTTTTTCGTTTTTTTTTTATGTGTGTTACCTCCGAACTTTTTTCTGGGTGAACCGATTTCGATGATTCTTTTTTTATTTGAAAGCTGGTACTTCTCGTGTGGTCCCATATGAATTTGATCAAGGTCAGACCAATAGTTTTTAAGTTATTCTTAAATAACTTATATTGAAGTCGGCTGTACAAAATTTTTAATTTTAAATTATTATTATCATATATTCATGTGTTATTAGAATTTCCATTTCAATTTCAATTAATTAAATGAGCGAATGTAGTTTAGTGGTTAAGCGTTCGCCGTAAATTACAATATGCGAGCAACCCGGGTTCGATCCTTGTAAAAAATGTATCTGATGGTTTACTACGTGCTCGGACCCTTTTAAAAATGAAAGTAGGCTTATAATCAGCTGTAGGACGTATATATATATATATATAGTAGCTTTAATTTTCGCATTAAATTAATTAAAATAATTTATATATATTTGTATTAGTGTAGTGTATGAATAAAAAAAATGTGCGCTTAATTATTTGCCCTTAATACTATTGAAATTGTGTTATATTATAACCTACCAAGAAAATGTTTGCAAGTTATCAATCAACGTTTGTTTTATTAGGGTACGTACTCTCGATAGAAGTTCGACGTCTTTTCAATAGAACGAGTGTAGAAGCTGAGAGACGAGCGTGCAGCGGAGCGGGTCGTAAGCCTGAGTGACAAAGTTAAGTTCTTTTATTACAGTGTGCTAATAAAACTACTAACTTATTGAGGTTGCTCTAAATGTATTCCGACGTGGTGCTACACCGTGCGTCTCTGAACCACAGATTAATTAAAACCTGAACGGTCTCCACTCAAGCTTCGGCGGCTGCGTTCGGCGGGGCGTCTGGAGTGTCGTCATGACCAACAGGCTATTGTATCTGAGAGTCTAAGAAAGGCTTGGGATTTTATCGTCACGTACGTTTGCGTTAAAGCTAGATGTAATGAGTCAATATCGATAAAACTTCGACCCTAGAAAACATTAGAACTCTTACTAGATAATTTTCATTCGTCGTAAATTTATTTATGATCACAATTTATCTAATGAATAAAAATCAACTTAATTATCTCAAATTAAAATTAATTAATTAAATATAATGTATTTAAAATTGATATAATACATTAAATAACATTGAAAAATATGCCTACAATATTATAAAAACTGTAATAAAAAAAAAACTAAAACTAATAACTTAAATTATCATACAGTCCTACTCCCCGTGGTATCATAATTTATCTTTATTAATTACAAAATAATAACTTCCATTCTATAAATTCTATTTTTGATGGATGAAATTTATTTTGAATGTTTTAAATACTTCTTTATGTAATTTAAGAGATATACCATTTTTTATTTGAAAATAAGGTAAAGCTATAAATAGTAAATGGAATTAGAGTAAATAGAATTTTTAATATTTAAAATGTCTTTAAAAGGTAAATAATTAAAAAAAAAATCGTTAAATTTTATTGCGCTAGTAGCTCTGAGGAGTTTAGGTATATTTGTAAAGGATATAAAAATAGTTTATTATAAGTTTAATTAAAAATGATTTATTAAGTAAAATGTTGGAATACGTTCTCAGGACAATTAATAATGAAATCAAAGATATCCCATCATATTCATTCGGACGAAATATGAAGTGGATTAATTTAGTTAGAATACCGCTGTCCGTAATGCAATCCAATATATTGACTCGTTCAATTACCATCGATGACTTGTGTTATGCTTTTACTGTTGCAGCATTGTTTTAAAAGAACAAGCGTAATGAAACTGGTAGGCAGCACTGAAAAGTTTTGTTAAGTCATTTATATTAAATTGGTAAAAGTAATGTTAGTGTTTTGTATATCATCCAATAATGTTTTGTGTAACATTTTCACAGCTCAACAAAGCCTCCATGCCACGTAGTATGGTCCTATACCATCTCAATCCATCGACTCCCAGCATGTTTCATCAGATCGTCATCAATCGTTGGGGTAATCAGACTTTGCTTTCCAGTACGAGTCTGCCACTCGAAAACAAAGCATTTATGGCCAGGCCAATAGTTTGCTGTGATGTAATGTTGATGATGATCATAATGATGAACCGTGAGTTAATTAAATGTCCATTTGTTTTAAAAAGTATTTTTGTAACATATTTCGATTTCCAGGAGGCATTTCTAAAATTTTTACATTTTAATTTTCATCCATCAAAATTCGAATATATCTTCTGTAAATTCTTAAAATTCGGAAATGTCTCAGCTCTATAAAAACTACTTCCCATAAATTATGCTTGTTGACAAAATGATCCTTAATACCCCTCTAGCACTCTTACGTCATTTTCTAAAAAGTCATTTAGGAGCAAATGTTCTGTAAGCATTCCTTCTTATTTTTAAGGGCAAGTTTTTTCAACGCATCTCCATCATCAATCTGTTCAGCTTGAATACTACTTATTTCCTTGTTATTTCTTTCGTCCTGCTCTTTAGGATGTATAGAGAGGGTAACAAATAGAGAATATATTATCTATTTTGTCTTAGCCGTGACAATAATTAATGACTGGATTTAAACGCTTCCTCACGCCCGTGACATTAACATAAATAGAATGATCTTCGTTCGTTCCTTACAGTCCCTTTGATTCTGGTATTTTTAGCTTAGCTGGCTCAACTTTTGTATAATAATTTGTTGACTGTACACTCTGCGTTGTAACCAGTACTTTGATGTTTTGTGTTAAGAGGCGTCTGGTGATCTTCAGCTTTACAGATTTAGAGCCTTGCGTGGTGTTGATTTTGTCAAGTGAAACTGTTTAATTCAATCATCTATTTTTGAGATCTAAGAATCGTCCAGAAGGATACAGAAAATTCAACATATTAACGCAATTTAAATATCTGACGAACAGAATTATTTTGCTTATATCGCAGATATTTTTGTTGGTCATAACATTTTAGATATTATCAACGATAAAAATTTTGAATAAATTTAATCAGATACGCTTTTTTAATACAATTTTATATCCATTACAAACAAGTACAACCGATATTTTTTCATCTATCATTGATGGTTGTATATTTAATTTTTTTCCAATTTCCATTCAAGAAGGCAAATTGTGTAAAAGTGTTTATAAATTAAAGAATGTGAAATGATAAATGAAAATTTAATAAATTGTACATAACTGTGTGATGTTTTGTAAAATTATGTGATAAACAAGATTACGATTTCAGTTTCGCTTACAATTATTTCAAAACATTAAGACAGCATGTATCATCATGTATCTGTATTATATTTCATGATGTAATTTACGTGTTTGCAAAACATGTGCTACACATGTCCAAAACATAAACTTTGCAAATTTTTAATATTTTCTTAATTATACCGTTTTATCTAAAAAGACAAATTTATTACATTGTATTTTGCTGTAATTAAAATAGATGAATTTATTTTAAATTTGCCTCAAGATAAACACAGCATTGAGACAGATTCATTGATGTCAGTAAGGATCATAAAACAGGCGATTAATGCAAACGGCACTCGGCGGGCGTTTGACAAAGAAACAATGGTGTTGTGAAGTTACGGAGCAGCCGTGCGCTAAGTGTTGTTTTGCGTGTTACGTGCTTTTAATAGCAGACCTATTTCAAATTAACTGTCTCTGATTGATGCTAAATTATTACTTTGTTTGAGTTTATCAAACATTTCAAAAATTATTACAAAAATAAAATATTATAAATAAGTGAAACAAGTAAAAGTGTATTTGCAAATCACAAAATATTATAAATTCGTTTCTCAAATACGTATGTGTGTGTGACAGAGTTGAAATAATATTTTGATGGGAGACATAGAGAAATAACTCCACTACAAATAATTACTATGTGACATAATTATAACTTCGCCTATCAAAAGCCCACTGCTGAACATAGGCCTCTCCATAGATTGTCTCATACTTGTTATGGGTGGCACGGTTGGCAGACGGGTCTAGCAACCGTAGTTTTTTACTTTTAGTTATTATTGGGATGACGCTTCTGCTCATCTCCTGGCTTATTCCCGCTGTCACCTCTTACGACACCCACGGGACAATATGGGTAGTGGATGATCTTACACCGTCACTAAACGATTAAGTACGAAAATTCATAATAAAATGTAGAGTCGTGTGAGGACCATTTTAATTTCATATTTTTGATTCGTATTAAATAAAATCACTGAAAATTTAACTTTTGGGATTCGTTTACATTAATATACGAAACAGATTTTATTGGTTTTCGAACAAAGAGATAACTTCACAATAAATTTGTTAGACTTACGGCTGATTATTCATTCATCAGATTAAAGTTCCATCCATCTATCAACTAAATTATAACCTAACTGAATACAAAAGTGAAACCATCGAACTATTGTATTCATAAATCTGTAATTTTATTTATGTTATACTTTATCCTATGAATAACTTTTATCTCATAATTGAAAGTATTGCACTATATGCAATTGAAACTCACAAAAAATTAGAAGTCAGTAATGGCTATGAGATTTAAGTTCTTAAAAAGTCAAAGTTGTAGTCCCAAATGAACACTTATCTTTACAAATAAATAAAATTGAAGTGTCTGTATGTAATGTCAAAATTACAGTTTTTTACTAAATGCATATGAAAGCAAATACGGTACTTATAACCAAAATACAATTTTTAAAATTTTTGTCTATCTGTCTGTTTGTTCCGGCTAATCTCCGAAACGGCTGGACCGATTTTGACGCGACTTTCACTGGCAGATAGCTGACTTCATAAGGAGTAATTTAGGCTACTTTTATTTTAGAAAAAGAATTAGAGTTCCGCGCAAAAACATAAAAACCCTAACATAACACGCGAGCGAAGTCGCGGGGAACAGCTCGTCTATCAATATATTTCATTATTACTATTACTTTACGGCAAAAACTTGACACATTTTGAAGAAGTTTAGAACAAGGAGGCGTGGTAGTTCAGGGGCTAAGAGCTCGCTGTAAATTGGACAATACGCGAGCAACTCGGGTTCCATCCCCGCCAACACCAATGAATATGTTTTTTTTTGCGATTTGAAGTGCTGATTTACTACGTGTTCAGCGGAAGAAAAGAGCGCGAGGAAACCTGCATGTCTGAGAAATAAGAAAAAAATATTTCGAAGACACGTGAAGTTCACCAACACGCATTGAGGCAGCGCGGCGGACATTTCCTTGCCTTAAAACCCTCACAGAAATGAGAGGTCTGTACCTAGTAGTAGGACGTATATAGACTAATTTTAGAACAACTATTACGTTTAAAAGCAATAAATTACTGACTGACGATTTTCTTACAGGACAAGTATCAACACACGGGGAAAAGTAGTAGCGTTATGCAACTAATTTTCTCTTTTAATTTGTACGAGTGTATATATATAGATCTAGATATAGATGAAGATGACGTTTTTCCAAACATCTATATATTTTTGCATGGCACGTTAGAGACAGTTTAATAAAATGCAACACTTCTAACAGAAACAAAATGGAAAGTGTTTTTTCAAGAACTAGATTTTTTGTTTAGTTTTTATTTTTAAGCTCACAGACGTGGAGCTCTTCCAGGTTAAGAAGATTTGCTTTTTCCAAAACAATAAATATTTTTGGTTTTAATATTGACTAATTTTGTGGCCAAATATGACTAAGAAGATCGCGTTCAATTTACAACCAGTATATTACAGAGAAAAAAATTGATCGAATAAATCGAACTAAATGACTTTCGATAAAAAAGGTATATACAAAATGGTTTGACTCCAAAACTAAATGTTAAAATTCAAATACTAGAGATCTCTTGCTTGCAAAGCGTGACAATTATGGCAAATATCATTTGTATAAAGATTATATTATTAGGAATGACTGTTTAAGTTTTACTTCCTGATTCTTACCATGAGAAAGGATCATGTGTAAGACAATGGCATTGTCAAGAGTTTTTGCTCGGATTTCCTATCTGGGCCCATCTTTTATAATAATAATATGTAGTTTGTACATCACGTGATTTTTACTTAAGATAATGTATACAAATAAATAAAATTGAAGTGTCTGTTTGTAATGTCAAAATTACAGTTTTTTACTAAATGCATATGAAAGTAAATACGGTACTTATTACTAAAATACAATTTTTAAAATTTTTGTCTGTCTGTCTGTTTGTTCCAACTAATCTCCGAAACGGCTGGACCGATTTTGACGGGACTTTCACTGGCAGATAGCTGATTTCACAAGGAGTAACTTAGGCTACTTTTATTTTAGAAAAGTAATTAGGGTTCCGCGCAAAAACATAAAACCCTAACACGCGAGCGAAGTCGCGGGGAACAGCTAGCCTTGATATAAAGGAATCTATTCATAAGACGCTGACTTACCACAATTACCAAGTAACAATTTATAATAAAGACATAAATAATACTATATTTAAAATTAAGTATATAAAAATTAAGCATTTGCAGACAATTTAGAGGTTTTTTAAGTTCTAAAATTTTTTGTGGATAATTTTATAATATATAAAATAATAGTAATATACAAGATAAAACTCATTCATTCTGATACAATATCACTGACTAAACTAGTTTTCTGTAACCTTTTCTCCGGAATGTGAAGAGCTGGCTTTAGATATGGAACTAGATCATTATGAAGTTAACTGATCGTCCGCTTGAGATAGTTGAGATTAATACGTGTGCAATACGAAAGATCTAAACTTATGTGAAATTTACCGGATTTAATAAGTTAGGTTTCCCGTACATATTTAAAATATAAGTTAATATAATTAGAGAAAAAATGGTCTAAAATGTCAAACCATTAAGACCACAGCAATAACAAATTAAAAAAAGATTTATAATACTAACACAAAATTTTCATAAATTATCATATAGTAATATTTAGGTTAAAATTATTTTACGACGATAAGATATATATAAACAAGAAAAAACTGTTAGCCTATTAGACTTAAATGATATAAAGCATTACCAACATTTAATCTGATTTAAAAAATCTACTTCATTTTTTCTAAAACTTTTCCAAATTTATGTACTCTTATTATGTTTAAGTGCTAGCTGTAAGCTCGCTTAAATATAGGTCATCATTACTCTAAGTGATGAAATTACTCTGAGCATTTTTCGACCAGACGTCCGATATAAATTCTGCTTTCAAAATACTTGTGACAAACGCATTTATTTTTAATAACGAAATATTATTTGCTAAATAGAACTAGTATCGCTCGTGAATTTAATGTGGTATGTTATGAAATGATAATTTATATTTGTGTTGAATTATGAATAAGATTTATTTACATGTTTAAAATATTAAAGATGCTTAGATTTCAAACTAATACTCAAAAGGAAGGATGACCGCTGATTTAGAAACTTTTATAACGTATGTGTGTAGTTTACAAAATGATGAAAATATATTAATTATCTTCTTTTTGTAATCCAGTAATAACTTACTTTATACGTTAAAAATATTCATAATGTATGAGTATAGTGACCGTTATTTTACATTTATTGAATATGGAGACAAAATGAAGAAATAAAAGTATGTATATTACACTATACTAAAACTACTGGCAAAGGCAAAAATCATATTTAAATCTTCTGTTAGAAACAGTTCTACATAATCCTTCCCCGAAGGATAAGAGCCCTCAGGCATACCACTTTGTATTTCTTGTGACCGCAGGACACATTCTTCAGTTATTAAATTCCTCCCTTCCATATATTAAAGTGAAATGTGAAACAGACAAACAATGGACAACCGTAAGAACTATGAATTCATTAGATTTGAGATGTAGTTCTGCTATCTAAAACGAAATATCTCTGTATTAAAATTTTAAACTTCTTTATTAATTAATAAAAACATAAAATTAATTATTTATGGCATGGACTAAATTGTAAAAGCGACGTAATTTATGGTTTCATTTGAGTTTGTTAATGTTGACGTTATGGTTAGTTGATTGTTGCTTTTTGAATTTCATTACTGACCATAAAACTAAATATAAAAATAAATTAAACATTGCAAAAAATTTCTACAAATTCATCACTTGTTAATGTATTTGAATCATTATTATCATCAGTAGTACATGCTCTCACAAGTCCACTACTAAACATAACCCTCGCCCGAGGTAAACCAAAAAACACGTTCTTGAGCCTCCTGCTCCCATTCAGTTCCCGCGTAAAATATAATAAATTTCAATAAACGAGTTCTTGTAGATCTAAGAAGTACTGTGTGTGAAACGTCAGTTAAATGTACATCATGCCATAAAGTCCATAAAAAACGGTAGGCATTATACGAAACTACAGAATTATAAAATATCAATTAGTGAGGTAAACAAAGTTTTCTGATTATGAAACAAAAACCATAGTTCCACAGTCTAATGCGTCTTCAATTCCCTATAAAAATCTTGTTTTTGTTCCGTTTCAGTAACGTCTATCTAAAAGTAAATAAATAAATAAATGTACCGTTTATGATGCGATAAATTATCTCCAGTTCTAAACTTAACCCAGAAAAAGTAAAAATTGATAATGATGTGAGTTAAGGTGTACATCTTAACAACGAGCATTAAAGTCATGCAACGTGTAATAAACATCGGGACCTTAGAGTATAAATAAGCAAGCTATGCTTATGAGTACTCAAAGATAGGGACTTTTGTAAATAAGAACGACAGGCTATAATTTTCTTACAATTAGGAGTACGTGTTTGTTTGATGTTAAGTATTTCTGCTACCTAGTAATTGTGGCGTGTTGGGGTTGCCGGATGACCGGGATTCGTCTGGATTCTCCCGACATTTTAAATGATCTCCAGTCTCCCGAAAAAACTCAAAATCTCCAGACAATCAGCTTCTCTTCACATCACAGCTGCCTTTCATTGAACAAAAGCTGTGTTAGTAATTAGATTGGAATTTGAAGTAAATTTTTTGAATTGTAAATCTTTACTGAATACTTTAATAATATAACGGTTTAGTAATTCTAAAGTCCTAAAGGTAAATTGGTGAAGTAAAGTCTAATGCCAAATACATGTGGCAAACTTAAAATAAGTGTCTTTAAATTAGATATATGTCAACAATGTTAAGTCTTTTTGTAGTCTATTAATTTAAAAAATAAACTTTTTATTTTACATGTTTATTTCTAATATTTATTTCTCCCGACAACAATTCCAAAATCCTGACATTTCCAAATTTTGTTCAGATATTTTAATCTTTCGTTCTGGCACTTTTACTGCCGTATCGTGGCTTTGTGGCAGTATATTTAGCCGATTTAAAAAAATAAGGAGGTTCGCAATTCGACTTTGTTTTTTTGATGTGAACCGATTTTGATGATTCTTTTATTGAATAGATTACTGAAAAGAAAAAAATAATTTTATATTCCGGAGTCAGTGCTCTAATCATTCTTCTATACACTATGTTTTGGCACCAACTTAGAGTGTGAAAATATTTTACTCGTCTTAACACGCTATTATTAGCTTGGTATGCTTGGCTTGGTATATGGTAAGCTTGGTATCTATGTAACGAAATTTTCGAATGTAATTTTCATCCCCTTGAAAACGTCGGATTGATTTGAAACTTCGCATACTTATCAAGGACCGATAACAATGCAATATTTTAAATAGTTTGTCACATTATCCTTGCCAGGAACCTCAGGATTTCCGAATAATTCATAAAACAACTAGGATATTTTCTACTTTTTAGTTCGGTTATCTACAAAAGCGTGTTTTTTAGTTTTTTTTAGCTATATTATATATTTTATTTTATTAAATATTTATTAATTATTTTAAGGCGGCTTTTACTTTTGTTTAAAAGTAAATTTTTAACATGTGGTTGTCGTGAAAAAGGATTAAAAGAAATGTCCAAAAGATGTTTTGACATAGCGATATAGTAAGTATAATAATTAATAGAATCAGGCGTTACTTTGCGGAAATCCATTATATAAAAGCTTTTAGAAAAATTCACTTCGCAAATATCCGCGTTATAAAATAAAATGATGTGTCTTACCTAGTATGAAGAGCACCTCCCGCCCTCCCTCAATTGCGTGCACTATCCCCGTCACCACTAATCCCAGCACCGCTACTCCCAACACCACTACACTAGGGAACTTGTTTTTATACAGGCACTTGTTTTATACAGAGCATTTAAGAGCCCCGGTAGCTCAGTGGCTACGCACTTGCCGTGAATTTTACCATTTTAAGGGTTGATTTGCCCAGATGTCTTCCTAAACCGCGGAGCACACGGGAAATCACCACTTAAGATTCCAATTAACTAATTTGTTACTGGCTACTATTACTATTTATTACAGTTTTAAAGGTTTTAATTTCTATTATCGAACCCGCTCTGGGTACTGCAAACGTTATAGGTAATATTTTCTATAAGAGTATAGAAAATAAGGTATCAGGAGCGCTTTCATTTATAATTCGATGCAAATAAAGTCCTAAAATGAACTAGTTAAAATAGAAAGATCTAACACAGCTAATTTATTTATTAGCTCGAATTGTCGACGACCGAGCCCTTTCCGATCGGCTCGATTCATTGGCACTGCGAAGAGATGTTGCATCCCTTTGCATTTTCTTTCGCATCTACCATGGGGAGTGCTCTGAGGAATTGTTCGGATTAATCCCAGCCGCCAAATTTCACGAACGCACATCGCGGCAGAACTCCCGATACCATCCACACCATCTGGATGATTGGCGGTCCACCACTGTGCGATTTAGAAGATGTTTTCTTCCTCGCACGACCTCCTTGTGGAATCGATTACCATCAGCGATTTTTCCGGACCGATACGACTTAGGGACCTTCAATAAAAGAGCGTACTCCTTTTTAAAAGGCCGGCAACGCATCTGCGATTCCCCTGGTGTTGCAGTTGTTCATGGGCGGCGGTAGTCACTTACCATCAGGTGAGCCGCATGCTCGTTTACCCCCTCTCCTATATAAAAAAAAATAGTTATTTTAAATTAAATGCTAAGTTTTTTTTTAATTGGTCTACGATTTTGAAGTTAAGATTTTTTTATGGGTCTTTTTTTATCGTCGCTTAATCGATTAAACTGTCAATGACCGGAAATGAAAAAAAGGTTGTAGAAATTTTCTATAAGAATGAACACAATGGTTGCATTCTTAACCACAGCGAAAGAATACCACTCGAGCCGCGGCGAGTGTTGTAAAATTTCTATTACACCCTGGAATCGTAAAAATGTCACTAGACAATAACCTATCAATCATTCAGGAGACGAGGTACCCTCCACTACTGATTCGACGTGAAAAATAATATTACTGGGCTGACCCACTTTTAGAGATTTGCATTCAGGCGGAGCACAAGGGCAATTTATCATACTTCGTGCAGCAACAAAAAATATTGTACAGATTTTGCGTAGGAACGTAGTCGCCTCGTCGCCCCAGTCTGTTTAGTTTGCATCAACTAAATAACGTAGTGATAAAACACGCGCCGTTTATCTTTTGTCTTACTGTCCGAATTTACAGAAGTGTCTTTACGCACTTTTTATATTCGCCTGTCTGCTTAGGGATTGTACGCTTTTATTATACACTTTTGCTCTAATTTATAGATATATGTGTATGCGGTATGAAAATTAATGGGCTTCGTTAAGCCCTTCTTTTCCATTATATTTTTCATTTTATGAATCATTTTTTAAAAAGTAAAATATAATTTTTTTTATAGAATGAGGGTGACAAACGCGCACAAAGTCCACCTGATGGTAAGTGGACGCTGTTATCCGTGGACATCTACATTAATCTTCGATTAAAAATGAAAATGCAGATGCTTTATCAATATCACCCCTGAGGACTACGATGGAATGCCTAGTTTCCAGTAAAAACGGTATCCGGTTCTCTACAGTCACTATACGAAACACAACAGCATTCAGATGCTATTTTACGCTGGTATTGAGAGTGTGGTCCTCTCCGGTCGAGCCGACCCATTCGTGCTAAAACCATAATATAGCTGCAGCGTGGTTCTACCACGTTAACAGTAACAGTTAAGAAAATGTGTAAGCGTGTGAATTTATCATTTTTCATCAAATATTAACTCTATTTGCAAGTACGTGTTCTGACGACAGACGACAAAATACCTGTTTTTCCAAGATACCAAAGCCAAGTCCCATAGACTGGTGATGGGGGCCAGTATTATACGCGCGAGGGCTACGTTTTCATAAAAAACAGGATAGTACTAATGACACTTTTTTAGGCTGGCATAATATATTCATCAGTGGACGTAAAATTACTGTCGGAATTTAAGTATAATATTTCAGATATGTTTATTTGTTTCTCCAGTCACACACGTACATTCAGAAGCAAGCTAGTTGGTACTAACTATTTTATTATATAAAGTTACATTTCAGTAAACCCTCTCAGAAGTGAGAGGAGGCCTGTGACCATCAGTGGGACGTATATAAGCCTTACTTTACTTTACTTTTACATTTTAGTAAGATCCAAAAGGGGGCTATGCTCGGAGTTTCTCTGCGTGATAAACTAAGAAATGAGGATATCCGCAGTAGAACTAGAGTAACCGACATAACCCAACGGATTAGTAAGCTGAAGTGGCAGTGGGCCGGCCATATAGCTCGAAGAACCGACAACCGATGGGGAAGAAAGGTTCTCGAGTGGCAGCCTCGTACCGGTAGGCGAAGTGTAGGGCGACCCCCCACGAGATGGAGTGAAGACCTGGTAAGGCATGCAGGAAGTCGATGGATGCAGGTGGCTCAGGACCGTGCTTTGTGGCATTCCTTGGGGGAGGCCTATGTTCAGCAGTGGACTTATGAAAGGCTGTAATGATGATGATGAAGATCCAAAAGTAACTACATGAAATTTGTGTAGCAGTTTAACAAATAAGTCCTAGCTCAGCGGTTAATATTACATAGAGAGCAAATACTGATTTTTAACTACTTTCAAGATATTTACTTTAATATATTTCACATGATTTGTCAAATTACTGTTTAACTTACGTGTCCTATAAGCCAAAAAGATACATAAAATGTGCAAAGCAAAATGTTCTGTTAATTTAAAACTTTATGACATTTTATATCCGTGTGGCGGTATACAGCCGCGTAAGATAATCCCGGTCTAGCTCCGTGGGTGACATAAATGTCAACGAAAGGAAACAACATCAGCAACATTTTACGACATCAGATGGCCTCGTTTCAAAAATGTCAGACCTGAAATATCCCAAGCAGGGACGAGGAGTACGGTACAAGATACTTGTCTTAAATGGTATCAATCAAATAAAACTATATTTAAATAAATATAAAATCCCAGGATCGTAGTTCCTACATAAAAATTTAACAATGCAAATCCCTTTGATTAACCCTTTTTCATAAGAGTCAGTCATCAGTTGGCCAGGCCTGTTGTAAGAGATTCTTTTATCAGCAAGCTCCACCTAAGACACAGTGTTTTGCTAACGCAAGCGTTCGGATGTCTTTGAACACGACCTTTTATGGAGTAAATACGAACCACCATGATTCCACCATTGCAGAGTAATGTACGATGTACGTTCAATTCTTGTAGTCAAATTATTTGTCAGTAAGTGTCTAATACTAGGGGAATTGAAAGCAAAAATTGAAGGTAATTGTAATTGTGAGATGATAGTATTTCTTCCTGTGCATTTATAGATGCCAGATAAATTTTTCTGCTTGATTTATTTTGCTACGCTAATTTATGTCGATTTAACACCTTAGGCTTAATCACCACTAACCACCACGAGGGTTCGTAGTCAAGCACTGGCTTATAATAAATAAATAAAAAGAGTATAAAAATAGTGTGCGAAAAAAAGTTTTTGTTATTATAACAATAACAGAAGTTAGTATTTATATTTTATACAAAGGATTGAAAACATCTTTTAAAGAAAAATAAAATTGTCATAATTTTATTTAATTATATTTTATCTTGAAAATAGAAATATGTTGTAATCCCAAATAATTTATGCAGCTTTATTCGATAGAAAAGTTTTAATGGCTGTTAAAAGTACATGCTCAATATTCAATCGCAAACTATATTATTGGGGACTCAAACTTTTGAAATATTCTGCTCTGAAACATAATAAATCCCCGAGGCAATTAGTTTGGAATATTTCATGTCTTAGTGTATTTATTTTTGATTTATAAATAACTGCTTCGTTCACGTATGAAAAGGTTTAAAGGGAGCAATAATAAAAATCAAAAAACTATCATAAGAATATAATAAACGGCACTTAGCTTTAAATACGTTAAAAAAGATTTAAAAAAACGTAATAACTACTTAAATTGATTTCTTTCAATATATTGCAGCCCTTAACAAGTCCACTGCTGAACATAGGGGAATTTCGTTGGGGTATACCACAAAAAACGGTCTTGAGTCGCAGGCATCCATTGATTCCCTGTATATTTTACCAGGAAGTCACTCCATCCAGTGAGCCGCCATTAAACTTTATATCATGATAGTAATAAATTTTAAGGTTTATTTTTATTATACATAATACATACATAAACACTCACCCCTATCATCCAGAGGAGTAGGCAGAGACTACGGTCTTTGACCATTTGGCACGATCCTGGCACACCTCTTATGCCTTCTCCACATCCATATATCTACGCATAGTTGCTCGTCGGTTAAGGGTACACTTAATCTGGTCCGTTTTTAATATATCGCCAATTTGGTCAACAAAACTTCGCCTGGGGCGTCTCTTCCCGACTCTGCCGTTCTTTTTTGTAACATAAATTTGCTTTGTCACTCATTCATTCTTTCTACATGACTAAACCACCAAAGCACTCCTTTCTTAATTTCGGTCACAACATCATCTTGCAAACCACACTCTTCTCTTATCACAATTTCTCACCCTGTCATTCAGATTCAGTTTTACTCTTTATTCAGTTAGATTTATTCTACTCTCGTGCTTCTTCTGCCACACCCAACTTCCATTACCATACATTAAAGTAGGAACTAACACAGCTTTGTAAATTGCCATACCTGCCCTTTTGGACACATTCTGACTTTTCATAATAGACTATGTGGAGTCCCATTTACTCTATTTCCTGCGTTCTCAACTTTTAATTATATGATACTATTTATCTTATATTTATTATTTATGGAATTCAACGAAAAATTTAAAAACGTGAATTAAGTAGTAATAATAGCTACTTACTCATTAGTAATTAGCTTGTACCTGCGACTTCGCTCACAAGGAATTTTCCCAAGTAAGACGAGTGTAGAAAACCGAATTGCTTTTTGCTTAAAGCTATTTCAAGTATAAAACCTATGTGATAAATGAAAAATCTAGCTCGACTATGCGACAAACATCCAAATTTTCACATATCTATTTAATAGTAAGATATGAAAAATGAATAATGTATATCTTAGAAAGTTACTTCACGAGTTGCCTATTATCTGTTTGTTAATTTCATTAGGATATTCAAATAATAATATACTACATAGATAATATGTATTTATAAATATATTATAAAAAATGTATAAAAATTATATTACAAGTAATATTAAGTTTTCTTTAAGAAATGTGTAGTGGCGTCGTCAGAAATGCAACACTCCTTTTCGTCCCAATCATGTCGTAAGAAACGTTTATTGGAAACTCTACTATAATATTATAGCTTTTTATAGAGAGCATTGTACCATCTCATTTACATCAAACTGAAAATACTCTGATCAACGTCAAAGATGTACTGTGTCTGTCTGGTATCGTTAAGCCGCCATTCCATTCCAAGTAAAACTAAGTCAAATCAACGGAAGAGTATGTCGGTTAAAAGTTAAAGTAAAGTAAAGTTGCAGCCTATTTACGTCCAAGTGCTGGGCACAGGCCTCCTCTCATTTCTTAGAGAGTTTTAGGGCAAGCAAATGTCCGCCGCGCTGCCTCAATGCGTGTTGGCGAACTTCACATGTCTTCGAAATATTTTTATTTTCTTATTTCTCAGACATGCAGGTTTCCCCACTATGTTTTCCTTCGCCCGTGCACGTGGTAAATCAGCACTTAAAATTGCAATTAACAATTTCATTGGTGCCGGTGGTGATCGAACCCGGGTTGCTCGAGTACTGTGAAGCTTACAGCGAGCGCTAACCATCTGAGCTACCCCGGCTCTGTATATATCGGTTAATCTGGTTCTAATTTAGACAACATCGTTATGGATTTCGTCACGAGGAGAAACTCCGAGCACAGCCCTCTCTATATCTCGCTGGGCTACCTTAAGCTTTTTCATACGGCCAGCAGTAAAGGACCATGTCTCCATTCCATATGTCACAGGCAACATAGACCAGTTGTAGAGTGTGCACCCTTGTTTCAAACCTAATTGTACAATCTTGGGCAGTACAAAGCCCGACGAACCGACAGCTGATGGGGAAGGAATATTCGAGCGTGACAGCATCGTATAACCAAGCGGAATGTAGGGCCACCACAAGATGGAGTAACGACCTGGTAAAACATGCAGAAAGTCGATGGGTGCAGGTGACTGAAGACCGTACTTCGTGGCATTCCTTGTGGGAGGCCTGTCCATCAATAAACTTGTGACAAGCTGTAATAGTGCTGATGACGAAAGAAATTAATGTCGCACAATGACAGAGTAAAATTGTTTTCTATTTCCATAAATCATATGTCATTTCACAAAGGATATCTTGACATTTATTGTTTTTTGGCTTTTATGCTTTTTCATTTCAAATATATAAAAGATACTTAAGTGACCCTCATTTTACCTAAAACCGACTTACAAGCCTGCTTATATGTAAACCTAAATGGATCAGTGTTGGGTAGGCCTTTGAGAGCACGTAATACATTAGGTAATATTTTGGCTGTACTTAAAATTGCTTTCAGGTCAAAGTATTGTTGCTTTAAATAAAAGAAATTGATAAAGTATTCCATTTTTCGTTTAAATTTCCTTTGTTATAATATACGCTAATATTTACAAGATTTAAATGACAGCGACTCCACAAATTTAATGATGATGATTGTGACTTGTGTATTGTATGTAACACTTTAACGTTCAGTGACAAATTTTAGGTCACAGAAAGTACTACATTTAAAAAGATAGAATAACAATTAAAATGTATTAACAAGATACCTACGTTTATGTATCTAGCAGTAAGGCATTTTGTCTCAATCGTCCTAAGTCGCAGTAATGGGAGTGGACATTTGCCGTCAGGTATACTATTAGTTCATTTTTCCTTTAATATTAAAAAAAAAAACATTTCTCTCAGAATGCATGTTATAACTTAAAATTTTATTATATTTAATAGTTATATTACCGAAGTCTTTAATTACGATAAACTGTCATCATTAGGCCACCTCGATAATAGTCCGATATTCGAGTTTTGCTGTAATCACCTCACTTGTGAAACGAATTACGAATTGCGGTATTAATCGCCTCACTCGTAAGGCTTTGATTGTCTAATTAGTGTCGTTATTTTTTTAACAAATTGACTTGCGTCCACGCTATACTTCGAATATTGCATTTATTTTGCAAATTTCATTCTATTTATTTTTACTTTTTATTAATTCAAGAATATTACCTTATTTCAACTTTTTTTAAATGCAAGACTTTTTTAAGCGGAATAAAGTTGTTTTCTTAACTTTGTAATTCTTCACTTATTATCTTATAGAAGATAGACAAAATTAGAGGATTCATCGCGCCATCTTGCAACGGAGGATCCATTGCAAGATGGCGCGAATGCTAAATTAACTCACTTTTGCAATAATACTGTAACATACAAGATGCTGTTATAAAGCCCTTTGATATACTGTGTTCCTTAGAATTCAATAAATTATTTTTTTTCCTATCTAGGCATCTCAATAAAATTTTCAAAGTTATCATAATATTATAAACTTATTGTGTTTACATATTTGAATAAATTTAAAAGAAGGGAAGAGAAAGATTGATATTATATACTATAATTTAAAATTAAAAATTTTGTACAGACGACTTCAATATAAGTTATTAAGAATAACTCAAAAACTGTTGGTCTGACCTTGATCAAATTCATATGGGACAACACGAGATGTACCAGCTTTCAAATAAAGAATCATCGAAATCGGTTCACCCAATAAAAAGTTATGAGGCAACACACATAAAAAAATATACAGTCGAATTGAGTACCGTACCTCCTTTTTGGAAGTCGGTAGAAAATTCAAGTTTAATTTTTTTAAAGTAAAATGTAGTTTCATACTTAAACACTTAAAATTAATGTTTATTGAATAATGTACGAAGTTAAGGGATTATAAGTTGTATTGGACAAAACCAAACTCCTCCCTACGGTATTCAAACGATGCCCAATCATGTATTGAATGTACCGTGTATCACCAAATTAAAGTCAAAGTTCTGACCAGAAGCGGAGCTATGGATCAACAACCGTAAGCAATAATCATTACGTACTCTCGTCTCATCAAGCTTGAAAGATGCTTTATTGTCTCGATTCGGCTCGTTGTTGACTTGTTACGACAAAAGAATAAAAACAAAAAAATCGTAATCAAAGTCGTATTATAAAACCTCACGCTGTCATTTCTCCTCGGATGCGTGGGTAAAAAAATAATTTGATATATTTTCGACACATTTGGGAAGGACCTTGTCTGTAACCATATTATAAATTTAGGATTGTGTTTTTCGACACCGTTATGTAATAAATTTAATGTGATAGGAAGTAGGGTTATAATAAGATGATAAATATATAAGATGAATTCATTTAAATAAAAAGTGTCAAGTGCATTTTTGATGAGTCTAATGAATATAATATAGAAATTCTCTTTACTTCTGTAACTCACTTATAACCCAATTATTAATAGAAATTATCTTGTTTATATTACTCTCCTTCTCAGCTTTCCGATTTACGCAGCATTCAAGTTTTTCTACACACTTAATAAATATTTTGAGCTTTTTAAATATTACACGAGGAAAAAGTGTTTATTATTGGTGCAAAAACTTCTATTATAAAAAATCCAATACGTAGAAGAATAATATCGAATAAAAAGGTCTGTACACCCAATTTAGTCTTCGAAATAAATTGCTGTTAGCACAGCCTTTCCTTGTCTTGGTAGAGCCACGATGTAGCTATATTATGGTTGCAGCATGAATGGTTTTGCTCGACCGAGGAAGGCCTACACTCTTACAGAATACCAGCGTGAAGTAGTAACTTAATATTGCTGGTATGGTGAGATACCCTTTTTACTGGTAACGAGGCCTTCTAAATTAGTCCTCGGGAGTTACAACGCATCTACATTTTGATTCATAATCGAGAATAGATGTATATATGTCTAAGGGCTCATTATCTAAACGAGAATCATCCCTTAAACTGTGTGCTCGTTTCTCACTCTTATTTTATATATATACTAGCTGACCAAGCAGACGTTGTTCTGCCTTTTCCGACGACCAAGTGTCCTAAAAAAATCCTTAAATACACAATAAAAAAAATTGAGGGTCACTTAGCGGGATAAAAACTATCCTATCTCTCAAGTTGGACCAAACTGCACACATTGTGAAACATTTCATTTAAATCAGTTCAGTAGTTTAGGAGTTCATCGTGGACAAACAATGTGACACGTAATTTTTATATATAAAGATAAAAAAAAAAACAGAACACTAATTGTACTAGTATAGTTTGCAATTAATTAATTAATTGTTTTGATTGGCAGTACATCTTACAAAAAACCAACGAACCTTCAAATATTAACGTGTAATAAATCTCAAACTAACTAAAAAAGATAGATGGAACGCTGCATACATTCCAAGTGATGCTGAACATAGTAAATATACTCAACTGTACTCAAATCATTGTAAGAACATGCGTTCACGTACACAACATATGCATCTAATATCATTTGCAATCAACAACATCGTGGTCTTATATGTACATTGTACATATGTGTGCGTCCAGCAATGGACATTTACGGGCTGATGTGTGCGTGATTGCGTGTCAAGAAGTTTATTTATATTTTGACGTTACGTAACATAAACGAGTTATTCAGTCTATTTACTTTTATTAGTCCGATTAATAAATGTGAATAGTTGTAAATAAAGGGTCAAAATTATAAAGAAAAAAAAATATATATATATATATTCTTTTTTTTAAATATCCTTTAGAATAAAATACCTTGGTTTAATCGAAAGAAACACGCGCCGATGAACATATCAGAAAAGCAAATTCACGTCTTTGAACGTAGAAAAAGGGGAGATAAGTACGGCAATAATAAAGCGAATGCCTGTTATCAAAGAAAACAGCCCAATACAGTAGGATACAAAACGATCAAAATAAAACGGTACGAGTATTTTTTCAATAATTCTTCGCAACTCGCCTTCAAAACGCAATAAAATACCCACACTAAACTGTTATTTCTTTATTGTTATGGCAATCCAGATCTCGCCTGTAGACAAAGCGTAAACCAGATAAAGTCCAAAGAAACTGTATTTTGCCGTGAACGCGGCAATAACTTTTTAGGAGCACCATGAAAATAACTTTTACGATTGTTAGGAATTAATATCTGAAAAACGGCTTCGGACCCTCATACCTTTATCGGACAAGATGTAAGAATATTGCTCAAACTCGCTTTTAGGCTTTTAAATTATTTTTCAAATACTTTTACCTTTTTTGATTGGATTTGTGCATTGAAATACCGATTTTATGTCTGTTTTATAAATATTTTTAATGAAGTGACAAAAAACTCACAGTCCACCTTAGTGGCTTCTGCAGTCCTTAGTCACATGCAACCAGCTCCAAAGAAAGAAAGCTACAGATGGGTAGTCACTTCTTAGGATTAAGATGGAATGCATCACAGCCTAAAAATATACTGGCTCTTTATACCCTTCAGACTGAAATACAGAAAAGCAAGCAAAATTTATTAAAATTTATTTATTAATTTTAAATTCTTCTCCTACTTTTACGTATATTATTATTTTTACGTGGTAGAGCCATGCTGCAGCTATATTAGTAGTATAGTTGTAGCACAAATGGGTCGGTTCGACCGGGGAAGGACCACGCTCTCACAGAATACCAGCGTAAAATAGCAGCTTAACACTGCTGTGTTTCGTATGGTGAGTGTAGAGAACCGGAGAGCCTTTTTGCTGGAAGAGAGGCATTCCATCTTAGTCCTCACGGGTGACAACGCATCTGCATTTTGATTCGCAAACGAGGATAAATGTAGATGTCTATGGGCCACAGCAACCACTTACCATCTGGTGGACTGCGTGCTCGTGTGTCACTCTATCCTATAAAAAAATACTGTCGCCGAATCATTGCTTAAACAAAATGTAAATGCTTGTTGAAATACTATTAATTCCATAGAGTCTTGCCAAAACATATCGCTAAATATTTTAAAACTATTGATGTAAAGAAAACGGCAGACTTATGAGGGATTTCAGATAAAGTTGTTGAATTTATAATAGATACAATAGCACCTTATATAGCCACTATTTTTAATACAAGCGTCGAATCTGGTGTGTTCCTGATTTAATGAAACATAGTGAAGTCATACCTTTATTTAAATTTGGTAGTATATTAGAACCCGCCAACTTTAGACCAATGTCTATACTACCTAAATTTAGTAAAATTTGTAAATAAATAATTTTATCAGACGTTAAGTTTTTTCTTATATAAATAAATTGTTTCATAAAAATCAATTTGATTTTACAAGAGGTCGCTCGACAACTCACGCCGGAATTGAGCTTATTAAATATAAAAAAAAAACTAAAACTATGTAGTAACTTAATTATCCTATAGTCCTACTCCCCGCGGTATCGTGCCAAGAACGCTGGCTGCTTTTCCCCGCTGAATGGCTTTACTTAGCCTTTAAACGAGAAGAGAACCAGCCCTCTTATCACCGGCAGCAACGACCAGTCGCGGATGGAGTTCCTTTATGAACTTCACCGCACGTTGACCCCACGGACCGATAGTCTCTACAGCAAATGGTACAAATATGTAATCATCTCTCAGAGATTCATATTTGCGCCACTTACTTAATTCAGCTGCCTCTGATGCCGCCCCGGCTCTAAATGAGGTACCTCTGAGATGAGAGGCCGCCAAAATGTCTACGCAAGTAGGATCCCACACTAGGGCTTTATTCTATTCTATTATTCTATTCAAGGGACTAATATCATACCGTCGGGTCTCTTGCCATCGTCTCTAAATATTCAACAAGGCTCTAAAACCGAGGAAACATTTATAGAGACAAGAGCCCTTCGGATGACATCGTTCAAAGAACCGTGCCGTGAAAACCTACCAGCACTTTTCTTACATGAAATTCTGTGGAGCCCCAACTTGTCGACGCTGCTACCACAGGGGCACTGTGATGCGCAAGCTTTCCCTATCAAGTAATGTACCGAGATTACGAGTACTAGATGGTCAAACGTGTAACCAGTGACTAGATTCGCATTTTAGCGTCAAGCGTGCGTTACCAGCGTGTAACCAGTGACGGATTCAACTCGGTTGGGCAGTGTTCGGGAAACTACGACACATCTTCTCGTTAGACATACCTCAAAACCTGAAAACGAAATTGTACAACCAGTGCGTGTTGCCAGTGATGACTTACGGATCTAAGACATGGTCCTTCACTGCTGGCCGTATGAGGAAGTTCAAGGTCGCTCAGCGAGCTATGGAGAGGGCTATGCTCGGGGTTTCTCTGCGTGATAAACTTAGAAATGAGGATATCCGCAGTAGAACCAGAGTAACCGACATAGCCCAACGAATTAGTAGGCTGAAGTGGCAGTGGGCCAGCCATATAGCTCGAAGAACCGACAACCGATGGGGAAGAAAGGTTCTCGAGTGGCAGCCTAAGTAGGCAAAGTGTAATGCGACCCCCCCTAGATGGAGTGAGGACCTGGTAAGACAAGCAGGAAGTCGTTGGATGCAGGTGGCTCAGGACCGTGCTTTGTGGCATTCCTTGGGGGAAGCCTATGTTCAGCAGTGGACTTGTGAAAGGCTATAGTGATGATGATGATGATGATGACACATTTTTTGGGGATTTCAAATAAGATTGACACTTATAATAAAAAAAATATTTTCCTAGCGTTAGTCATCATAATTATATCCAGAAGAGGCAGTCAAACTATTCCCATACGCAAATTAAGTCAATAAAGCTGCTTGTATTTATATGCTGAACCTGTGCCAACACTATTTACTACAGTGTGAATGAAGTCTGGAACAAGAACTAATGCTGGTCAAGAATAGCAAATGATAAAGGGCATACTCGCTATAAGACGTTCATACACACAGTACAATGCATTGCGGTGTAATCCCGTGTAACCGGCGCTTTGCTTTGTTTGAATTTTGATATTTTCATAGAAGATACTTTCATAAAATTTCTATAGTAGCGGTGCGGCATCTATGAACTTCCATGTTAATGGAAAAAGTATTTATGAAAAAAGGGTATAAACTTTTCATAAAACACTGGTAAATCGAATTTGATACCATAAAAAGGATTGAATCCACCTACATTTTACACGTATACCTCATAAACCTTTGAAGGTTTAGTGGTTTGGTGATTTTAAAAGAAGTCTATATATAATAGTGCTACGAAAATCTAACCACTCACATAATAATAAATTCAGTCAAGGCTGATGAAATTAAAAACAGCGTCAGTCCACTGAATTGAAAGTTATCTAACTTAATAACACCTATTAATATAATTTTATTATAGATTGGCTTCCCGTTTCAACATTGCGAGAGCCATTAACATAGTTTTTATAATACTTATTCTTCGAAAGGTCGTTTTAATTTGTCGGCTGGAATTGGACATTATTTCCCCTCTGCTATTGTTTATCTTGCGATTACCGACAGCCTAAATAGCCCGTTTAACGTTGAGTTTTCTTTTAACTTACCCGCTTAAGAGGAATGAACTTAAAAGGGTTAAGGTTCTGACGCTAATCGTAAAGTGCTTGCCTTTTTTCTCTTAGACGTGGAAATTGTATTGTTTTTATCTACGTTAGCGATGTATTAAGGGAAAACATTTTTTTTGTTATATTCGATTTAGAAATTACAAAAGTAAGTGTTATTGTTCGGAACACCTTTGAGCAAGTAACAAAAAAAAAAACGCCTGTTCGATATACTAAGCTGCCAATAATTACGTCATGGAGACTTTAAAAACAAAATTTTTAGAAATTAAAAACTGAATATCAAAAGATGTGCTTCCATGGCCAGTTACTATAAGTTACCATTTAAAATGACATATTCTCTGTATTACGGCCTTATCGCCCATTATTCCGCAAAATTTTAAAACAAAAGTTTACAACCAGTAGTTTTTGCAAGTGAAGACCTATGCAATTAAGAAGAATTAGCTCGGAGATTATTTATCAGTAATAGAACCAAAGTTACCGACATAGCACAATGAGTCAGCAAACAGATGTGTCAACAGGTCGGACATGACTCGAAGAATTGACAATTGAAGGTGAAGAAAGTGTCTCGAGTGGCAGATGTAGGTGGCTCAGGATCATATTTTGTGGGATTCCCAATGATCAGCAGTGATCATGTGATGGACTTTAATGATATTGATGGTGATGATGATGATAGAGCAAATTTAGTTGGAAGTTATATAAGTTTTTACGAAAAAAGGTTTATATTATTTAAAAAGGAACAGGTATAAGTATCAGGTAATGGTATAAATATAAGAAGATATAGATATACAAGTTAGAAACTAATTCAACATATTATTTGCAATGCAAATACTTCATAATATTTCGAGGCCTAAAACCAATAAAAATAAATCATCATTAGCAAAAGTTGATACATAAATTAAGAGACTCATAAATATACAAGATTAATTGAGATATATCCTGCTCTGTTGAAGCAAGATCGTAATTTAATAAACGGTACAACGTACACTTGTTGTGGCTTACGAGTCTGCGGTACACGAGCTCGTATTACTCCCCCTGTGATTTAATTAAGTACCTAGCTCGTATTTATGCGACATAATGACTCAGATTTTACTGCAAAACTAGGTATTATTTCTTAAGCGGAGATGATATGTCCCATTTTATCCGCGTGATCAGCAAATAAGTAAGATTGTTTTTATTTATTTTATCAAATTAGGTACATTACTAATGAAATTATATCCACAAACTGTAATTAGTTTGTTGGCGAATACACGCTCTATTATGCACCATCACCTACATTTAAATATGTAGTGTAAGTTTATAAGTAAATAAAATAATTATTATCAAAATAAATAATTACAAAATATTAAAAAAATAACTAAAGCAATCATGCTATATATACTTGTAGCAATAATGTATACTTACAATTAATATTATAATTTTACTGCAAACAATTAACACTATCGTTTTCTGTCGACTTCCAAAAAGGAGACGGTACTCAATTCGACTGTATGTTTTTTTTACGTGTTACCACATAACTTTTTTTTGGGTGAACCTATTTCGATGATTTTTTTTTTGTTTGAAAGCTGGTACTTCTCGTGTGGTCCCATATATTTTTTGATCAATCAATTTGATCCAGGTCAGACCAATAGTTTTTGAGTTATTTTTAATAACTTATATTGAACTCGGCTGTACAAAATTTTTAATTTTAAATTATCATTGTTCCTAGTACTAGTGGTAAGGTTATTTCCATCAGTGATAAGTGTATTACCGTCACTAGTCAATTACGGTCACTGATACGTCGTTAAACCATCATAACCTTATAAAAATTATTGGGTGGTAGGGGTATTTATTTGTCTTCTTTCTGACATCAAACTGAACCTAGGTTCCGCATGCGGCCAGGTTTTCTAACCACTAAGTCAAAAGTGACCACTGAATAGACGGCTCTGTAACGCAGTGGCTTAGCATTGAGTAGTAGCGCTGAGAGCCACAGGTTTAAACCCCGCACTGAAAAAGTTTTAGTATGGCCTATAAATAATTATTCCGGGTCTGGATTTATGTTTGTAAACTGCCTCCACGATACAGAAGAGAATCCCAGTATCCTAAGCATTGATAAAAAGTGTGTCATAATAAATGCGGCTACATAAATAAAATAAAAAATATAAAAATAACACAGAGGATTCGTTATTCGTTATTAACGGATGTAATTTCATAATTTATGAATAGCATAAAGCCAACAGTTGACCCACTTCGTGATTTATTGTGTCAGTAAGTTGCCGCTATTTATCAATAGCTTGATATTGGTTTGACATTGAAAGCAAACTGTGTCAGGCAAAGCAGCTCCCTGCTCTTCATTTAATCAATTTTAACTAGTTTAGCTTCGTACTAGGAGTAGATTCCATGCAGATTATTGGAAGCTATGGATTAGTGTGCAATTTAAAAATATAAACATTAAAAAATAAATAAAAACTACTTCAAAGGATAACAATAATAAAATAGTTAGCACGTCTGCTTCTGAAATTTTTGCTGAGAAAATAATGTATTGAAGAACTAAAGCTCAGATATCAGAAGCTAACTATTATGTGCAAACTATTTTTATTTACTTAATTCTTTTTAGTTTGGAAATCGGTTAAAAATCTGGTATTATATAATTTATTAATTTTTAATAGTATCTAATTTGGGAATGAAGTATTGTGTTGGCATAATTACTGATTATAATATTTATAATATATAATATTATCATATCAAGCAATATATGAATGAAAATAACCCCTGGGAATGAGGTGATCGCCACCATGCTGGTTCTATTAAAATTCATTTAAAAATTGTACAAACAAAAATTATTGTAAAGTGAAATATGTTTTCTTTATGTTCCTACCTAAATATGTCTGTAATAGGTTTATTGCTGCTTCTTCCTAGGAAAATACCCCTGGTATTTTCCGAACCAGTGGGAAATGATCAAATGACTTTCAAAAAGTATTGTGTAATAATCAATATTGAATAAAAAATCATTCTATTCTGTCCTGTCAACAACACAAAAACCATATTAAGAAAATATAGGCTATAGTGTTTTCGGGTGTGTTACATATTTACACTAAATAGATGCATATTTAATTAATATTTTACCGAATCTGACAATTCGATGAGAAATAAAAGGACACTAATCATCCTTTAAAATGACACTTAAAATTGTTAAACAATTCATAATATGTGTGTATATTATTTGTATAAATTCACATAATGTTCTCACTAAACAACAATATAGAAACAGGATATGCAGCGAAACTTGATTAAAATTCTTAGCGGTTTGATAAATACGGAGAGAAGACATCACGGTACAGTCAGCTCCTATAGCACTATGCCACAATGAATGTGAGCACACAACGGCTTAACTGAACGTTATCTCTGTGACTAAATTATCAGCTCGATTCCCGCTTATCAAGAATCGGTTGACTTAATTGTTGCCGAGTGCATGTCGGTTCTTAATTAATGAAAATACTCAAGCCTTATCGCAACGTACATCTTTGATTTTGAATGCAATTATTGTTCCCTTGATAAATGAACTGCTTAATTCGCTAAAAGATACATTTTTAAAATTTTTACCCTTTATATTCATGTTGTTTTACGTATAGAAATATTTTAAAAAGTAAAAATTATAGTTTATTACACAATTTTCCAATTATTGTATGTCAACTGATACATGCTTATATCCTGTATAAAAATTCATTAAAATGAAATTAATAAAAATTGGCCTTGATAGCCCAGGATTGGAACGGCCATATTAAATTTTATAGCATTATAAAATTTGGCTAGAAGCAAGTTATCACAACTAAAGGAAAAAATCCGTTAATTTGTACATAAGAAATTATTTTTTGCGAAACATCATCATCATCATTATAGCCCTTCACAAGTCCACTGCAGAAGAAAGGCCTTTCGAAGGAACGCCACAAACGTCCATTTAGTGGGGGAACGCCCTACAGTTCGCTTACTGGTATGAGGTTGCTACTCGAGAACCTTTCTTCCTTATCGGCTGTCGGTTCTTCGAGCAATATAAGCGGCCCATTGCCACTTCAGCTTACTTATCCGTTGGGTTATGTCGTTTACCGTGGTTCTACTGCAAATATCCTCAATTATAATCCTATGACTTAGAGAAACCGCGAGTTTAGCCCTCTCCATGCGACTTTGACCTTTCTCATACGGTCAGCTGTGAAGGAACACATCTCAGATCCATATCTCATCACTGACAATACGCACTTTTTGTATACTCTTGTTTTCAAGGTTAGAGATTTAACCGGCCAGAAGAATCAATAATCATCAGAACGCTGCCAAGTGGAGCTGAATCCCTTGACCGTTGACCGTGACCTCTCGATCGAAGTTTGACTTACCTAGTCGGACTATTTGTCCTAAGTAAACATACTCGTTGACATTGTTTTTTGTGATTACAAATTTACATTTGCAGTTGTGTCGACTGTGATGTATGGGAGAAAATTATTTTTCACTCCAAAGTAAAGTTTGTCGGTTAATCTCGCTTACCTACGATACAGCAGTGGTGCAGCTTACCTTACTTGGAACCCTCAGGGCGCGAGTCTTACTTGTGCTTGTACGGTTTTTTATATTTGAAGTAAATTTACCAAGCGTAGTTGTAGTGGACGGGAGTATAAGTAGCATTTCAAGTATTACTTTTTAAATACTTAGTTCTGTCTGATAAAATAATATTATTATTTATTTTTATACGTGGTAGAGCCATGCTGCAGCTATATTAATAGTATAGTTGTAGCACGAATGGGTCGGCTCGACCGGGAAAGGACCACGCTCTCACAGGATACCAGCGTAAAATAGCAGCTTCATGCTGCTGTGTTTCGTATGGTGAGTGTAGAGAACCGGAGACCCTTTTTACTGGAAAAGAGGCATTCAATCTTAGTCCTCACGGCTGACAACGCATCTGCATTTTAATTCGCAAACGAAGATAGATGTAGATGTCTATGGGCCGCAGCAACCACTTACCATCAGGTGGACTGTGTGCTTGTTTGTCATCCTTATTCTATAAAAAAAATCCTATATCGATTTGCTTTAAGGAAATATTTTCTTACACATAATAACATTAAATTCAGTTTCATTATACAAAAAGTTAATGTAGCGCAGCTGGTCCGTTATTTCCGAGATGTGTCTCAGTTTTTCCTTATGAAATAAGATTTTGTCCGTGAACAGGTCCATCCTCGAGCATTTCTGTAATTTTGTTCATGCCTTAAGAGTATTCGAAAAGACGACTTTAAGTTCAGTATACTTTGAATTGTTAAGAATAACATGTTCATCTACATTACATAATAAAACATTATTTTGAAGATACACAAAGGTTCATTTAAAACTTTACTTAAAGTTTGGATTTTACGCTAAAAGTTGTGCGATTAACTTTTGCTTATTTTGAGTTACTGTTTGAAGGCCAGATTGTCTGATAAGTTCAGGGTACGTATTTGATTACTTAAGGGTTTTGAAAACACATGTAACCCTTGTAAACCCGACCCTTGTAACCCAACAATAAATTATGCAAATGTGAAAAATACCTACATAAACGTTTATATATTATAAAATCTTGATGAACATTATATAAAAGTTTGCTTTTATCCACCTTCCTTCCTTTTATGTTGTGTCTCTTGTGCCCAACACTGGCATTGCCCACGGGCCTCTTTATGGCATAATCTGAAGTTATGAAAGATCCCGAAATCGCACCCGAAAAGGAATTCGATAAAAACCTTATAATATTATATACATCACAAAAAGGAGACTTGGATACCGTATGAATTTCTAATCGCATTACGTTAGTTATTATAAAAAAAAATGGTAGAATGGTAGAATTAATAAAAACCTGATTTTACAAAAAAAATTGAATTAAGCATATTTTTTAATAAATAATATCACATAAAAAATTAAATCTACCTTATTTAGAACGTATTCTTTAATGTGCCCAAGATCACACGCAGATGAGACAAATGAGTATTAGTTCAATTAAAATATATTTTGTTGTTAAGTTGAAAATATTTTGCTAGCCCGAATAGTGAAGAAAAATGCACGGTTCCTTTAGAATAGATTTGAAGCTTAAACCTGTAATTACCTCTTCATGGGAAAATAGGTAAACAAAATTCTGTAAATAAAGAAAAAAACAAAAATATTATTTCAAAACGGCACGCATACGAAGCCTCAGGCAAAAGATAGTGATTAATAAAATTGTCCCGCTCTATTTACTTCAGCATTCCATAAAACAAAATTTAACAGCGCAAATTTTTGACAGGAACGACTAAAGAATCGCTAACTAAACGGGTAAAGTGTCGCAATGAAGCTCATCATAATGACGTAGTGGTCATTGTAGAGAAATATTATGAAATTTTTCGCCAAAAGAAACGTTCTATTTAAATTTTAGGTGGCATCCATAAATTGTGATGCAATAAGGGGAATTATTAATAGGGGGAATATTTAACACAGTTACCACGCTTTGCAGGTGGCCTGACATCCGCAGTTTTTTATTATAAGAAGTTTTCATAAAGAGGCAGCTGCCCATCTCCTTTTCCAGTGTCCCTATATCTGCTTTTACAGCACTAAGGGGATGACTAGTTATTGGATTCTCCTACGCGACCTCTAAGCGTTGCCAAGCTGTGTACGATAAGTGTGGAGATGGGCGACCTAAACTAACGGAATTCTATTGGTTGCTTAAGACACATCTCCTCTTTTCTCCGCCCATATTCGTTTCAATAGATTCCGGCCCTACTAAGTAACATAAAACACATTATTTTATAAGGGACAATTATGCATACTGCATAAAATCTTTCAAAATTATCCAACGCGTTTGATCTTTAGTTGCTTACTGAGATGTGTGCTTGTAGGCTTTTTTTATTTTGCGACTGCCGCGTAGGGAAAGCGAAAGGCTTAAATTTTAATTAATTTTTCACTCCACGGACTTCTTTAATAAAACCGGAGATTTAGCTGCTGCTGCCTTACAATCCTTTTAACGGCGGATGTATGCCTTAAGATATTTTAATTAGTAACATGGAATTCATTTAGATTTAAGGCGCATTTCAAAAAGAGGGTTGGGTAATGTCATATTTGAGAACCGCTCATGGAATTTATAAAAACGAATGAACGAATTAAGTTATGTAATAAGGCTGGGGGCAAAAGGATGTGTTTTGTATTTTAAATGGTATGTAATTAATACATAAATTGTCAATAAATATTTGATGATTTTCTGGAAAATTGTATTTATAAATAAACAACACATATTTGAACATTTCATTAATTATGATGTAGGCTTAATTAATAGTTAAAAAAATATTCACATTTATTTTTTATAGAAAAGGGGGCAAAAGAGCATACGGCTCACCAGGTGGTAATTGTTGAACAACTGAAATACCTGAGGAAGCGCAGGTGCGTTGCCGGACTTTTAAAAAGGAGATAACACGTTTCTTAAAGGTGTTGCTGGTATTGTGAGGTTTTTTGCCATGTGCGATGGTGGAATTTGGCGACTGGCATTAATGCGAACAATTCCTCTGAGCAATGTTCGTGGCAAATGCGACAGAAAACGCTTGGATGGAACATCTCTTAGCTGGATGCAGTCAAATTGAAGAAGCTGCCATTGGATTGCCAAGCCCAAAATGTGGGATCGAATGTGCGCCTTTTAAAGTTGCAAACAGTATGTTTGCATGAAGTATTGTCCCATTCTACTAAGCAGAACAACTTTTATAGATGGTAAAATGTAGAAAGTATACAAAAAAGACCGTATCCTGTCATAATTCACTCACCAATGCAGTCGTACACGGCGGCAGTCTACTGAACGCAACCGCAATGGGAGAGTGAGTGGCTCCGGATCAGACAATAGTCCGAAGAGCCAAGAGGGGTGTCGACGGAGACCTGATATTCATCCCGATGTGAGGACAGCAGAAAGTCAAACAAGGAAAATGGAGGGCCACTTGGACGTGATCAATAAGTCGGGCTATGTCGGCATTACCGCTTCGAGACCTTAAGAGTCACTCATAGACGTGGGGAGGACGTCGATGTCTACGCGCAGCCAAAGGATAGAGAACAGATACCGTATGTGACGTATACTCAAACTCCAGCCAGAGGCACAAAGGAGTGTTCCAATTTATACTTCGGGTAGGAAAAATATATCGTGATGCAGCACGAGGGGGCCAGCTCGACCGAGGAAGGATCACGCTTGCGCAAAATGCCTGCGTTATTTATATAGCTAAATACTGCTGAGTTCTCAGGGGAGACAAATGCATCTGCATTTTGCTTTCTTTATCGATTTTAGATGAATAAAATGGGCTAAGTAGCATATCAGTAGTTATTCCTAACTATGATTAATATTTATTTATACAAATACTAATTTAACAATCTCCAAGCGTGAATTTGATTGTTCAAGCAACCATTATTGTTTATACACGATGCTTTTATTCCTCTCAATTACAAATGTGATTAAAAATAAAGCCGTGTTAGCTCAGGGCTAAATGTTAACAGTAAATTTCACAGTAAGTTTGGGGTCCAATCACGAAGGCTTTTGCCGGCCGCCGTAAATTCTTAACTGCAATTTGAAGGTTCGAATTATCATTGCTCGGCGGTGAAGGAATCTTGGAAACTAACCAATGTGCAGTCGGTACCTCAGAAGATAGTTGTGCTGATTGCCAACTACGGCCTATTTCAATTACGTCCATACTCTGAAAGATTCCTCATCATCATCATTAAAGCCCTTCACAAGTCTACTGCTGAACATAGGTCTCCTCCAAGAAAGTTACAAAGGTGGCCACTGTATCCATCGACTTCCTACATGTCATATCAGGTCATTACTCCATCTGAAAGATTAGGGAGCCAATATTGAATGGCCACCTCATAATAACCTAGAACCTAAAAAAGAAATACCTAGAACAGAATAACTGATCAACTTCTGGGGACCAACTGGGGACCTTCTAGATTATGCCACTCACATATGGAGAGAGGTCCTCGTAAACAGAAGGGAAACACTCACTGTTTTCCTTGATTTCTCGGAGACCTTTGACAGGGTTTGACACGCTAGCTTTGTCGCATTATCCAGCATCATATGGCAAGCATCTAACGTATGACTTATTTACTGGCCTGATTGAACGGGGGAAGGATTTTCTGAGTGTACGGTCTCTTCGAGTTGTCGTTGAAGACTGCTCGCCTAATCCTAAAACAACTTACTCTGGAGTTCCTCTAATTTTATACTAATTGTAAGTTCAGTTGTACTTGCTTTCACATAAGGGCTGTTCCTGGCAAATACCTAGAAGCGTCGGATTCATTGAGGAGGCGTACTTAGAGGCTTATTGGTGACCTTGATTTGGTCGATGCCAATTTTGTCAACCTCTAGTACAGTTCAGCCTCTCGATATTCTATAGGATGTATTTCGGAGGGAATGCGCTGGATTTACATGCCTACATTCCTCTTTACTCATCCCACCATCGAACAACCCTGGCGGTCGGCGGGTCGGGTTGAAGGAGTCAACCCTTTGTTGTCGATATTGCATGCATTCGAATCAAACCGAGTGCTTCGTCTTTCATAATGCGTACAGCAAATGAGTAGAATAATTTTCCGGAGTCTGCATGTCCGTCCGATTATAATATGGGTGTCTTTAAGGCAAAAATTAATAGGATTTTGTTACGCTAAGACAGTGCGATTTACCATCTAGGGCTTCATTACCGCTTATTTTTATGGTTGGGAGTTTAGTCAAGCATTAATTGAATTTTAATAATTAAAAAAAAGGAAAAACATCAAGAGAATATCTGCAATAATATCTGGTGAATAAAATATTTAATTGCACCTTAATCCTTTCAGAAATGAATGAGAGGAGGCCTGTGCTCAGAACTGAGACGCATAAAGGCTGTTACTTTACTATTTAAAAATAGTAAAACAATATAACGAATTGTGTCAATAAAACTTGAAAGCATTTCTTTGTAATCGATACTCGAAAACAAATTTAAATACCAAAGTTATATGGTTTACAAAGGGCTTCCAATTCATTTGCTTATCTATTTAAAAAGAGCGAGTTGGCTCAGCGTACGACATATTCAAAACCAATGGAGCTTACTGTCAAAAAATGTCAGCGCTGGCTCATCTATCCACCAAACATGTCGGGCCGCAATGAATTGAGAAAAAATGTAAATATGCTCGTCCATGCGAGAGGCTTGGAGTACCTGCGTATATTCGATTATGTTTATTATCTCGTTACTGGGGGAATATTTAATGGTGCTTTCAAGTTTAGTGCGATGCTTGGGTACTCGTTAGTTTTGATGTATTTATAAAAAATGCCTTTTCGGAGCTATACTGTTGGAGCTAAAAATGAAATCATGAGTTGTAACAACAACCTTTTTTATTAAACTAGTTATGATGGGATAAACCAAAGCATAATTAAAAAAAATGTTTCAAAACTTAATTATGATCTTTATTTAGCACTGGATAATGTTTTTATTTACATCCTGATATAAATTACACTTTTATTGTGACTATGTATTAAAAAATCATACGATTCTTTAATATGCTTATTATAATTTTAAAAATAGTAGTAAAAGTAATTCAAATACGTTATCAATTAACTCAAATCATTTTTTTTTCATTTTGTATCAGATGCTTCAAATTTTGGTCCCCTACCTGGATATTATTGTCTAGTATAGATCGATGCTTTTGCTTTTTGAAATGAATGAATACCCTTTATTTTTCGGCTTAAGTGATGAAAATTTCGTTTGACGAATGAAAACATGTGTTTTTCCCCAACGTTTTTAGTTCCTTTGCCCGGAGAAGAAACGAAAGAAACTCCGTAGGAATCCTGTTTTTTGTAATTTCGTTTCATTTATTATTTCAACAGCCACTAACATACTGGACACTGTTGGATATGATAACTTCCTTAAAAATAATGATTAGTGGTTTGAGAGTGTTAACAAAAAGCAGCTGGTGCGATAAATTATTTTTTGAATTACCAAATGATTCGCTGGTATTCACCAATGAACTGTATTCATATTAGCTAATTTTATATACACTGATGTATTGGTTTTCCATTTTCGGTTCACAAGAAATAAGAGTACATACTTCCAGTTACCATAGACGTTTTCACGACATAAGTTTTATTACTTCTTTTATAAAGAATTTAGTAGCATCACAGTGCTTACGTCGAAAACTGTGCATGGATCGAAACTAATTCAATTTTATAAAATTGTATCATGCACGACGAAATTAGGTTTACCTTATATGAGCATGTAAATTTAATACATATCACCTCCATGGTAAATTCCTCAGACATATCATTAAGCATAACTTATAGAAAACTATAAATTACACAAAATAATTAGATAACGCTTGCCTTAAAGGTTATAAATATATAACGGCAAAAGAAAATGATAATATAAAACAAAAATTTCCAGAGAAAAACTTTGTCAGGTACTCAAGTTGGCCGAAGTTGTTTCCACGAGGAGTAGAAAGCTAACTATTGAAATTCGATCCGGGACTCACAGAACCCTTTTTTAGCAAATCACTTGATTCAACATTTTTTCCTTAGTCTATTACGATACCTTGTTCTACAGTTCATTGGAAGTGATAATAATGCAAACGTTCGTTGGTACATTTTCGTTATGTAGAAAGTGTCTGAGTTACTTGCCAAATGGTGCTATAATATCGCTCGAGTTGGCGAATAGCTATTGGCAACGCAGTTATGCTGAAGCCTATATTTCTGCAAAGGAAACATTAATCCCTTCCTATTTAAGCGAATATATTCGTATATTGTTATGAGAATGCGGACACTGGTTATGTATTTCTGCGCACTTGATGCCGGTCGATGCGAAGATATTATGTATATAATATTTGAGTCCACTGATAAAAATGGATCCTCTAACAAAACTCTATAATAGTAATATATCGTTTTTTTTTTAACCGCTACGTTGCGCAGTAGTCGCGGGTTCGTATAACGCACGGAACAAATATTTGTATGGCCTACAAATAATATTTCCTTGTCTGGATGTTTGTCCTTGTACAACTTGTGTTTGTAAACTGCCTTCACGATACAGGAGAAAATCCTAGTGTTGGGGTGACCTTCCAACAATTCCTTTTTACATCGATTCCCCCCATTAATGCTAACCTCAACTGTTCGCGGATGACTCGCGAGGATCTAATTCGCAACTGATGGTTTAAAATCCATCCAAAAATGTTTAAACTTGATTTAACAAACTTATTGTCGGTTTTAGCGTGCCTTGGGAGAGGCCAATGTGGACAGCTGTAGTGGACAGCCGCAGAATGATGATGATGATGATGATGGTTTTCGGTTATTAGTCTTTATGTGTCTACATTCAACTACCTTGTTGGTCAGTGGGGTAATAAAGGGTCTTCTACGTGATTTAGTTTGTCCAGAAGCAGAATTAAAAAGGGCTGTTGATGTTGATGGTGGAGGAAATCCAAAATTTCTGATTTTGATACTCTAAAATTATGTTTCTTTTATCAGTTAAACAATTCTTTACTTTTTATCTTATTTTCGTATATATATTATGTCACGTTTTAAAAGTTAAATCCTTGTCATTCATAAATTTCTCCTGTATCATGGAGGCGATTTACATATATTAATTGTACGTGGAAACGCGTTTGGAAGAATTATTATTAATAGGCCATACAGAAACTTGTTCCGCGCAAGATTCAAACCCGCGGCTCTGCAGCGCAACTAACAGACACCCACGTAAGATCCCGTCATAGTACTTTGTGTTTTGCACAAATATTGACTCTGGTTGCTATTCAATTCAATGGCTGGTAGTTAAGTACTCTTGGAGCTAATTCAAGCAGCCATTAGATCGATTAATACTCGTATATCTGTAAAGTATCTATAACCTATAACCTAGAATGAATGTAAGTTGGCTATAATGTTTAACATTATATATAAGAATTCTGCGTAATGCAAAGATTCAAATGTTTTGGTTTTAAAAAGTGATGTTTTTTTTTAATCTTTCAAACATTTAAAAAAATTCGCTTCATTTTATCATATTTTTGTATTGTCATCCGAATTTGAGCTATATTTAAAATTTCAAGTTTCCAACTCATCGGGAATTTAATTTAAAGTCAATTATAAAATTCTACCCGGAACGACAGACAAACTTCTTGTTTTTATAAAAACATGTTAATAAAAACATGGTAAAATGACGATTTTCGTAGCGGAATGGCTGTTTTTCCACCTTTGGGTGGGAAGTGACATATTAAACTAATATGGTAGAATATTGCGCGTGCTGTGAGTAATGATATTTATTGAAACAAAAAGTAAAAAATAAACTTACATCCTGTACCTACATATGTCCCACTGCAGGGGACAGATCTCCTCTTATGTCTAAAAGGGTTTTAGGATAAGGACATATCTGTTGCAATGCCCCAATGCGTGGGGGCGGGCTTCACATGTCGTCGAAATAATTTTTTTTCTCAGACATGCAGGTTTCCTTACAATGGTTACGAAAATTTTATAGCAGCATAATACTGCTGTGTTTCGTATGGTGGGTGACAAAATCCGGAGACCCTTTTCATCAGTAACGAGGCATTCTAGAGGGGTGAAGACGCATCTGCATTATGCTTCTTAATCGAGGATAGATGTAGATGTCTGTGAGCCTAAGCTCCTGGTTTGTATGCTCTTTTGTCACCTTTACTTAAAAAAATAACATTTAAAATTCAAATAACTGAACTCATAAGTATTATACTTATGATTTCAGTTGTTTATTTTGGAGATTTAATGTCAATTTAGTCAGCAGCAAGTTAAAAAAATGAAGTGGAGTGATACAAGTAGAAGTAAAACAGAAAATCATATTTTTTATAGAACAGGGTGACAAACGAGCACACAGTCCACCTGATGGTAAGTGGTTGCTGTGACCTATAGACATCTACATCTATCCTAAATAAAGAATCAAAATGCAGATGCGTTGTCACCCGTGAGGACAAAGATGGAATGCCTCTTTTCCAGTAAAAAGGGTCTCCGATTCTCCACACTCACCATACGAAACACAGCAGTGGTAAGCTGCTATTTTACGCTGGTATTCTGTGAGAGCGTGGTCCTTCCCCGGTCGAGTCGACCCATTCGTGCTACAACTGTACTACTAATATAGCTGCAGCATGGCTTTACTACGTAAGAAATATAAATATCATATAAAGGAATAACAGTTGTGTATGAGTATATTCTTATCCAAGAGCCCCGTAGTGTGTATACTGTTGGATGTCAGTCACGTATGAGAGAATAACTGATGTCATATTTTCATAATTTGTATAATATAAATGTATGGGAAGTACCGTGCTAGATTTTTTTGCGATAGTTCTGTATGCGGCTGTAATTGCAACCCTCAGAAAAATAACGTAAATGTGAATCTCTCTTAAGTCAAGTAATATTTTAACCATCATAACGCAGTGGTTTGGTTAATTTTTAAGCAATAATGAAGTTATAAGTAGCGCACAGAACCAAACTGCTTAAGTTTCTATTGTAGTTATATAATTTGCAACGAAAACCCGTATCTTTAAATCCGTAAATTAAAAGAAATCTTTATATGATCAAGTATTACATATATAGATACTTAAGAGAAAAATAAACCGAAAACGGTTCAAGTATGTAATAAAAAATATACACTAGCTTTCTCTAAACTTAGCTGCTGTTAACGTATAAAAGAAAATTGAGGGAGAACATACATCACATTTCAAAGCTAATAAATATTCAATTATTATTATACAGACAAAAAAAATGTAAATGTATGTATGTGAAAAGAATAAATTGAAAATAGAATTTACAACGAATTCAGTAGCCGGTGTAGGTGTTAAATGAACAGTTGCCTATATTATCGATGAGACGCCAAACATTCAAACGGAGGACGTGTCGACCAGTCAATGGAGATCTCTAAAGCTTCAATATTCCTTTACACATTTTTCCCCTTTGTTTCAAAAGTAGAGAGAGGGGCAGGTCAACGAGTTGTTGCGGTATCACTCACGTGTTGGGACGTGGGAGGTACATTAGAAAAGAAATCAAGATCGTCGTTGCAGCGGAAGCCAGGTGATGCATTGCCCCCAAGTACGCTCTCTCAATCGTAAGATCCGAGATTAGATCGCGTTCGCTTTCTAGCGCAAACTGCTTCGGAGCGTTCTGTTAGATTTGTTTTCTCTTGCGTGATTCGTCTTCCATGTTTGCCTTCTTTCCTTTACAATAAAGTGTAGCAGGATTTTCTTTTTCTGTTGTATTTGCAACACTTTATTTGCTGGGATTTGTTTTTGGTGTTAAATAAAGTTAACTGTAAGTGACTTCGATTTTCTTTACAAAGGAAGTAGTACATTTTGGTTTTTGTTATGTTCATGATTTAAATTGAAGTATAGTAATTATTTTTTTTTATTAAACATGCATGAAACTTTTATATTAATTTTATGCTATTCTAGTACTTAAGTTTTTTTTTTATAGAAGTAAAATTGAGAAACGAGTACAATGTACACCGCGAACTGTATACTCGGAAGTAGATGCTGTGGTTTATTGACACCTACATCTATCTTCGATTACATATGCGTTGTCATCACTGAAGACCTTAATTAAATGGCCTTGTTACTAGTAAAAGAGTCTAGGGTTCCTTTCACTAATCACACGAAACACAGCATTATGCTATTTCACTCCTGTATTTTGTGCGAGCGAGGTTTGCAGTCATATTACGCTGAAGCTTATATAATCTCGTTATTTTTAATTTAAAGTAACGATGCATTAATAAAACAATAAAAGACGACTACGTGGAACAGTGGCTTAGCAATGAGTTACTGCCCTGGGAGCCGCGGGTTCGAATCCCGCACTTAACAAGAATGGCCTACATTTGTACAGTTATTTAACTGTTCCGGGTCTGGATGTTTGTCCTTGTGCAATTTATGTTTGTTTACTGCCTTAAATTGGAGCAAATCCTAGTTACTTTTTTTTAAATAAAGAACAAACCGAGAAATAATTTACTGAGTGATGGTAGTGCAAGACAATCCCTACCCCTTTATAACCCGTGGTTATAAGTGGATGCTCCGAACCATAGACATCTTCATATATCTTCAATTATTAATCAAAATGGTTGTCGTCTTTAAGAACTAAGATGGAATGCTTCGTTTCGAGTAAAAAGATCCAGTTCTCTACACTTACCTCACGAAACATACAGAATTAGGCAGTTAAAGAGTGGTCCTCGGTCGTGATGACACACTCGTGCGACATATTCGTACGTACCATAATATAACTGCTGGATGGCAGACTATGTATAAAAATATGTCTGAAGTTCTGAACGGTATAACCAGTCAATATAATAACAGGTTGGGAGGCATTTCGCCTAAGTCCTGATAAATAACAACGCATCTAAAGCCTTCTTTGTTCCAAGAAGGTTGCTGGTGTCCATGGGCTGCATTAGGTACTTACCATCACGTGGCCAGTAGCTACATTTGTCACTTCAATTTTATGAAGAAAAGCTGAATATCCTGACCAGCGACTGAAAACAGCCTCAAAGTTGCGGGACATCAAGTACTGTGATCTTCAATCCGTCCCCGCCAAGTATGGCTATTGAGATAAATCCTTCCTACAGTGAAAGAGATACTAAGGGACCGTTGCAAGCTGTAGTATACCTTAAAATGTTTTTAGTTTTAGCTATTAATATTTATGGTATACGATTATCACATTCTATTTAATAAATAATTTAACTACAATTAGTACTAACTAACAGACGCAAGTCGACATTAAGTGGTAACTTAGAACTCTCACCGCACGATCACCAATTAACTTAATGTCGTCGATATAGGAACACGCTAATTGTTATTCTGCAAACTCTCCGATAATTTGTTTTGATGAGAGCAATCATGTTTACTTACGCGTATAGGCATGTGTACTATTTAGAGAGAAAAAAAAACGAAAGAATGTTTCTCTTGTGGCAGTCTCGTACCGGTAAGAGAAGTGTAGGCGATCTTCCACTAGATGGAGTGATGAATAGACACAGAAAGGGCTTTGTGGCATCCTTGGGGGAGGTTTTTCTTCAGCAGTAGATTTGTGATGGACTTATGATGATGACGATGATATTTAATTAAAGACTAGCTGTTCCCCGCGACTTTCCGCCCGCGTGTTATTTGGATTTTTTAATTTTTTTGCGTGGAACCCTAACTATTTTTCTAAAACAAAAGTAGCCTAATTTACTCCTTGTGACCTCGGCTATCTGCCAGTGAAAATCCGAAAATCGGTCCAGCCGTTTCGGAGATTAGCCGGAACAAATAGACAGACAGACAGACAGACAAAAACTTTAAAAATTGTATTTTTGTTATTAGTACCGTATATACTTTCATATGCATTTAGTAAAAAGCTGTAATTTTGACATTACAAAAGGACACTCCAATTTTATTTATTTGTATAGATTGTATAGATAATAGTGACACTGAAGTTGCTAGCTGTTTCAGCACTGGTAAGACTTCTAATCTTTTTTACAGCATATGCTGCAGAAATAAGTCTGCTTGCTAGTTTTGATATATGGGGGCTCCATTGAAGCTTCGCGTCTAGTGTGATTCCAAGAAAAATGGTGGTATCTACAAGACTCAGTTTCGCCCCATTTAAAATTACATTAGTATTTAATTGTTTGACATTTGGAGTCATGAATTTCATACATTTCGTTTCGTTAGTCAGGAGAGGCCCATGTCCAGCTGTGGACTTATATGTGGAAACAATTACCTTAGGGTTAGTTTGTACGAGATTGTAGGGCGATGATAAAAAAAAGAGAAAAATTATATTATAGTCTGTTTCTTAAAATATTCATTTTTGTATGTAATTATAAACATTTTATATATAATATTCATACATTTTGTGAAAACTGTAATAAAATATAAAAAAAAGCAGGCAGCTCGTTATAAGTTTAAAACAAAAGACAGCCGCGACGATTACTTTTTATCTAAATTAAGACATTTAAAATTTCTTGGTCGGAACTTAATAAGTTTTATTTTAAATATTTGCCATTTGGAGTTCGACACGAATTCCGTAACACGGAGAAGTATCTAGAAATCGAATTCATGTTTTAGGCGTAAGCGTTCAAAACTCAATCTCGAAGTACTTTATTATCCACTAACTTTGACCTCCAACAACTTGATCTGCGGAGGTAAAGGAAGATAAATATTCCGGTTTTCAACTTTGTCCTGTGCGTACATAAATTGCGAATACAAACGCTCATCCTAGCGGCTTAATTCTGTACGGGTGCGCGATAACGAAAATAACGTTGCCTTGTAAAGAGAGTACGTAACATTCTTTCTTATATCCGTACTCATTATCTTTTAACACGCCGCAAAACTTATGTTCCTTCTACATTAAACGCTATCTGCTCACTTGAACAGCATTTTCCCGGCTTTCGTTGCGTCCCGGGCCCTCCGATCAGATAGCAAGGCTCGCACGAACCGACACTATACACTTATTTATTTACCGCACTAAGACGATTATTTACGATGTAAAGCGTGTAATAGCTCCCAGTACGCTCTTGTTTTACTTTTTTTAACAAGAACTGGCTTCTAGATCATGCATCATTTGAGGCGTGCGCTGCAAAACTGCGTTCTCTAAGCATTAAAAATAAAACACTTTTGAAGAATTACTCGTAGGGATGGCGAGTCTTCCTAAAAAGACAAGAATCAATTCACAATAATCGATCTTTATTTCCCTTTTATGATAAAAAAGTAAAAAATTTAGTCTTAATAAATTTAATCTAAATGATTAATTATTTTTCTACTATTTTATTAGTCTACTAAAAGAATCGATTTCTCAAATATTCGATCCCAGATGTCCATCCCAAATTACTCCTAGTTTTTATAGCGATAACTAAAAAAAAGAGCATAAAGTGGAATTGATTTTTAAGTCGTCTATAAACAGGACGTGTAAATATTATTGGTGTAATTCACCGAAAATATTCAAAAATGCTAATATGACGATAGTCCTCTGGTCATTATTTATTAATATTAGTGAAAATTACGATTTTTATATAGTTTAATTTATGTTACCGCTACTTGTATGTGTTCGGATTTTCCTGAAGTTCATTAAGGATTGACTAAAAGCAAATTTTGTGGAGTCTCTCAAATTATCACTGAGACAGAAACCTATTTTTGTATGTGCGCTTTTCTTTGTAAGTTGAGACCATACTATTAAACACAAATTTTGACATGGTAAAGTTTAAGGGTATGTTCCGATGTGACCATTATAAGGTGTGACGTCAATTCAGTATACTGTGAAGCCGTTCCTTTTTAGTTTGCTATACTGGTTACTGTTTAAAAAGGAACGCAGTCCAGTATACTGTCATCCCCATTTTTGGCATTGTTTACAAATGAAAATAGTAATCATGTACACGTTTTCTGTTCAACAAGAAAAAATATTATTTGAATCATGTTGTTTTTGAAATTTAATGTCTGAGTTTACATATTTGAATCGTTTGAATTCGTGGAAGCTGTTAAATCTCTAGGCGCTGTTATGTTTTTTGATCACGTGATCAAAGTACTGAGAGCACCTTACCTCGAAAGCACCAGTGACCACAGTACAAAAATGGCGACGATTTATGACGTCATATATTATTTCCTAAGGCTACTGCGGCAGTATACTGGCGGTCCATAACGGAACGAATTTTTCACCAGTGAGAGCACAGAGCAGTGCTCGCAGTATATCGGTACACAACCTAAGTCTGTAGTTTTCACTCAGAGACGAAAACCAACAGCTCGTGCTTTTGTTAAATGTAGCGATTGGAATTCTTACCTTGGATCCGTATCGTTGTGGTATAGCCTGATACTTTGACAATTAGTCCACGCGGTTGTCATCAAACAAATGTATTACCAAACATCTTACAAAACACTTTCGTTGTGTATTGAACGAATAAAACAAAGGCATAATTTTGTAGGTACATAACTACATACCTGCTATACATAACATAATATTAAAAGCGAATTTTTACCCTCTTTCTGAACTTACAAATACATAATAGAAAGGTGTCGTAACTTAAAAGCTTTCCTAAAACACGGAGCAGTAAATCTAGTAATGTGCGAATTTTTCGTTACATTGTGGAACTTTTTATTGTTTATTATTTTATGTGACAGGAGACCACAATGCTTTCATAAGTTATAGAAATTACTTTTAAACTTTTTGGTGATAAAAATGTTTGAGAGTCACGCTAAGAACCCTATTTAACTGTTGGCCGATAACATTTTGCAGCAAAATACATAAAAGTGTACATAAAGATAAGTCGTGCTTCAACAAAATTTCCCGAGTAAATTTTATTCGCGCAAAACGGATTTCGGATAATGTCCTCCCATTAGAGGTTCGGAAAATGTGATCTTTTGTGGGCTTTTTGCTTTATGATTCGTCTTCGAAAGAGAGAAATCATTTAGCAAAGTGAAAAATAATACGAAATTGCCATAATTATTGCTAGAATCACTCATTTAAGTAAAATCTAAGAAATGAATAAGAATTGAAGTTTTTAAAAAACAATCATTATAGTAAAAGGCTAAAACACACATCCCACAGATGGGCAGAGAACTCTTTCTATTTCTGAGAGGGTTCTGAGGTACTCCGCCCTGCTTTTCCAGTTCTCCAACATACGTATTAGGTATTTAAATTTATTGTAACCTAAAGCATACTTGAGTACAATAAGTACCTCGGGAGGTACCTACTTCCCTTAAAATTGTATAGAAGCTAATTAGACCGAGCCCGATAGGTGTGACAATAATATGTACTCTGGTATAGGATCGCCATTGATTGTGAAAACGCCACTAATCCTTTCTTATATTTAGGCGAATACTACAGATTTTTTAATACCCCGATCACGAAGGGACTGTAGTGTTTAAGTGAACGAAGGCTATCTTCAACATTTAGAACATTAACTATTTTAAACCGACTTCAAAAAGAAGAAGGTACTCAGAGTTCGACTGTATGTTTTTTTATGTGTGTTACCGCATAACTTTCTTCTAAGTGAATCGATTTCGATGATTCTTTTTTCATTTCAAAGCTGGTCCTTCTCATGTAGTTCCATTTGATCAAGATTTGACCAGTAGTTTTTGAGTCATCCTTAATGATTTATGTTGGAGTCGGTTGTACAATTTTTTTTAATTTCGAATTATATTCATTTCTAAATCTATATCTATACAAATAAATAAAATTGAAGTGTCTGTTTGTAATGTCAAAATAAATGATTTTTACTAAATGCATATGAAAGTATATACGGTATTTATAAAAAAAAACACGATTTTTAAAATTTTTGTCTGTCTGTCTTTCTTTCTGTTTGTTCCGGCTAATCTCCGAAACGGCTGGACCGATTTTGACCGGACTTTCACTGCCAGATAGCCGATATTATAAGAAGTAACTTAGGCTACTTTTATTTTAGAAAATGAATTAGGGTTCCGCGCAAAAAATCAAAACCCATGAAATCCAATCGTAATAAACTACGCGCGGGCGATGTCGCGGGGAACAGCTAGTTCAATTAATAAATATTACTTCTTGTTTCTCAGCCCGTGAAAGTCCACTGCTGAACATAGGCCTCTAACATTATAATCGTAGTGAGCTAATTGAGGATTGCAGTACCAGAGGCCTGGGCACCTTTGATGCTGCTGCCAGTCGTCGGTCGAAGTATTTTTCGTCTGGCGTAGGTAATCGCTATGGTAGTTACAGCGCAATACGAGTATATCAGAATTCTTACACTTGAGATGAAATAAGGTGATGGATACTCTGGCGTTGCCACCACACGGCAAAATAAAGAAATATGATGATAAATTAATTAATCTTTTATCTGTTCTTTTTAGGGTTCCATTCCCAATGGGTAACCAACGAGACCCTATAACTAAGCCTCCGCTGTCCGTCCGGCCGTCCGTCCGTCTGTCGATCAGCGGGCTGTATCCCATGATGCGTAAAATGTAGACACTTGAAATTTTCACAGATTGTGTATTTCTGTTGCCGCTATAACAAGTTTTTAAAAAAAATTTAAATAAATAAAAAATTAAAAGGGGGCTCTCCTACTAGAAACGTGTTTTACGATGGTACGGAACCCTTCATGCGCGAGTCCGACTCGCACTTTGCCGATTCTTTTTTCCTTGTTGACTTATACTACCGTTAGCTTTACAACCTGTCAAAATGAAAACAATTTTATGGATTTCACCGCGTTTAACTTTAAATTTTTAACTACCGACGTTTCGGACTTAAAGTTAAAGTTACAGCCTATATACGTCCCACTGCTCCTCCTCTTAGCACAACAAGCCTCCTCTTATTTCTGAGAGGGTTTTAGGTAGTAACTGACCGAAGATTCGGTTTCGGTTTCGGTTTCAGCAAGTTTCGGCAAAATAATCTAGTTTCGGTTTCGGCAAAAAACCTGCCGGATCTTCGGCGGCGTCGAAACTCAGTGTTCGTGTATTATCGTGGGTCGTTCGGATGAGTTCGTGAATCATGAGTGTTACCCGCTCGTAAAAATAAAATCTTTGTTGAGACTGATATTAGGTGAAACCATTACTGAAAATTTTATTTAATAATATATTATTGCGAACTATAATATATAAATATAATATATAAATATAACTATATAGTTTTAACAATATTGTTGCGAACACAATAAGATATATGAGAATATGGTGGTATGTACTAAATTGAGAAATTTGCAAGTAACTTTTTATATGTGTAAGTGTTGAATTTGACAAAATTTACTAAAAAATGTATTTCTTAATATTAAATTGTTGAATTTTTACTTTAAAATAAATAAATATATACATATTTATATGTATACATGACCTACTTACTACAGCTACTGTTTTTCATTAAAATGAATTAACTATCTGTAAATGTGTAAAAAATATATCGGACTTCAGTACACCACAAAAAAATTTTATGTCTAAATAAGTTTCGGTTTCGGCCGAAACCAAAACCCAGACTGAAGGTTCGTTTTCGGTTTTGGTTTCGGTTGAAAATCGTGTTTCTGTCGGACACTAGTTTTAGGGCAATAAAATGTCCGCCGCGCTACCCAAATGCGTGTTGGGTCATTTCACATGTCTTCGAAATATTTTTTTTCTTATTTCTCAGAGATGCATGTTTCCTCACGATGTATTCCTTAACCGCCGAGCACGTGGTAAATCAGCACTTAAAATTGCATTTAATTTCATTGGTGCCGGCGGGGATCAAACCCGGGTGGTTCACGTACTGTCAAATTTACATTGTATAAAATCACACAATAACATCATCTTTATTTTAACATACTTGAAAATCAGAGAGTTTATCTATGTTTGCAAGTACCTTCGTGTCACTATAACTACTCCTGCGCAATTGATTGCTTCCCGCTTATTTGGAAATTACTAAACCGTGATCAAAAATCAACCTGAAGAATATTATCCTCATCATTATCATCATTATCATTATCATATTATATTTAAATATTAATAAGAATTTGTTTTTCCCTTTATTTCCCATTAACCCTTTAATCAGTAGTCCATAAAATCATAAAATTAAACACGGTAACCTGCGCAGGGGCAACCCACTTCAACAACCAATGAAATATAAAGATGGCGTCCTCCACCGTCGAATAGAATGCCCCATAAAACTCCCTTGTTATGCCATTTAACGGGTGGCCGGTATTAAACTATTTATAACTTGGTAAAGAAAGTGTTTCGTATACGTTGTGAGCAATAAATATTAATACTATGAGCCCAAACTTTCCTTTATGACCGATCCTTTGGCGTATCGGCGATAGTATGACAATGGGCTACCCGACAAAAACTAATTTATTCTTCAAGGACGAAAGTGAGAGTTGACAACTTTTACAATTTCCTCTTTTAATATTTAGTTTGCTGCTATACACTTTTGTCTTTGTTTTACAAAACAAATGTGTAATTTCCAAGAACAACCCTTAAATATTATTAGAAATAGTTATCATCAATGACACTACTTTTACTTCTTCTTTTACTTTTTATTATTTAATCTGGAAAAAAAATAACATACATTTGGATTATTGTTTATTTTAATAAGAATTTTGTTAAAAAAAGATCAAGAATTATAATTTACAACTGATGGTGATTTTACGACTCATGACGGAAATATTAGCTGCGATTGCTCGGAATTCAAGTGTGCTTAATAAAGTTTAATATTGAAAAAGGCTGGCTACGATTATTCGAAAGAAAATTGTTCATATATCATGCGATTTATTTGTTTCTTTTAGCATAGCTTGTACGCAAATTGGTTCAATTTCGGCGTTTCGTTTGCTGTCAAAGTCATCATAAATAACTGGAATTTATTATACGAAAGGGTCTTCCCAAGAAGCTGGCGTCAGAGAGAAGCAAAGGAAATACTTTGAAATATTAGAAGAACACGATCGTAATTGTATTTGACTGTCATACAACTCTTGTACATACAACTTATATATATTATAGCTCGTTGTATCGCAAGGTTTATTTATACAATATAATTTTTATGGAAATAATTATGTTACAAATTTGGCAAGTGACATTTATTATACAATTTAATTTGCATATGGAGTTTGTACTCGTTAAAATTATAAGTGACTAAAAACTTATAGTTCAATAAATGATCGTTTGATAAGCTTGTTCCACTAAAGCTATTATTTTAATTTAAATGACAATTAACTATTGCATATTTTAGACAATAAACTTGTGAAAAAATCAGTTCACAATTCTGTTGCATACTAAAAATAGTAACGCGTACGAGTATTGCAGTAGTAATAATATTTGAAGTTTTAAGGCGAGTGCTTTTCAGGGGGATATTGTACATTAAGTACTTAGTGGTTAGTAAATGATAAGAAGTAGACTGTTTATCAGCTAAGGAAAAAATACTACTCTACGCTCACCATACGAAACAGCAGCGTTAAGCTGATATTTTACGCTGTTATTCTGTGAGAGCGTGGCCCTTCCCCGGTCGACCCGGTCCATTCGTTACTACTATACAGCTGCAGCATGGTTCTACCACATATAAACATTAACCACTACTTTAGAAATATAAAGTAAGCGTACACAAAAATAACATTTGTAGCTGGCAACATTTATAATTATAAAGTAATAAATTACCAAACTTAATTTACTATAAATCCCATTAGTCTTTCTAACGTCTGATCTTCTTACGAAGTTACAATAAAACAAAGTTGATTAGGACCGGCACGACGTTCCGGCCATAACCTGATAGTTTAGTAGAGAGATACATCTCACGGCGTATGTAATGCCCCAATAAAATGTTTATTATTACAGCCAGTCGTTTTAATCACATTAGAAGCCTCCTTTGGGCGTAAATCGTATACAATGAAGCGAAAGCAATAAACTCGAAAAACCGGATTTAATTAACGATGAAATGCGACACGATGTTCGAAACTGGAGTAAAAGTTCACCGAATGTATTCCTGAGTGATCCTAATTGCGAAATAAAAAAAAAATAATATGAAAGAACACGGAAAAATAAGGATAACGGAATTTTATTAAGCGTGCCTGCGTTAGCAAACATTGCGTTTCATATGAGAGAGCTTTGTTCAATGTATGGCAGAGGAAACAATTCCCAATTTTCTCCCGTCTCCCCCTTTAAGAAAATCCGCACGATTCCTAATCCTTATACGCTTGGAGTCCCCAAGGATCAAAGCGGGGATTTAAAATTTCTAGAGCCTTCTAGTGTCAACAATTCATTCTAAGTATTTAATTTGGTTGTTGGCTTGCCTTTGCATTAGTAAAATAAGTTTTTCAACAGATATATTGTTTTAAATAAGATTATTAATAAATTTCGAAATAAATAAATAAGAGTAGAAAGTGATTTTACGCCAAGTACATTAAAATTAGACTTTACTCAGCGAATAATCGAGATCATTCACCCCAAAAACCTTTAAACAAAAAGCCACATCTAGATGAAGCAGAATGCTTAAATCTTCTCAGCGAATTACAGCACCATTCCTTCTGTCTTTATGTCAGACGAAGTCGCATTTAAAAGCCACTACGATGGGCCCTAACAGCTTCGCCCGCTTAATTACCATGGCTTGCTGAAAAAAAAGTTAAAATAGAGAATTGCTTCTTTTTAAATTTTGAGACATCTTTTTGAAACACTTATATAGTTTTAGAAGTTCAATTATTATATATTAATATTTAATGTTGATAGTTTACGTATTTATTCGTTTAAAATGCTTCATGATAATATTTGTAAAAATACGTTTAAATATATTAAACGTTAGACATTATAATTTTGAAATATGTAATTAAGTTCTAAATAATAGATTGATAATTAAACACTTTTATTTTACCTCTTTAATTGTTTGAGTATTTAAATTTGACTGTCTATTAATGTTAGGTGTCAAGATCAGGCAGTTGTAATTTAAAAACACATTACTTTTTTTTAAAATTTTGGTAATATACATAATTTGCCTGTAACAAATGAGCTGCCATCTAAATCAAGCATAATAGTAGACTCTAATTTTATGCGTTGATTTATTCAAATCGATTCCAAATAATTATTTTTGAGCATCGACACCATTATTTTAACTATTGTTTAAGATGGCTGTTGAAATATGGGTTGGTATGGCCGAATAGCAAGCTGATTTATTTGTGACTGTAGGCGTTAGCTTCTCGCTTAAAGATATTCATCGTCTACATGATAATTAAATTTGACCTCGGGCGTTGGGAGGAAACACAACTATTGCTTCGTATTTATGATCACAACAAAATTTACTTGACACGTTAAAAGACCAGGTGCTATCTTGTTCCACCAGTGGAAGTAAATATAGTTAACGACGACGGTGAAGAGTTACAGGATGGCTATGTTTGGTTATGTGTCTTCTGTAGAATTTAAATTTATAATCATTCATATTGGAAACATAAGTATCAGAAAAGTAAAAGAAATCTTTTTGATAGTGTTGTTAAAAGTCTGATGCTGAATTTTATGTATGTTTCAGAACAAAAAAGTATTCAATAACATAGAAGATAAGAAACATAGAACTTATATTAAATAAACCTCAAAAAAAAGTGGCACTATTTATTAATTTTTGACACCACGGTGGACATTACACAAACTGTAGTTTAACTTTGGTCGTATATTTTTAAGAAGTGTGTAAAAGCGATAAAAAATTATGTGCATTTGATGAGCGCCCCCCAACGTTCATTGCTGTTAACTGACACATAAATACGTTCACGGATCTCGTAACCGCGACAAAAACTCAAAGGATTTAATATTACGGTGATATGTTGCCGGAAACCGTGCCATTAGTAGGCCGCTGTAAATTTTACAAATTAGTGGCACTATGGCAAACTAAAATTAATGAACTTTTGTCGCCGCCCGCTCGGTCTCCTTTTTAATTTCATTCCGTAAACGCGCTAATGATCAGGCAGATGTCAGTACTGCCACTAAAAATGACAAGGATATTTTTTTATTATTTTCGTGTTATTTTAGGATAATATATTCAGGTCACTGTCCGCCGTTATATACGGATGACAGTGCTCTTGAATTGTATTCCGGAAGAATATATGGTCACCTAATAAGCGATGTTCCATTTGCTGCCAACTAGACAAAATTTATACTGGAAAAGTTATCACTGATAACCAGCGATGAGAAATAGGATGGAATAGAATAATATTTTATTTAATATCGATTATAGTACATAATACTTATTGAAAGACTTTTTTTACTTTTACCACTGGTTCGCAGAAAAAAAAACCTCTGTCCTGGGAAGAACCAGCAAGAAACACAGCGGGACTTTTTTTTAAACAAAACACAATTTACAATATAATATTTTATACAATAGTTATAAAAACATTTAGAAACAGCATAGTAGTGATCACCTCATTCCCAGAGGTTATTATCAGTCATGTACTCTTTAGTAGTATAATAAGCCCTTACTAAACAATTTTTGCTTAATAAATAATTTAAACCTTTTGATAGAAAAGGTCTGCATATTTTCTGGGACTTTTTTGTAAAAGCGTATACATTGCCCCATGAAGGAATTACTTTGGAGTCGAGGAACTGATATAACTAACTTGCGCTTGTTCCTAGTATTTACAGAATGTACTTCACTATTTTTAATAAAAATATTTTTGTTTTTGTGTACATACAATAAGTCGGACCTAGGTCATAAATTATATATTGCTTTTATGGCTCTCTTTTTTTCAAAACATAGATTGTTTCTATGTCAGTCGCATTACCCCATATCAAGATTCCATATGACATTATGCTATGGAAATCACTAAAATAAACTAATCTAGCTGTTTCAACACATGAAATGCATTCAATCATTTTTACAGCATATGCTGCAGAATTAAGTTTCCTAGCTAGTTTTAGTTTTAGTTTAGTAGCGATCTACTTTACCTGAGGATGCCTCGTGTAGAGGCGAAACACGTGTTGTATGATCGACGGTGGTGTGTCTTTTCTAGTGCAGTGTTGTTTGAGAGTAGTGGTGACGGCCATGGTGCACGCAATTGAGAGAGGGCTGGAGGTGCTCGTCAAACTAGGTAAGGCACATCATTTTATTTTATTACCCAGATCTTAGCTAATGAGGGCTAATAATTTTCTGCTCACCAGATGTCGCTAGTTGACACTGAGGTAAAGTTTTTTGTTACGCAAGGTCACTTAATTGAGAAGTTAGTTTTTAATAAAAGTTTATCAGTTTCTGGAGTATTATATTAATACACAAAACAATCCCTCGGTGGTTTGCCCTTTAATTTATTGCACATTTTAACTTTCTTTTTATTTTTCTCCTTGTCAATATATGTTGTTCGGTTTATTTATTTTTAATCTAATTAATATAAAATATCTCTAATAGTACAGAAAGAAACATTAACCTTTACATTTTCCAAACAAATTAACTTCTTCGCTATGAAATCCGTCAAATATTATACCTCACTTTTAAGTGGCGCCGCCCTGGTGGCAGAAAAAGTCGTGGATCATTCATTTTTGACATTTTTAATATAACTTATTACTGCAAAGTAACACCTAATTCGACGGCTCCGTGGCGCAGTGGCTGGTTCGAATCCCGCACGGAACAAGTATTCTTATGGCCTACAAATAATTGTTCCGGGTCTGGATGTTTGTCCTTGTGCAATTTATGTTTGTAAACTGCCTCCACGACACAGGAGGAAATCCTAGTGTGGGGGTAACGTTTTTTAAAATAAGAAAAAATAAAAAAAAATTAAAATTCTATTGATTATCGAAATTTTATCGACCAAATAATCGATATATTGACGATCGCCAAATTAAAGGTCGACAGAGCCACAACTGACAAATATGTGAATGTAATGAAATGTACTTATTTCTTAAACGTAAGAAAATAAAATTTCGTTTGACAAATGACATTTGTTTTAATTTACTACAGTTTCAAAATTGGTTTCCACTTTGCACAGGTTAGTAAAGAAACGGCGAAAGATACAGAGTAGACCCTTTTTTGTCCGATGTGTTTTTTTCCGATCACCCTAGAAGAAGGAATCAATTTCAAGCTAAAGAATTGAATGTGCATTAGTCCAGTCTCCTCCAGCACCACGAAAGTTATATTTGAATTACCGATAGCTTAGCTGTGATGAAACCTGCATGCCTGAAACGATAACACGTCCCGCTGAAACGAGTGACGCAGAAATATACGTCACGGATCCCATTACAATACGCGAGGGGCTCTAACCTTTGATTAAAATTTCATAACCCCAAACTTAGGGCAGATTCATTGTAAATTATTACAGGACTATCATAAATATTTAATGAGATACACCTTGTTAAAAAGTGGAAAAAAAAAAACTTTGAGAATGTTATCTTATCCGCTGAGCAGAAACAACTTGCTAAATGAAATATATACAGATAATATTGATTTATGCCATTTTAATAATTAATAATCAGTGTTATAACAGGTTATAACACTGATTATTAATTATTAACTTTATACGTGGTAGAAATATGCTGCAGCTATATTTCTGGTATAGTTGTAACACGAATGGGTCGGCTCGACCGGGGAAGGACCACGCTCTCACAGAATACCAGCGTAAAATAGCAGCTTAATGCTACTGTGTTTCGTATGGTGAGTGTAGAGAACCGGAGACCCTTTTACTGGAAACGAAGCATTCCATCTTAGTCCTCACGGGTGACAAGGCATGTGCATTTTGATTCGTAATCGAGGATAAAAATGTAGATGTCTATGGGCCTCAGCAACCACTTACCATCAGGTGGACTGTGTGCTCGTTTGTCACCCTTATCCTATAAAAGAAAAACATGTTAAACATGTTGGTCTGGTTCCCGCGTTGGCCTAGTAGTCGTAAACGCGACCGCTGATAATGTGATCCCGGGTTCAAATTCCGGGTCGGGTCAAAAATCAGTTGTTGGTAAAGCCGATGGTCCTACGCCTGATCTCTCTCCGGTCATGTTAGATTGCAGTCCTAGCGGACTAATCAGAGTAAGGGAATAGAGTGTGCTTGTGCTTGTATTACAGTGCACACTCGTGCACTATAATGCTGCCCAGCGTAGATAGCTAGTCTCCGTTAAGACTAGCAGACGCGACCGGAATTCTGGCTGGAGGACATTATTATTGGTAAACTTGACCTAATAAATGTAATAAATTTATATAAATATTTAATTTTAAGATAAATTATAATGCTTTGCGTAGTAAGCACTGTATGCGATAAAAGAAGGACAAATTGTGAATAACAGAACCAAAAAGTTAATAAATTATCTTCATTAAATTACAATATATAATAAAATTATCTTGTATTTTAAAAGGTAGTTTAAATAAAATTATAATTAAATATTTTATGATTTATTTTTAACTGTGTTAACTTTATTCAGTCATATTGTATATTTTAGTAATTTTTTGCAGAATTATAGCTGTTATCGTATCTTGATTAAGTATTGATGAACCTGTGGCTTTGTGATATTGCGAACTAATGGTAAAAGTAAAAACTGACGTTCAGGAAGTATTTCTGTAATCTATATTGAATAAAAATTATTCTGTCTGGGGGCACGGTAGTGCCCTCGCCAAGTCGAGCAAAAAATATTTCTAAAATAAATAAATTGACTTGGAAATCGCACTAAACAATCTAATTTATTATAATATGTATTACTTGAGAGATACATTGTGTTCATAAAATATTTTTAGTATTGATGTGGTCACTATAAGATGTTGTTAGGTTAGCTAATTGCGTAATAACTTAAGATAGAAGGATCCTTAAGTAGGGACTGAATAAATTAACCGACTTAGTATTACATGGATCTCACAACTTTATACGGTAGAAGAACTGAGTTGCGAGACTTGGTTTTTTTTACAAGTTATGTTTTTGATGGCATTCTATTTTACTGTTCTGGCTGCGGGTTTGAACCCTGCACTAACATCAATTGTCTGGATGTTTCTCAATACGGTAATTTATATATGTAAAACACTTAAACGATGCAGAAGAAATTCCCTTTTTAGTGGCGATAACGATTAGAAATGAAATACCTAACTGTATATAACAACTAGATATTGATAATTAGTATAGAATAACTAGATATAACTAGACACTGATAATGAGGTTGGTCATTTAAATAGCAGTTGCTTCAAAAGGATATTGAGCTATGGGAATTATGTGTTACGTATCAGCATGAATATCAGACCAGTATTGAAGGACTTAACAAAATATTATACATTCCCTAGGGACGGCGACCGGCCATTATTCATCTAACTATCGCCATCAAACTGCCCAGAAAGCAGTATATCAAGTTTGATAGTCAATTATTGGCACTTGGCTTTGAAATCTGCTGTCTTTTGGTTATCTATGCCACATACCCTCGTCTTAAAGATTAAAGATAGACCCCTGCTAATACAGTACTAAAGTGTGTATAAAAGAACACTACTTATTTAATTTAGACATAAAACATAATGAATATCATATTAATATAATATTTTAAAAAATACGGAGAAGGAAATAAGACTTAAGAAAACTTTCGTATTCTTTCATCATCATCATTATCCTAAAGTATAAGGTATATTCCATAATAAAGATTTGCAGCTATTTTGAGATATTTAATTGATATGATTTAAATGTATAATATTTATCTGGTCTGAAATATCCAGCGATGGGAAGCAGCTTCAAGTGTGCGAGGCGTCGCACACTACGATATTCGACTCGCCTGCCAATAACGACAATTAAGGTACGAGTAAATCCTCCCTGCAAACACCTATGGTCAGCAATGAACTATGCTGATGACGAAGACAGAATTACTAGGTGATCAGCTTTGAAGGACTAAAATATTGATGAAACCCGTATGTCAAAAAAATATTTAAGACATATGATATTCGTTAATAAATGGAATTATCGGCTTATTATCAATAGTGCGCACGCTGCAGTGCTGTGCAGGATTTTTCTCTATTTCAAATGATTTAAAAGCCTTTCAGTAATGAAAGAAAATCAATGCTCAACAGTTAGAGGTAAGTAGGCTGCTACTTTACTTTTTTTAAACATTTTATTCATAATCTGCTTAATAATTTCGTCCATTTAATTAAGAAAAATAGTAAAGGCATTTGAAACTATATGTTAATGTAGGGAACACGTAACAAATCAAATAATATTTATAATTTTATTTGATTTGTTACGTGTTACGTTTTTAAATACTTTAAATGTACATAAAATTATCTTGTTTACATTGCCTTACATACAGGGTTGGCCGCAGGAAAATAAAATAAGATATGATTTAAATTTATTAATGAATAACTTTTCATGTAATAATAATTTAAACTTGACATTTAATTGTTACAATTATAATGACAGAATTAATTTAATAGATATAAATAATTTAATTAAGAAATTTTTGACTAGAGATAGGTATTACCTATCAAAATATAATTTAGGACAGATAGCAAATGTGCTATCTTATTATTTATATATTAACTCAGCCAAGGACTTGGCTACACAGACATCTGCTTCTTTTGAGCAGTGTAATGACTTATTATGCCATTTGGAATCAGTTCCAAGTAATTTAAATTAGAAAATGAGACAATAGAGGTAATCTCTAGCAGTTATAATAACTTAAATAATTTAGAATGTAGCTTACAAATCTTTAATTGTATGACTCCACAGAGTAATAATGAAAATTGTTTACACCTGGTGCATCAAAATATACAAGGCATGATAGGCAAAGAGCTAGAAATTGAGTTGTTCTTAAATAGCAACAATATTCATATCTTATGTATTACTGAACATTGGTTAAAAGCTTATAATTTAATGTTTAACTTCAGTAATCACCAGGTGGTCAGTTCTTTCAATAGAGATACGGTTTTAAGAGGTGGCTCCTTAATATTAGCTAGTAAATTATTATCATGTAAAGAACGTAAAGACATTGTGAGCCTCTCTGTTGAGCGAACTGTAGAAATGGCATGTGTTGAGTTTGAGCACCTCATTGTTGTGAGCGTCTACAGACCCCCATGTTGTACATATGATGCTTTTGAAAACATTATGGAGGAAGTTTTTGCTAAGCTTAATAAACAGAATAAATCTGTTGTAATATGTGGAGACTTTAATATCAATCTCCTAGAAGCTTCCTCCATCAATATTAAATTTAGATCATTGTTTAAATCATATGGTCTTTTTAATTTATTTATAGAGCCAACGCGTATTTCTCAATCTAGTGCAACATGTATAGATAACATTTTTACAAATGTGAAGCCGTTGCATAAATGTATAATTCAAAAATTAAGTTCTGATCACTGTGGACAAGTAGTTTCGTTACCTTATGTTCACAAAAAGCAAGTAGATGAGAAAGTTGTGTCTGTTCCAGTAAATGCACGTCGCTTGGAGAAATTTAGAAGTAACGTAGTGAAAAAACTTCCATCACTTTCATACCAAAATGATCCTAATTTTTTGTATGGAACATTATTTAATCTTATTTGCAATGAATTTAATAATACTTTTACTTCTAAAACATTCTCCTTGAACAGTCGGAAGTCATTCAATGAATGGGCGACAGTAGGAGTCCATAAGAGCAGGCATAGGTTATATGATCTTTACCATGAAAGGTCATATAATCATAGCGTCGAATTTAGGGAATATGTAAAAAAATATTCAAAAATATTTAAAAGAGTGTGCTCCATAGCCAAGTCTTTGCATTTGAGCAACAAAATTAAGACGGCTTCCAATAAAATTAAAATGACATGGAGTATAATTAATAGCGAAACTGGTAAGATCAACTCTCGCAATTCAAATTACCAGTTAAGTGTTAACAACAAATTAACTGTATCAGATCAGAACGTAGCAATGGTTTTTGAGATATATTTTACTGATATTCCGATCTTGACCACTAAGTCACTGAATTCTTCTCCTGCCGTCGCCGAATCATTACTTAAACAAAATGTAAATGTGTGTACAAAGAATTTTACATTTCATAAAGTGTCATCAAAAGATATTGTAAAATATTTTAAAACTATTGATGTTAAGAAAACTGCGGATCTGTGGGGGATTTCCGTTAAAGTTATTGCCTCTATAATAGATACAATCGCGCCTCATTTAGCTATTATTTTTAATACTAGTATCGAATCTGGTGTGTTTCCTGATTTAATGAAGCATAGTAAAGTAATACCTTTATTTAAATCTGGTAGTACATTAGACCCCGCCAATTTTAGACCTATTTCTGTACTACCAACACTTAGTAAGATTTTTGAAAAAATTGTTCTTGTTCAAATGTAAAATTTTTTTAATATAAATAATTTTTTCATAAAAATCAATTTGGTTTCACAAGGGGTCGCTCGACAACTGATGCCGGTGTTGAGCTGATTAAATATATCTTTAATGCATGGGAGAATTCACAGGATGCTTTGGGTATATTTTGTGACCTATCCAAGGCCTTCGATTGTGTTCACCATGAAACATTAATCAGGAAACTTCAACACTACGGTGTAAGAAGTGATGCCCTTAAATTAATTATTTCATATTTAAGTAAGATAACGCAAAAAGTTGTCATTAACAATATGAGCTCTTCCGGATCGATGGTACAAATGGGCGTGCCTCAAGGCTCAATTCTCGGCCCCTTTCTGTTTCTTGTATACATTAATGACTTACCTTACATAGTAGGGGATAACCATGATATAGTATTATTTGCAGATGACACTTCTTTAATTTTCAAATTAAGTCGACAGTTACTAAAATATGACGAAGTAAATAATGCTATCTCTAAATTAGTAAATTGGTTCGATGTTAATAATTTGCATTTAAATGGCACTAAAACAAAATGTATGAAATTCGTGACTCCAAATGTCAAACAATTAAATACTAATGTAATTTTAAATGGGGAGAAACTGAGTCTTGTAGATACCACCATTTTTCTTGGAATCACACTAGACGCGAAGCTTCAATGGAGCCCCCATATATCAAAACTAGCAAGCAGACTTAGTTCTGCAGCATATGCTGTAAAAAAGATTAGAAGTTTAACCAGTGTTGAAACAGCTAGACTAGTTTACTTCAGCTACTTCCATAGCATAATGTCGTATGGTATTTTGCTATGGGGACACGCAGCTGACACTGAAATTATATTTGTTTTGCAGAAGAGGGCCATAAGAGCAATTTATGATTTAAAGCCTAAAGAGTCGCTGCGACAAAAATTTAAGGAAATTAATATATTAACTTTGGCCTCTCAATACATTTATGAAAATGTAATGTACGTACACAAAAATAAAAGTAGTTTTACAAAAATAAGTGATATTCATTCTGTAAATACTAGGAACAGACACAAGCTAGTAGTACCAGTTACTCGACTCCATCGAGTCAGTAATTCATTCTTGGGGCGATGTATACGCTTTTACAACAAAATTCCAGAAAATATACAAAGTTTGACCTGTTCAAAGTTCAAAAACTTTATTAAACTAAGTTTGTATAAAAAGGGTTATTATAATATTACGGAATTTATGGATGATAATAACCCCTGGAAATGAGGTGATCGCTACCAAGCTATTTCTAATTTGTTGTGTTGTTAATTTGTGTAACATCATGATTGTAAGCTGTTATTTAAAAAAAAAAGTCCCGCTGGGTTTCTTGCTGGTTCTTCCCAGGACAGAGGTTTTTTCCGAACCAGTGGTAATCAAACAAAAGAGTGACTTTCAATAAGTATTATTTATAATCTATATTGAATAAAAAAGTTTCTGTTTCTGTCTGTTTCTGAAAAAATTGGAACGATACTGAACTGGCGTTCAACTGCAATGTTGGGAAACTATAACAGAAATGTGAACCCGCCATAATGACGGTCCCTCGACGGGGCTATTTACTGCTCTCCGAAAATTCTTAGCGCTGACATCACACATTCTTTACAAGGTTCAGTTTGAACTAACGACATTAAAAAGTGCACAGAGACACGGAAACTTAATTGAAACTAACAGTAACATAATCTGTGCATTACTAAGACGCGTCCTACAACATTCTTCGCATTCAAATTTAGAACGCATGTTGTTTGAGCCGAAATTCTAACATTACAACAACAAATTTGTTTTGAAAAAATGTTAGTGGACTTTTGTCATCAATACGGAAATAAAGTTGTGTTCCTTCTAATAGAATTGTGAGCAAATAGATGCGTTCAATGATTTTCTATTGGGACTACTAAATATTTTTCGAGAGCAACGATGCATGTGATTAAGGGATGGGACATTATCTGAGTCGCTTTTGTCCTCAATTGTCCTTGTTTTGTGGTCTGTGGTTGGAATTTCCGTACAGTTATTTTGAATAAAGTCTTTATTTTGATACTATTAAAGTGCAATTTACAAGTAATATCTAACCAGTTACACGTATTTTGTATTGAGTTACGCAAACCCAATACCGTTGCCTAGACGAAAGCTGATCTTCCTCGGTGACATCTCGAGAGAACGTAAAGGATTATCGAATAACAATATACATTTTTTACTTTAATGTGTTTTTATATGTCGGGATTCAAAGAGATCCGATGCTTTTAGATTAGGATGCTATTAAATTGCGCATGTGCCTTTTGTCGTGACATATGGCATTTTCAAGCAGATGGCTCTTTTGTAAATCTTGCGAGTATTCAGGCTTAAGTAAATTTTAAACTTTACCAGATATTGGTCTTACTTTAGTTTTATTTTTTTCACATTTCTATTCTGATTTTCGGCAAAACTATCCCTCTTTGTCAGGCTAACGTATGGAGTGCTTCAAAAGAACAACTCTTGAAAAAATAATTCGATAAACTAAACCGCCACGTACTTCAGATTGCAAATAATTAATGTTACTTCTCTCTTTCTATTATTAATATATATTTATTCGCCGTGTAGCGGTGGCGTAATATAATTCACTACCCCTCGTTATCCCGTGGGTGTCGTCAGAGGGAATTGAAACAGGATATGGGCAGCATCATCAACTCAAAAACTGCAGTTGCCAACCCGCCTGCCAAACGTGACAACTATAGTAATCTCCTCTATAGTATCTCCGTCGTCACCATTATTTCTGTAGTGGCGCTGTCATCGCGCCACAAGCGAAACTCATCGAAACCTAAATTTTTAAGTTCCGAAATATTACGGTATATATAGGACAGCTCTGTACCACACAGAACGTTGGAACGGAAGAATACAAGCTGACGGATTTTTGTTCAATAATTAGATCGGACTTGTTTAACCTTATTTGTCTATAATCTGAAAGTCACTATGTTTTATGTTACCTTCCTTGTTACGTTCGAAAAAAGAAGGATGAAATACAGTGAGTAATAAACTAAGAGCAAATTAACGCATCCAAACATAACTGTAAAATAAATCAGTTCTGTTGCGTTCTGTTTTGTGTGTTCTACAATCAATAAAATTGGTTAGTATTCAGAAATTACTTACAACGACTAATTATTCGTAACTTTACAAAGGACATTATAAAAACCGACCCTCGGTTACTAAAATTTAAACTTTTGCACATGTTCGCGGCTTCATAATTACAATCAAATATACGGACGTTCAAAACTAAATTTTATTTCAGATAATACTATCCACATTTCTATCCCTTTTAAACAATAAAGTAAGTTAAATTATAAAACTAATTCCATTATCCCGTCCTTGTCCTCTCTGCGGTAATTTCCACGCTTACATAAATTATTGGATAAGTGTTAAGGGATATTCCCTTTATAGAAATAATTACGTTTAATTATACTCTTTTTAATAAAAAATAATTAAAAACAAAAAATATGAGGGCCCAATTTTTATTTATCATAGACTAATGAATACGTAAGTGGAGGTGGGTTTGTAATAAAGTTAAAAGAACGGTCAGCTAATGAGTAAGAAATGTTGCCATTGAATGCAGGTAGCTTAAAATCATACTGCTCTCTTTATTTTGTAAATAATCGTACTTTGTTAAAAACTATGGGGAATCTATATACAGCAGTAAACGGGTAATTAGGCGTAGTATAACGATATAACGTGACGCTGTGTTAATAGAGCTTAGTTAGTTCACGTGCATGTTATTTTGAATTTAATTATAGTTAAATTTGTTTAGAGCCATGGTAACTCAAATGGTTAGGGCTCGCTGTAAATTTGACAGTATGCAAGCAACCCGGGTTTGATCTCCGCCGACACCAATGAAATTGTTAGTTGCAATTTTAAGTGCTGATTTACCACGTGCTCGGCAGTGAAGGAAAACATCGTGAGGAAACCTGCATGTCTGAGAAATAAGAAAAAAAATTCGAAGACATGTGAAGTTTGCCAACACGCATTTGAGCAGTGTGGTGGACATTTCCTTGCCCTAAAACCCTCTCAAAAATGAGGGGAGGCCTGTGCCCAGCAGTGGGACGTATATAGGCTGTAACTTTAAATTATTTAACTTTTAAATTTGTTTATCTAATCATTAGTTTTCTTAGTGTCTTAGTGCTAACTAAGACACTAAATTGCATCTTAGAAGATCAGATGAGGTACAGTGTTTAATGAAACAAATTTTAAATAAAACTAATTTTACGGATTTTATCGCGTATATTAACTTATTTTATATTCCCGACGGGGACTGAGGTGTTTGACGTCCTGCTGTCATAGTTAGCCCGGCTACCTTCAGTTTTTTAATATTAATTTTTTGGTTCGATTTACGCAGAATGAGCTTACAGTATATTGAAGTCTAACAGTGGTATACTTGGGTTTGGATTTGATTTTATTAATTATGGGATCCCAAGCAGATGGCAGCACCCATCCATCTTCTCTATTGAAATTAGGATGTTTTTTTAATTTCAATAGCCTCGCGAATCATCCTTGGGAGGAATCGGTGTTCTTTTGCGAGGATTTGTGGTCTATCAAATTTTTACAAATTTTATCGCGTTTAATTTAACTTTTTAATTCCTGACGTTTCGGGGGTCACGGGGAGGGGGGGGACCACTGGTGGTGTAAAGCAAATTAAACGCGATAAAATCCGTAAAAATTGTTTGTAATGTGTAGTCTTCGCGTAAATATAAGAAATCATTACAGTACTTAATGGAATCAGGCGTTACTTTGCGGAAATCTATTATAATGGGGTTGTTATAAATTAATTTGCTTAATTCCGCGTAAACAAAGAAAATGATGTGTCCTGCCCCGTTTTAAGGGGACCTACCACCCTCTTTCTGCCAGAGACTGTCTTAGCGGCCAGCCTCCGCAGAGTCTACTTCACCTGAAGATGCCTCGTGTAGAGGCGGAACACGTATTTTCGAGAGTGGTGTGTCGTGCCTAGTGTGGTGGTGCTGGGGATGGTAGTGCTGGGATTGACGGCGACGGGTATAGTGCGCGCCATTGAGGGAGGGTGGGAGGTCTCATTAAAACTGGGCAGCACACATCATTTTCTTTCTTTACGCGGAATTAAGCAAATTAATTTATAACAACCCCAATCATTACAGTGTTTAAGATTACTTAATATAAAAAGCAATACAAAAGTATATTATATTATTACATTATTTTAGCGTTACAGCCTATCAAAAGTCTATTGCTGAACGTAACGCAGGTCTCACCCATAGATGCCTCATAGAGTGAATATTTGCCATAGTTGCCACGCTTTGTAGTTGTTGTTAGAAAGAAGCTGCTGGAGAGGAGATGGGTCCTGGTTTGTTTCCCTCTGTTGACTCTTACCAAAGCCACGGGACTATACGGGGTAGTGGATATTCTTACACCGCCACTACACGGCTATTCTACATATAATTACATAGAATATTTATGAAAAGTAATATTTTTATTATTATAATTTTATTTCTTTCTAATTTGGGTATTTGTATTCTAGTTAAATCATCTTACAAACCAAATGAGTAATAACAGGTTATCTAATGTTGCTATAAATAATTTTATGGCATAAAATCAATTTTATTTATTTTTTGTAACGATTGTCATATGAATTTTTGAATAAAACAGATTAATTATCCACGTATTCCTTCCTGATCGAGAATTAAAATTTTGAAGAGTAGTCACTCCCAAGATTGTGATGGAATGTCACGTTATCAGGAAAACGTGTCCTCGTTTCTAAATACTCACCATGCTACATACATCATGACTCTGGTACTACTACTTGACCAAAAAAATTCCCCCCCTAGAATATTAGCGTAAAAATATTCTAAGAGCGTGGATTTTTCTGGTCAAAATTACCCATTTGCTGTGCCGACCATAAAACCGTTATAGTAATATGACCCACGTTGTTCGAAACATGTATTGGCAATTGGAGTGTTAAGCGCCACGCTAAACCCCTTCTTTCGTCAAGGCCCTATGTGTAGATATCTTATTATAGATAGTTATTTTGTTGTCATGTCTGGATGTTTGTCCTGATATCCTCGGTACAAGGAAATTCCGAGAAAGTCCCTCCTAATCGATTTCCGAGGAACTTTAAGTTTAAGCTTCCAAATACTGCAAGCGGTGACGGAACTCAACATTTTAGTTCCGTAAGTCATCACTGTAGAAAGTACTGGCTTGAGGCTCTGAGGTATGTTGGACAAGATTTGCCGTAATTTTACAAACACTGGACCGCGTTGAATTAGTTGGTTCTGTTGGTAGAAGTTGTGTGTTTATTGTGTCAGACATTTTGTACTAGACTCCAGGGATTTTACCGTAATAGCTATTTTATCGGAAAATCTAAATAATTTTCTTTTCAAAATAAAATAATTTTATTCAAAATGGCATTTTAAAAAGCACTTTTTGGAAATTAAGCCCAGCAGCAAGAATATAAAATTTGTCACATAACTATAACCCGTTGGTGTATTGTGAGACTATATTATACTATCACACTCAATGGGGGTTAACAACTGTTGTATAGTTGTTTGTACATAAAACGGTCTTTATTTTGGCTAGACATGTCAATAAATTTTCCTCCAATAAGAAAACAGGCTTCTATATTTTATAAATCGTACCGTATAGTGTACTAAATACAAAAATATTTAATAAACAAAATAAAACGTAATCTCTCAGTTAGATGGTAAAATTTTTCAGAATATTTAAATATATAAGTTTTAATTGAACTGTACCTATGAAGGAGAAGTATCAGACTTACAAAACGTCTTATGAAACGGAGCAAGGAATCAAGCGGGGCCGAGCTCAAATCTCTTACCAATAGGTTATCTATCTCCATTCATAAATACTGGAAGAGTAGATATATAGAATCCGATAAAATCTAGCGACAGACCGCCCCGCTTTCGCTACGGGCTCGTAAAAACAAGTTTTCCCATTATTCCTATGTTGACCCGCCGACGTCGTTTTTGATAAGGGTGCAAATGGCAAAAATAATCGATGTTGATTTCGTTTTGATTTGTCTGCGTTGAGATAATAGCAGTTTCATGAGTTCACGAGTGGCTGTTGCTGTCGAAAAGATCGAAGTGGATATTGCTGGATTTATATAACGTGGATATTTTTTATGTGTGTAAAGTTATTTGAGATATCGAGCATCCCGATCATCTTTTATATACCATTTTAAATAAATTTAATTTTTCTTTCTAGTAAAAATGGTTAGATTCATTTATTTTGTACATTTGAAGAGACTTGTAGTCAAATCAACTCGGAGTGCGTCCAAAAGTGGCTTTATGGCTGGCTGTTGATAGTGACAACACGGATAAAATCCAATTTATTGATTTTTTTTTTACTTTTAAGGTTACTTGTATGCTATCACATAAACATACTTTTAACAATTAAAGATAAATAAAGCCTCTATCGTAGACCTTTTAAGTTTCATTTCAGTTAAATTATTTTAAAATTATAAAATTAATTTTTTATTTAAGAAAACGTCATCCGACACTAAGTTTTTCTCCTGTATCGTGGTAATATCCAGACCCGGAACAATTATTTGTAGGCTATAAAAATACTTCGGGATTCAAACCCGCGCCTCTCAGTGCTGTAACTCACTGATAAGCTGCTGCGCCATGGAGGCGTATAAATATTACTTCAGTATGTGAATAAAACATTACTATATTATCTTATTGATGTACATTTATTTAATTTAAATATTAGATACTTATAAAGTATTTGACAAGAGCTCCGAATAAAAATGGTTCTTTTTGCAGATATACTCCTATATTGTTTTCAAAATATTATGTTGTTGTTATTGTTATGTAAAATTACATTAATGATATGATTTTAGGTACTTAACAATTTTATATAATTTAACTTTTTTATAAAATAAGACTTGGGCTACTCTCATTATACATAAGGGAGGGAGAAATATTCTTCGATCGCTACGTTTGGCAGGTTAACTGATGACTGCAGTATAACGCCTCGAACCTTTGACTATGCTCCTCTGATCTCTAATCGTGGTATTTTTTATCTCGAGCATGTCAGCGTGTGTCGGAGGTCTGTGATATTTGTGGTATTTGCTAGTCCTTCAAATGGTGTCTCAGAAAAAAAATTTGGTGTTGGACTCGCTTGTAGCACCACCAGATGGAGCACAATATAAATACAGTCGTATAAAATTAGCCAGATAACTCGGCAATCACATTAAGTAATTTATTAAGATTAGCGACCAGTACAATAGAGGATATAACCACGAAGTTTTAGAATACATTACTACCGAACTTTATCCGTAAATGCTTGGGAATTATCCTAAAGTTTGTAAATATAATATTTGCTGCGATACCTATCTTTTTTAGCTAATTTATTAGCAACTGAAACAGGTAATCTTTGCATTTATATCAAATTGCATAAAATGCGTTACATTGAAACTGTTTAGATTGCGGTAATGTTCGCACCATTAGGTATTACGGAACAAATTATTATTAAATCTTTATTATTATCATTATCATCATCATTATCATCAAGACGGCGCAGTAAATTCTTGTATGATTTATTCATATTAATATAATTAATGAACGTTTTAAGAAAGCTTTACATCTTTTTTATCATTACATATTCTTTATGTAATTTTTTTATATCTTAATTTCAAAGATTTCTATTGAAGTTTTAAAAAACCTTTAATTTTTGTTATAAACGATTTCATATTATCTATAGTATCGATTTCAAGAAATTGAAAATCATGTCATGTATATATGTAAAAAGTGAAAAAATAAATAAATGTACGAAAACTTACTATAAATAAATGGAAATTAAAGAAATGAAACAAAAAGAAATCAAATTTCAAAAAATGTGTATATTTCAATTCTCATTTCATAATTTTTTTCTTTTCATATTTACAAACATATACAGAAATAACATAAATCTATTAATAATTATTTACAGCATCTATACGAAAATTATCGTCACTATTCTCTAACTGCATAAAAGAATTTATACAACGATTTAAAAGTTTACAACTTTGGCATTTTATAATTTATGTGATCCAGATTTGAAGATATTTTACTAATAATATTTAGTTTGTATTTACAACTGTGTATACTTCATAACCTAAAAATATTATCGCAGAAGGTAGGAATTTAATCCATAACTTAAAACAATGTGGCACCATAATGTACTCAAATAAATGCAATCTTACAACTTATATACAATAAATACAGATTATTGAACAACTTAAATGTAATTATCACTTTTCGTTGGACTAATACGCTTATGCGCTGCAGAAAGAACTGTATGTTACCTGCGTTGGAGCATACGCTACGCCCAAAGCTGCGCATGTGGCGGCATTCGATGGGTGTGGGGGTCGCGTGTGTGGACACCAGCTGGCATGGCCAGGCCATCACCAAGCAAAGGAGGCAGCTTGCCCGGTGGCGGGGGCGGAGGCGGTGCCGGTGCCCGCCCTGCCCCCACAGGTGACACCGATGCGTAAATATTTACAGTAGAACGATGATACTGACACTTTCTCAAATCCGGCATCGCGAACCTTAACTTTTGCCAAAATTGTCTATCACCCCACTCTATACACGTATTTGCTTTTAAACACAACCTAAGCTCCGGATCAATGTCTCTATTAGGCAGTTCACCGAGCAATATGATTATCAGTCTTCTTCGTCTCTCTTTTAACACCTCATGTAGCGCTGTTTTAAATTCGAATCGACACCATTCGTTGTTAATAAAATTTTTTGATAGGACTATAATGGTTCTTTTAGAAGACTCAACTGCTTCTATTATTGTATCCGCGACATAAGCTGAGGCATTAAAATCACGGTAATGTAGGCAGAGCCGGAAACTGGGGTCGGATGATTCTAGGCCGGGCGCTAACATTTGAGCGACAAACGCCTCATCCTTTACACTGTAGCTAATGTAGGCGTCAAAAAGACGATCTTTGTCGGCTTCTTCGTCGAATGCGGTGCTTTTATAACACATTCTGAATCCGCAATGATAGTACACCCAGACCCGGAGCTCGCGCCGCCAATAAAATACGCCACATATTAGGGCTGAGCTCAAGACAAAGACGCAGAGCGATATCAATAGTAGCGGAAGGTAATCATTTATTACTTGATTCTCGATAATAGATGAGCTTCCACCAACATGACTTGTGCACACTGTTGAGTTAAAATCGGCCATAAGTGGTCCAATAGCGTTCGTAACGTTGTCAAAAATGCACGTTATTTTATTCGCATCTTCAATTTTGCCTAAATTACTTTTAAACCAGTTCCGAAATTTGTGCATATATTGACAGTCACATGACCAAGCGTTGCGTGATAAACTTATTTCGACCAAATATGGGTTCATTGTGAACTGCCAAACGGCGAAGCTGTAAATTTTATTTCCTTCCAATCGTAACACTTCCAAATGCCTCAATTCCATAAAGGTTCGATTGTCAATGTAATGTATTTTATTGTCCTGCAAATGTAGCTCTCGCAAATTCTCTAGAGGAGATAGTTCGAAACCGAGTAACTCTTTTATATTATTCTTTTCTAAATGCAGTACAGTTAAGCGTTTTAGTCCACTAAATGTATTGTTGTACAAAGCGTCTATGTTAGAGTTGTTTGCATATAATATTTTTAAATTTTTTCTGCCGATAAATGCATGACTTGTTAAACCTCCAAAATTGTTACCATCTAAATACAGCTCCGTAGCATCCATAGGTATACTATTAGGTATCTCAGCATACCCTGCGGCAGAACAATCCACAATATTGGCCGACCATGGCTGATCATGGTAGCACGTACAGTTCGATGGACACGTCATTTCACAGTCACAAGCGTCAAAATCACAACAATGGCACAATGTAAAACAGTGAGTTTTGTATGTACATAAAAACTGCGACGATTCTGCTTCAATAAGAGGGATGTAGGTCCTTTCCCGATTATATAATAACTTGCAATATATACTTTCTAGATCCATTACACGGGGGTGTTGCCTAAGATGATCAAGTTTGTTTATTCGCTGTAGCCACTCCATTGTACAGTCGCACTGAAAAGGATTTCCGCCAATATAAAATTCGGGCAGGGGCCGCCCTGGATCGACCGGTGTTAGCCGAAGCGCATTGAGATCCATACTAGTTATCTGATTTGCATACAAATCGACTCTCGTTAAATTGGTTTTTCCAACAAAAGTTTGAGCTTCAACTTGTGTAATTTGGTTATCGTTTAGGAACAAGAGCTCTACGCTGCTGGGTATAGAGTAGGCAGAGACTTTTGTCATTTTATTAAAGCTTGCGTCTAAGGTTTGTAAACGCAGTTCTTTATCTAGACGGTAGTTATTTTCCAACTCCTTGATGTTGTTACTGTGAAGATCTAGCCATTGAAGAGCAGGAGGAATAACAGCGTAATCAAACCACTCTATTTGGTTATCTGACACGTTCAACCACAACAATGATGGTATGTTTACAAACAAGCCTTGAATATCTGTGAGTTGGTTTGCATCCAGTCTAATGGCTTGTAAATTAGTCAATGTTTCAAAGGCATTCGTATCGATGTATTTTAGTTTATTACGTGCTAAATTCAAAATTTGCAGCGTTGGTAAGTCCGAAAATACCTCTTTACTTATATTTTCTATTTTGTTTCCAATAAGTCGTAATCCGTATACATTATGTAATCCAACAAAGCTATGCTCTTCTAATGAAGTCAGTTGGTTTTCTCCAAGATCTAGAGTTCTCAATAACCGCATATTTCTTAATGCAATCGGCACTTTCTTAAGGCGATTTCCATTTAAATTTAAATCTTGTAAAGATGACGTATTGCGAAACGCTTCAGGATGCAATTCTTCGAGGCGGTTGTTATCTACCGATAGTAAAGATAGCACATATAAACCGTTCAGAGCGTAGGCGTCAATGTGAGAAATTTTGTTATAAGACAAAATTAATGTATGCAAGTTACTCATGGGTGCAAATGTATCTGCAGCAATGCTCTCTAACATATTATGTTGAATATTTAATATTTGCAATGTATAAAGATCTTTAAATATTTTCGGATCCAACAGCGTTAGCCTATTGTTGGATAAGTTTAACAATACCATCCTTATAAGGCCGGTGAATGTATTTTCGTTTATCCAGGTACTTGTTAAATGATTGTTAGATAAATCTAACGCTAACAATTGGTCTAAGTTGGCAAAAAGACTCGGTGAAAGTACACTTATGGAATTATTTTGTAAGTATATTTCTTTTATGCCAGGTCTGCAATCTCTAAATAAATCTTGAGGGAGAGCCACGATTTTGTTATTGGAGAGATCAATTATTTGTAATAGTTTTAAGCCTGCTAAAGCTTTATCGGCAACCATTGAAATTTCATTGTCGTGAATGTGCAATTCTTTTAACCTTCGCAGAGCCATAAACCCATTTTCTGGCATAAGCACAAAATGATTGCTCGAGGCGTCTAAGACTTCTATGTCTAATGAGCACGATGCATGGGACATAGATGATGCCGATGGTGCTGGTCCATCCTGGTCACTTATTAAAGCCTGGTGCACTGCTCGTTCTCTAAAACCCAGATCGCTTACGTCTTGCAGTCGATTTGAAGACACATTTAAATAAACCAAATTAGTCAATGGGCAAAACAGGTTTTCAGGGAACGACCAAATATTATTAAAACTAAGATCTAACTTCTCCAAATGCCGTACAGCTGTAAAACTTTCAGATGCTATCTCCAAACTCATAGCAGCCCACTCGGTGTTTTTCGTCCGAATCGTTAAATTTCGAAGATCTTTAAGACCGGAAAGCACGCCAGGCGGCCATCTTCCAATTTTACAGTTATCCAAAACAAGTTCACGTAATTTTACTAAATGCGCAAAACTTCTGTCATCTAATGAACTCTTATACATCATTTCTTCATTACACTCTATCCTTAGTGACGTTGTGTGCTCTGACGGAATGACACTAAAGTTAGTCGTGTCAAACTCACTATTTATAGTACGAAGCTTACATGTAAGGGAAACTTCGTGGGCGTCGTTTGGTCCTCTTAGCCACCACTGACAATCATCAGGTGCTTCGTATTTCAATGGCAGTGAACTTTGATCGGCAACGTTAAATCCAATAACGATCCAAAATAATATTTGACCAAAACGCTTGTTTCTTGAAGATCCTTGCTGAAGAGCCATTGCGATGAAATCAAATATCAAGGAAGAAGGAAATCAAGGCACGGCAAGCTCAGTGTCATGTTTTTTCCGTCGGCATTCGTGTGTTGCGTCCCCTTGCCGGATATGTAGTATCCATCAATTTAGAGATCTTATTTAGGCGTCAAGTAATAAATAGTCCATAATTTTGTAATACACATGATGTGTTAATTTAGCACAGTTTATATTACGGTCCTTTTTTAACGTAACTGATTGTTGTCACAAACAAATCACATATTATTTTCAATGTTCCTGCACCACAGTGATAACGATATTAAATTTTGAAATATATTGTTAGTTTCTTTATTTATTTTCGTTGACACATTAAAGTTCGAAAGGTTTATGTGAAACTACGTAATGATAAGCGCGGCTTTACTGACACGATCGCCCGTTAAGCGCGTCGAGTGGTACGGCCGACCCTCGACGCTGCGGCAAGTAAACTGAATACTAGCAGAGGCAATGCAGTCGTGTTGAATACACGCTTATTCGGTGAGGTAGCGGCGAGGGACGCGGGGTGAGATGAGCCGAGCGATGGCGAATGTTCACGACGACTTATTACAATAAATTATTTTTTTACGGAGCTTTAAAAGATCATTCGCACGCATTCTGTTTTGCGGACTTTGAATGAACGTAGATCCCAGTCAAAGCGACTGGTCACAGTTGAAGTGATAAAAATAATATCATGGTCGCTCTCTAAATTTAAAAATATGTAAGTTTTTTTTATAGGATAGGGTGACAAACGAGCACACAGTCCACCTGATGGTAAGTGGTTGCTGTGGCCCATAGACATCTACATTTATCCTCATTTGCGAATCAAAATATAGATGCGTTGTCACCCGTGAGGACTAGGATGGAATGCCTCATTTCCAGTAAAAAGGGCCTCCGGCCACCTGCACTCACCAAGCGAAACGCAGAGGTAAACCTCTACTTCACGCTGGTATTCTGTGAGGTCGTGGTACCACCCCGGTTCGAGCCGGCCCATCCGTGCGACAGCAAAAGCTGCCGCCTGGCTCTACCACTGTTAAAAGTACCTATGTTTACAAAATAAAGTTTTGACTAATTTTATTAAACATTTTAATCACTAAAATTTATATCTTACATCTACCAGTAGTGTTTAAAATGTTTCTATTTTTTACTTTACTCTAAATTATAAATTTTTTCACATTTTGAATCATCTCTCACAAGAAACCTTATTTTACAGATATTGCTTATGGTAAATGCTTTTAAACATAATTTCTTTAAATCTATCTAAACAAGCGAGATTAAAACGTAAAAATAATACAAAATGATTAAAGAATGACCAATTGTACGTATTAATATTTTTTACATATTGTAAGTTCCAAAAATAATAAAATAAATAAATAATTTTATTGTATATCAATTTAACATCATAAATTTTTGCTAAATCTACAAAACTTGCTGTAAAGGTCTGGGTGTGGTGACGATAGGTATTCTGCTGCTCTGATGCTGCACCTTAATCTAATTATATTATCTGTAGTGTAATCACTATCCGACAACAATACTAATAGCCTAGATTTTAGTCCACTGCTAAACATCTTCTCTTAGAAGCTGAACTAGCTGAGATGCATTATTTGGATGATTTGCTCATTCTCACCAAGCAGAGTAGATAAGTTAGTGACTTTAGAACTGGTATATAAACGATTTTTGAACCTGTTGTTATCTTAGCACTTTTAAATTAAATCGGAACAAGTCCATGGGTTGTGATAACTATCACAAGTAAAGGTGTACTTTACATAGATTTTAATTATAATAATTCTTACTTAATATTATGTTTAGGTATACCTTTGACATGCTAAGTACTATTGTATTTCAATAAATAAATTAAAAAAACGTATTAAGGAAGGTGAAAATAAATTATAAAACATGTTAATTATTTTTAAATATGATTAGTAACAAACGAGCACACAGTCCATCTGATGGTAAGTTGTTACTGTGACCCATAGACATCTACATCTATCCTCCATTACGAATTAAAATGCAGATGCGTTGTCACCAGTGAGGACTAAGATGAAATGCCTCGTTTCCAGTAAAAAGGATCTCCGGTTCTCTACACTTACCATACGAAACACAGCAGCGTGAAGCTGCTATTTTACGCTGGTATTCTGTGAGAGCGTGGTCCTTCCCCGGTCGAGCCGACCCATTCGGGCTAGAACTATACCAGTAATATAGCTGCAGCATGGCTCTACCACGTGTTTAAATTAAAATAAAATTAAAACTTATTTTTAAATGTACAGTATGAAATAATTTATTTATAAATACCATGCATATCTAAACTCATAATAAAACATAATATGTTATAATTCAATGCTATTAATTAGTAAAGTAACTACTTTATGTAGTAGACCCACGCTGCATTTTGGCCTGTTTCACCGTCGAAAGACCTTACAGGGTAACGACGCTATTACTAATTATTTCATTTAGGTGTATCGCTTAAGAAAAACTATGCTTTATAGACCGGTTTTTATACTATTTCTTTTGCCATAAGCCATAACCGAAGAGGTTAAATTAAGTTTAATTTTTTACAATGTTGTTACACACTTTTACAAAATAAGAACTAACTTTATAAAAATAGCTTCCGTCACGGAGATCTTTTTAAAACATTCATACATAAAACATACATAAAAACAAACAGAGTGTTATTAAAATATTTTGGAAAGAGAATAATTAAAAGTTGTATTTAGGTATTAGTTTAAATATATCAACTTTCCCTCTAAAGGCGAGACCCCGGAGATTGACTGATGGAGCAAAATCCGAAATCGCAAATTTAAAACCTATACGTTACAAAACCAATGCTACCGCATCTTTACCAGTTCAATGAAATGAGCACTTTGCTCATCAAATCGCCGGGCTCGGCACATTCTTTGATACTACTAGAAAGCGCCAAATTTTGTAGTGTGAGCGTGAAAGAATCCAGTATCTAGTATCATCCGTCCATGGGTATCGTAAGAGGCGACGGAAGGAAACGGAAACAAGAGAAGTGCGGCACAATCTGCCTGATAATAACTGAAAAAAATTAAAAACTACGGTGGCCAACCCGTGAAGCGTGGCAACTATGGTAAAGCTATGAGGTAATCTGTGGCCTTTTGACTACCTGTAATGATTGAACGAGCTAATGAAAAAGGGGGGAAGAATAAGCATATTGAATAAAGCACCCGAAACGTCGGGAATTGAAAATGAGTAAAATTAAACGCGATAAAATCCGTAAAAATATTTTTATCAATGTTTATATTTTTATACTTGTATTCGCATATAAGATATCATTAAGAACATACATAGATTAATATATAAAATATGAATAAAATATGCCACTGACTTCTATATGTACAAGTACGCGTACTATTATTACGCTGTAACGTATTCATTAAATAAGTATTATTTTTAAATAAGAATACGTTACATTTTTCAGTTACTATTAGGAAGACGCTATTGCCCATTTTCTGGTTTGTTTGACCACGACACGGTCTAAATAATGCAATTCATTGTAACTCTGTTGCTAGACGATTTTGATAACAATGATTATTTTCGTTCACTGTTTAGGAAGATATAAATCCGTTGTACGTACCGCAATACGTACTACACATTCGACGTACTGCATGCACATCCAACTTGGTAGTTGTGAGCCTGTGTTGTGACCAACGAGGTGGTCCTCGCCTCGCCCACAATTGCCCACATCCGATTTAACACGCTAATTAATTATAATATGGACAATAATTTGCTTTTTATTCGGTCTTTATTATTACTTTTTAAGTTTTTTCCATTCTAAGATTTTTTTAATTCATTATTATGTGCCCTAATATAAATACCTTATAAATTACAACCTATCTAACCTGCAAATAACCTCGTACAAAGAATATCACATGCGCGTTTTCACCTCTACGGACTAAAATAGCATGCCTTGCACTGTGTCTAAAGAACATTTTATTAAATACCCCTATAGACTATACGGGATCTCCATACCCCGCAAATCGAAAGAAAACATTGGATGCAATGCTGGATGGCGGCTGAAATAGCGAAAAGATAGCATATAGAAATAATAGCGATAAATGTGGTACCCTTTCAAATAGATTCTAAGACAGTAAAGGAATTCTATTACCGAGGAAAGTTGTTGTTTAGCGGAATTTGATATATTTTACGCAATATAAACATTTTTGTAACAAAATGTGAAAATGCATGTTATTTTAACAAAATTTAGTTCATAAATCATCGTGAGTTTTCGACATGAAATTACCCAACACCCATCTTGTCATGTGCATGTGGGATTGTGTCGATTAGGGAAAGTAATAGAATGATTACAAGGCGTCCGCTAGATGGCAATACGGGCTGAAGCTTTTACGAAAGAATATAATTGTGTTTGTTTTCGTATTATATGAATCCAATTTAGCCAATATTATGAAACAGAAATTGTAGAATAGAAAGTTTTGTATTCAATCTAGATTGTAAATAATAATTATTGAAAATCATTCTTATGTTCAAGTTACAATTTATCATAATATTATACATTTTCTGTGATTTTGTTGTAAAAGCGTATACATTGCCTCAAACATGAATTTTTGACTCTGTGGAATCGAGTAACTGATGGGTACTACTAGCTTATATTAATGTTTCCGTGGCGCAGTGGCTTAGAAAAGAGTGTCATCGCTGGGGGACGCAGGTTCAAATCCTGTACTGTAATTAGTACGGCCTACAAATTGTTCCGGGTCTGGATGTTAATCCTTGTGCAATATATGTTTGTAAAAGGCCTCCACGATACAGGAGGAAATCCAAGTGTGTTTTTAACGTTTTTAAAAAATAAAGAAAAGATAATACTTTTTCTGGTATAATGAGAGTGTGCATATTATATTTCTCTTTTTCTTTATAATCGGCCTGTAACTTTTAGTCGCAAGGAGACTTTGCTACGATTACCTATATTATACAATATTAGACGCGTTGCATCTTTGATGGTGCTCCCCGTTGCTGATCTGCGTGTCTGGCATAAATGGCATGATTATATTCCCATCTATCGGAAGCCGTGACACATTTATGATATTCCCCATAGTCGCGTCTTACCACACTCACGGGACGAAATGTGGTTGTGGATTCTTGTACGTTAATGTTTGTTTGTTTGTTTATTTGTGACCTGTGGTGGTCTCACGAATTTTGAGCTGCGTGGTGACGTTATTTTAATCTTCGAAACATCGAAGACCACTATTAACGGTAACACTGCAAAACGTAATTTAAGATGCTAACTTTATTATTTAACAACGGATCATAATGAAAAAAAATATTACAAAGGATTAGGGTTGTCAGTTTCAGTAACTAAGGAAAATATATGATGAGTTATATATTAAAAACTTAGACAAAATAGCTTACCGTTTGTTGGCGGCGTATTAGAATCTATCTGCTGATTTTGTCCTGTGAGTTTTGTAAGAGGCGATTTCATAGCCGCCTCGCACAAGTGATGCTTATTATGTTTTTAGCTTATCTCATGATAAGCTAAAATATCTTATAGCTTCCAATAGGTGGCGATCAGTGGTGGATTATCCTTAAGGCAAACTAGGCATTTGCCTAAGGACGCAAGGTTACAAAAGTGCGCGCGGAAGTTTTTAAACGAAAATAATTTAAATACCTACTTACATACCATAAAAAATTATACATTCTCTAGGGATGTACAGCTTCCAAATCGCGTCCCGTCTACTTGATTACTCCTACATCGCCCTCAGTCACTCATCAAATTTTTCATTCACGCCCACCTGTTACAAGTCTTAATTATTTTGCAACTAAACTTTCTTATAAATTATAACACAGTTTATTTACAAAATAAGTAGTTACATTTTATAATATATGGCCGCTAGATGGGCGCCGATGAGGTGCTAGCCTAGGGCGCTGTCGACATTTAATCCGCCTCTGATGGCGACGTAACCATCGCTTTACCCCAGGAGTTAATTATCCAGACTAACGACGGGGAGCAGCGTCAAACTAGCTGGTGCGATCATCAATTAGGATGGTGAGCATAGAGAACCGCAGACCATTTTTACTGAAAGCGAGGCATTCCACTTTAGTCCTCGAGGGTGACAATGCATCTGCATTTTAATTCTTAGGATTTTGAAGATAGATTATGTAGATGTCTATGGGCCACAATATCTACTTACCATCAGGTGGACTGTGTACTTGATTATCAAATTTATTCTAAAACAAAACCCATTTAGATCAATAATTTAATTTCCGTCGTTTTCTTTTTTTCCTTAATATTTTTCCTTTTATTTATTACTAGCTGTTCCTCGCGCCTTCGCCGGCGTGGAATTTCATGGGTTTTAATTTTTTTGCACGGAATCCTAATTATTTTTCTAAAATAAAAGTAGCCCAAGTTGCTCCTTATAACATCATCGTTACTCATTCAACAGTGGTAGAGCCACGTGGCGGCTTTTGCTGTCGCACGGATGGGCCGGCTCGAACCGGGGTGGTACCACGACCTCACAGAACACCAGCATGAAGTAGAGGTTTACCTCTGCGTTTCGCTTGGTGAGTGCAGGTGGCCGGAGGCCCTTTTTACTGGAAATGAGGCATTCCATCTTAGTTCTCACGGGTGACAACGCATCTGCATTTTGATTTGTAATAGAGGATAGATGTAGATGTCTATGGGCCGCAGCAACCACTTACCATTAGGTGGACTGTGTGCTCGTTTGTCACACTTATCCTATAAAAAAAAATCAGCTATCTGACAGTGAAAAAGTTCCGTCAAAATTCGTCCAGCCGTTTCGGAGATAAACGTTACACATACCTTCGTACACGTTGCAAAATTGGATAGCACATGGACTGTCCATCCGTCCATAAGTCCATCAGATCCGGAAATATTATTTGTAGGCCATATTATAAACACTTAGTAATTGCGGGCGTTGTGCCGCGAAGATACGCTTAGCCACTGCGCTATCGAGCCATCATTATCTTTTACTATTTCTATTAAAATTTTTTTGTATTGCAAAAAAAAAGGTACATTCCAAATTCTCATAGTATGCAAAAAAACCCATGTCGAATCCATGGTAAAATAATAGCATCCCCATAGTTAATGATACAGACAACATTTTCAGCTTATTTGAAGTGGTTAATTGAAACATTAGTTATTATGTTAGTATTGGCAGTATTTTTGAAAATGTTAAGTGTTGGTAAAACCAAAATAAATTGGTAAATCCAATTGGGCATGCCCTAAGCGCATTAAAAAAATTACGAATAACATGATTATACGGAAATTTTTAAGTAGTTTAAATACATTTCGACAGCACTATAGGCTTCAACACCCTCGAAAACCATGAAAATGACACTCATGATGAAAAAATTGATACCTAATTCAGCCGCCATCTTGGATTTACATTTCGACAGCACTATTGGCTTCAACACCCTCGAAACCCAGGAAAATGACACCCATGATGAAAAAATTGATACCTGTTGCAGCCGCCACCTTGGATTTACGTTTCGACAGCACTACCGGCTTCAACACCCGCGGTAAAACCATGAGAATGACACCCATGATGAAAAAATTGATTTCTATTGCAGCCGCCATCTTGGATTTACATTTCGACAGTCCTATCGGCTTCAACACCCTCGAAAACCATGAAAATGACACCCGTCATGAAAAATTTATACCCATTGCAGCCGCCACCTTGGATTTACATTTCGACAGCACTATCGGCTTCAGCATCCTCGGGGAATCGCCTAACGCTACCTAACTAATCGGATAACGCCTCTTCACACACCCTTAGAACAAAAGCTTTTATTGAGGAATCTGGTGTTGAAACTCTAAGTCACCCACCCTGACTTAGCTCCTTGTGATTTCTTTTTGTTCCCAAGAGTCAAAGAAAAAATAAAAGGCAAGTTTTTTTCAAGCGCCGAAGAAGCCGTGGCTGCCTACGAAGAAGCGATTTCCGATCTGTCAAATCAAGACTGGTAAAAGTGTTTTCAGAGTTGGTTTAGGCGAATGGAACTTTGTATAGATCATGATGGAGAATATTTTGAAAAGATGTAAAATAAATATTAATAGTATCTAGAATACTTTTTGTATATCTTAAAACTTATTGCGTGTCCTACGTATAAATAAATAAAGTGCGCAATTAAGTTAAGAAGAAAGAAAAGAAAATCTAGAAAATTTACATACAAATAATTTTGGACATTAATTTTCTATACTAAGATGGGCCTATTTAAGAATAACCTGTCATGATCGTCGGTTGAGGTTGTTCTTAATTAGAAGTAGTATATTTTGTGCTTTATACGTATTATATTATATATAAAATATGGAAGCGAGGGAGGTGTGCCAGTATCGTGCTAAATGGAAGTCCTTAATCTATGCCCCAATTCATTAAATAAGAAGCGTTAAGAGTAAATAAAAATGAAATTAATAAAAAAAGAAAATAATATATTAGTAAAACCTCTTCGTACTCCACTGGGTAACAGACGTGAAAGCTTATGTATGTATTTTCTAAACTTCTATCTACGCATTCTTAAATCGAAAAAGTATTACATCGCAACTTAACGCATTACGTTTTAATGAAATTCTCTGGATTACAAAACGAATACATAATAGGATAAGAATAAAGCTTATAAAACCATCTTAGACACATTACGTTTTTTTCATATAAATCATAACGAATTTGTCGCCAGGTGAATGGTACTTTTAAATATCACAAAAGAAATCCTTACGCTCAAAGCACAAGGAAAGCGAGATTAAAAACCAACCCTTTTAAAATTCGAATGGCAAAATTAAAAACCGGCAATGGAATAAAAGTATTAAAGGTTTAAGGTAACAGAATTGGTAAATGCTTTAACAAAAGAGGTCTGTGTTCACGGTCGACGGACCACACTGGATGTTAGACGACGGAAGATATCATTTTAATCCTTTTAGTTAAGTTGACTATGAAAAGATAGATGTCTTGCCGGTTTCCGTGTTTCTCTTTTGTCACTCAACTGACGTTTATGCCTCACGTGAAGTAAATTGATGGAGCCTTAATTAACGTTGATGGTTTACATATTTAGATTGTTTTATTAAACCTCTAACTTTAGCGATTATATGGTGGCAACGTAAGAATATCCATCACCGCATAAAGTCATATGGATATCGTGATCAATGGCTATAGAAAATGTTAGTAAGATCCCGTGGTGCCTGTAGATGGCGATATAGCAACCTTGTGTATACCAGGCGTAAAGTACCCAGACGGCGTCTGCGGGAAAAGCTCAAGATACGAGACATCTGGTACTGCGATCGCCCACCTGTTTTACAAGCGCCTTTGGCCTATGTAAAGCAGTTGACCGTTACGGGCTCATAAAAAAGAGACTTTACAAAATATATTGTAAATTGTCTGTACGTAAGTGATTATGCTGAAGCAATCTGGTGACTGGAAGCAAATACATCATCAGCAAAGCCGGGGGTCGGGCTAAGTGGTGCTCCTCGTCGTGCACTTAGCAGAGGACTGGCGCAGATTGGTGTTTGTGTATTAGATAGTATTTCAAGTTGTCCATGTAAACTTTTCATGACATTAAGTTCGACTTGAATCAAACTCAATTAACACCCATGTCTTCTTTGTATCTTAGATAGCACGAATGGTCTTTTTGTGTTTTTTGTAGAGATAACAGACGTCCATAATCTACAACTATCGTCGATTAAGAATTGAAAAAAAGATGCGTTGTTCTAAAGACTATGATAGAATGCCTTGTTACCGGTAAAGAGGGTTTTACGATTCTCTACACTCATCCCAAGAAACGCAGTAGCATTACGCTACTATTTAGCGCTGTTGACCCGTGAGTCCCTTCCCTGGTCGAGCTGAACCATTCGTGGATCTGCAGTTTGGTCATACTACGTATAAAATGTATGTATTTATGGAGGAATTCTATTGATTACAAATATCAAAAATGCATAATATTCAGAGCTGTGTTAGCTCAGGGATATACGCTATACGCTCGCCGTAAATTTCGTAGTATTCGAGTAATTTATTAATTAATTTATTGAAGAGAAACAAACAACATAATATAATACATTTCAATAAACGTTTCTTACACATAACTTGAGTTATAAATTAGATACAAAATGCGTTATTAGATAAGAGTAATGGTGAGTTACTTGTATTGATGTTTATCAATACAAGTAACCATTATGATATTGTACAAACATATATTGTACATTGTATTGCACACCTGAAGAATAAAATATAACCAGGATATGTGAAGTCCGCCAACGCACTGGAGCAGCGTCGCGGACGAATTGCTCCATAATCATCACTAAAATGAGAAGAGCCCTTTGCCAAGCAGTGGCACGGTTACAACCTGTAACTTTTTGCAAATATCATACAAATTCGGTTTATAATAAATTTTCACGTAATATTTTTCCACGATAAGATACGATATTAATATTTAATATTTACCATTTTATTACAATTTCTATATTAGTTTGTGGCTTACAAAATACTTCTTATAAAGTTCTCATATGGACAGTTTTGTAGACGGTAATAATAAAAAGTAAATAAAAATACATATTTTCATATCGTTTCATAATTGAGCCATATTTCACCTTTTTCAAATTTATATTTAAACATGTGTATTAACAGTACATTAAAATATATTACAATTAGTATTATTGTTAAATAAGTATTTTATGTTTATACAAAAAAAAATATATATAATCTTGGTAGCAAAACATTTACGGTGTCTTTATTCTTATTCAAAGATGTTTTATGACCGATAAAACATCTTTGTTCTTATTATTAAAGAACTTAAAAATCGTGGTTAAATCTGCTATTCGATTACAGTCGCATTACGACCATGTGACCATTCCTTACACAAACATTTTGTGTTCGCAATTTCAAATTGATTTAAACATATATGACTATTAATTCAAATAACATATTTACTTATAAGTTTTCCTAACCACTTCACTAGAAAGTGTCATAACAGTAACGTCGTTCGTTAAGCTAAAAAAATCATCCCTGCGATGATATAATTACGTTTCTTTCGACGGTTTAAGAAAACACATGTTAACATTTTATTGTCTTAAAAAACATCTATCAAGGAGACGGAGTGTGTTAAAGTTATTACACCGGAGTGTTTCACATCACAATCTGTCAGTCTCAAAATGAATAATGACGTATCGTTTTCGCTTATATTCGCCGTAGGGGCATCTTTTCACCTACACGTCGATACCTCATCGAGAGGCGCGTAGGTTGAGACATCGATTAAAATAATTCCTGGCAATCAAATCATAATCACTGGAAATAATCGATCTGGAATACACTGTGTGAAATGCCTTTTATAGTCGTGATTGTCGTTGATCTCATAAATTTATCCAATTAAATATATTACTGCAATTACTTCAAAGGATTGAACTCATATTTTTATTTTAAATACATTTTTAAGTTGAATTGATGATATAATAATATTCGATAAGAATTTTTACTCAGTTAACGGTAAATGGATACATTTAAAGACGAGAGCAGTCTATAATTTTTCTTTAAATTACGGTTTTCATTTTCATTATGTCAAAAGTACGTTAATTCAAAATGCGTTAGTATGTAACATATTTGAATATTTTTAATGACATCATCATCTTTATTGTACCCTATCAATAGTCCATTGGATCAACAATGAACGAAAAATTTATTATCATGAGCCAATGTCTGCCATAGCTGCTACGCTTGGCAGGCGGCTGGGCAACCGCAGTTACCTATTAAAGAAACGAGACAGCCTAATGGTATTGTGCGAACCACTAACTTAAAAAAAACATTAGCTATATCGTAGAGGTAGTTTACATACATAAATTGGAATAATATTTGTACGCCACATACACACTTGTCCCTTGCGGAATTTGAATCTGCAGTTCTCAGGGCCGCAACTCAATGCTTTATCGTTTGGCCAGCGGACTGACAATGGCAGTAATCGATGTCACACTTTTGACGCTCTCTTATATCAGTTAGCCTATAATTACTGTGACTATACACACATATATATAGTAGCTATCTAGTAGTATCTAGTAAAGTGTAGCCTATATTGTATCTACTATGACTAAATTCTCTCTACAACGGGAGACACAAATATCAACCGTAAGATTTCAAAATCAATCCTGTGAATATAATATTATTAGGATACTATACTTTTTCACGTTTTAAAGAATAAAAAAAAAAGTTTTAAATCATAGGAAGCAGTTGAAATAAAACTAGTATTTACTAGATTTTACTAGATTTTACTATATTTTATCGCGTATATTAACTTATTTTATATATATTTTTAAGATATAAGAAATAATCATAGGAGTAAGGCTTATTAATTATTTTAATATTCATTTTTATTCCTGTAAACTTTATTTTGTATCTATTAGTATAGTTTTATATCAATATTGAAAATAAAAACAAGCGAAATTCTGAAAATGCCAATGTGTATTTGACTCTATCTACTAAGTATTGACATTTATTTATTGTTTTTTTAACAATAAATAAATGTCAAAGTCATAAATTAAACAAATTTCAATAGCTTAACGTAAAATGTGAAGGTTTTATTTTGATAAAAAAGCCAAGCTTCCTACAGGAAGTGCTTTAAGCGCGAAATATTTCCTTCTTAGCTTTTTATCGCGGCTGTGTTGACAGTCACGGCTACCAATAATATTATATCAACCTTAGCACACAATGACCAAAAACCGAGAAGGATAAACATACCATTCAAAGAAATTCCATTATTAACAAAGCTGACAGCGTACAAAATTATAAAATATGAATCTACATAGAATATGTGAATCACCAAATTAAAATCCTTGAAATCTAATCAGTGCAATTACGTATGCTTCTTCTGTATTTTCCGTCCCGCTCTTGCGAACAATAGTTAACTATAATCTCTCTCTAGATTGGAAATATTTCTAACGTTTTATAAGGTAGATATGTGACATGGGATGGCCCGCAATATTTCACGTGCCGCGTCTAGAAGGCACCCACGCTCAGGTAGCAAACATTATCACCAAAGGCGTTGTTCATAATTTAAAAAAGTTCTTTTAAAAAGTTTCGGCGCAAGGCACAGAGTAAATAATATAAGAAAATAATAAGCTAATAATTAATTTATTTTAGTTAAAAACTATTTTAGTTAATATAAAATGCAAATTTTGAGCATTTTTAAAATTTTAATTTTATGAATTTAACAGTATTTTTAACTTTTACTACCACTATCCCCAATCTAGGAATTTCGTCTGTATCGTGTTATTTCCCAGAGAGTATATATGTAGCAGTTCTTCGTAGCTTCAGACATATTATGTGACCAAATCACGGTTACTATTTCTGACAGTACGAGGTTGTGAGCACTGTTATTCTACCTTTTTGGATTTTATTTAATGATATAAAATATATTACAAGAATGCATAGTTACTATACAGCATCATTAAACCGCAAAACGGTTTGTATTGGTGCTGGCAAATTTTTGCGTATAGACGTCTATACGCAAAAATCTAAATTTGAATAAGAAATTATCGTAGCTTAAATTACACTATCTGCCGATTGAAGTTAACTTATGACTTGATACCAACACGCATATGAACTAGACAAGACAAAATGTTGTTTTGATTTAAATTTTTCCTTACATCTCTACCATATTTCGTTTAAATGTGTTATCTATGTATGTTAAGAAACAAATTGTATCATTTAAATACAAAAAAAAAATACATTGAAAACAGCTCTATTCAATTCTTTGTCCAAAACTCACTACAAAACTCTAAAGTAGAAAAAAATAAGCAGCATTGAGCCGCAAAGAAAAAAGTGAAACAAAAATATTAATCTAAAAAAGATAAAAAATCGGTTTTAATAGATTGTCTGCGACATGCCATCTTTTGTGCCAATTATGAAACTGTTGTTGTGTTTTTATTTTCGTTGACATTCTCGAAGTCGATGCTAGGTGGGAATTTGTGGACGTCCAAGATTTTCTTTTGTCGTACTTTATAACCCAGTCGTCACCTTTTGAGATTTTGTTTTAAATTTTAACATGCAATAATCATTATAATTTTATATGTCATCATATTTTTAGTTAACATCTTGCTAATTTGTTTAAAAGTCGATGACGAACGACTACACAAAATGTTGAACATTTTGAACTTATTAGATTGGTGTGCGCAGAAGACTAAAAACTCAAAGAAGTTAAATTAATTAATATTTTTAATAAACGAAAGTAATTATTATATATATTAGATAGTTACTTTTAAGTAAGTATAAGCTAACCACAAAATATAGATAATTATATGGTCTAGATTTATTACTATAAAATAGAACCGGCCAAGTGCGAGTCGGACTCGCGCTCCAAGGGTTCCGAACAAATCAAAGGTATATAGTAAGTTTAAAATTATTAAAAATATTTTTATTATATGATGTAACTAAAAATTTATGCTTTTCGCAATTTTTCCTTTATCTGTGCTATAATATGTTGCTTCATACCAAATTTTAAGATTCTGAGTTCACGGGAAGTACCCTGTAGGTTTTGATTCCCTTGCGAATGTCGAAAATTTACGGCATAAACGGCTGTATCTTTTAATTGCGTTGGCTTAGAAGTTTGATTTTTTCACAGCTCCAAGGGACAGTACACTTGAGTATTTCATATGAATTTCAGCTTCATACCTCCACGCGTTAAATTTTTTTTATTATTATCATCTATATTATATTTTTTTATTATATCAAAAAAATTATATAGGAAAATTATAAGTGAAAGCTGCAATGAAATTCTTTGAAGTTTGAAATTAGAAAAATCTTAAACTGTGGTTAAGTATATCACGATTCTCTGATAGAAAAATAGCGATGTTTTTCAAGTAAGGGAACCCATCCCCAAATATCATCCCGTAGGTTATGTTATTTCTTCCGATAGATGCAGGTTTATATAATTTTAGATGACATAAGTTTAAATAATAATAGTCTTTATAAACAATCTTAGTTTATAAGTAATTTGCATGTTATTTGTATATTTATTTAATAAATATTATTACGATCAGATCTCCGTAAAGATTGTTTTTCTTTAGCATTGGCCTCTCCCAAATCCTTTAGCAAGCTCCAATTGTGACTTTTCCTTTCCGAAATTGTACCTGCAGTCACTTTTTGATTATCGTACCACCTACGAAACGGTCGTCATCTCTTAGGCTCTCATTTACATCAGGTGTGAAATATTAGCGACTAGCAGCAGCGTCATTTGGGACTGCGATAGTCAATTCGCCTGCCAGCCGTGACACTTTCTCAAATCCTCCCTACAACGGAAGACCATTTCTAGCAATGACCTTCCCAAGGACAAAAAACTCGTTCGAGTTCTGTGAATATTTAAAATGAATCGTTCCATTCTCCTTTTCAAACAAAAAAATAATAATGCAATACAGTCTGTCTACACAGAAACGTTCCATCGTTCTTCGGTCGCCTCAAAGCGGGCAAATTATACCACGCACAGCGGGAACCGTACCTTGTTTAACGCCATATATCGAATTGCTCTCGGCCACTTAACGATTTATCGAATTTTAACCGCTTCAAGTGGATCTTGTTTAGAATAGTTTTGTTTTTATTTATCTTAGAACATACTAAGAACAATTTCGTTGTAAATTAGAGATACGACTATTGGAGTTAAAGATTACCATTAGGATTACTTATCATCAGGTGAGCCGCATGCCCGTTTGCCCTCTCTTCTATAAAAATAACAGATATATGTTTATATCTAGAACTACACCATTTTCTAGAAAAACATAGTATTGAAAAACGTATTGTTCTTATCGGCTCTTTATTCTACTGCTAGATACAGTCATCTTCAAACAAAGATAAGTAAGGTAGAACCAAGAAGTGGTTAAATTAAACATTTTGTACAGCCGACTTCAATATAAATAAAATAATTTATTAACGATTTTTTAAAAACCGCTTGAACCAGCTGGGAAGTAGACCTTTTAAAACAAAAAAAAATACAAATCGGTTCAGGCGTCTTCGAGTAATGAACAAACATAAAAAGGAATTGACAAACTCCTCTTTTTTTTGAAGTCGGATAAAATTATTAAACTAAACTGGAACTCCATGCACTACACAAACTTACCCATACAAAATAAGTAAACAATTGATACAAGACACACTAGTTTATAAGTGCTTTATCCCGCTTTCACAATAACATGGCTGGTTCTTACTATGAAAAGTGACTCCGAATGACTTTTAATTTTACCTAAAAAATTGTCGCATTTGTAAAATATGCAGCAAGGCATTTCTCTGAGTATCATCTATAGTATCATTTATATAAGTATTTTTTTTCGATAACATAGTATGTGTGAAAGCAATAATAGTGCCCTCTGCGACTGAGTGCTAAAGTAGCCGTTTTTATCGTGATCCATTTATGCACCTTGGTACCGCACCTATCTTATTACACGATGTATTTACCCATATCTCCTAAGATACACACACACACACACACACACACACACACACACACGGTTACTACACACGCCGGCACAGCACTATAGTTAGTGCTGTGCGAGGTTACCGATAACCTCGCATTGGTCATGTTGCTCTTCATCATTAGTCTGTGCGATATCGAACACACTATCATTAAATTTGTCAGTCGCACGAAACTTGTGAAAGAATTTTCTTGAAAAAATTGTTACACCCCATAAAAGTTAATATTCTTTACGTATTACGGACAGAAATTTCTTAAAATAAGCTTACAGAAATGCGAACCAACTAGTAAGTTAGTAATCTTTACCTGACTACTGCCACTAATTCCGGTCCTGAGTTAAAAGCAAGCACTATTTCCATTTGTTAATTTTGGTGGCATGTGAATGTAACATCGCAAGGATTTCTTATATTTATGCAAACAGAACACGTTGAATAAATAAATATAGGTGTAGGTACTATCGCGTTCAATTTTAACTTATTTTAACTTCCGACATTTCCCCCCGTGACCGTGGGTGCTGCAAGGCACTTAAAACGTCGAAAGTTAAAAGTAAGTTTAAAATAAACACGATAAAAATCCGTATTAAGAGTTTTATTTAATGTTAGATCGTATCCAAAAAGTATAGAAATCTAGAAAGCTTTCACATATTTTTGTAAGCTTTAAACTGCGCTGGTTATATCATAGTGACACAAGAGTACGCGCAAACACGGAGGCACTCCACCATGGAAGCCTATCCGCACCTGATTTATCCCATGGATGAACGATCGAACGAACGATTCCATCGTTGGATAAACAGACGGTCGGCGGTATCTCCATCCCAACTTTGTCGTGGGTGTATGACGTCCCAATGTCATAGTTAACCAGGGCTACCTCCAGATTAAAAATTAATGGGTGCTGTAAAGTGCTCGAGACGTCGGAAATATAGAATAATAAAAATATAGGTTAATATACGCGATAAAATCCGTAAAATAAGTTTTATTTAAATGCGTAGTGTTCGTGTAAATATAAGAAATCGTTATTTCGCTATTTACGTTAATTTATCAAGGAACAAAATTTGTTCAAATACGAATGTTATTTATTTCGTATGCGATGTGAAGTTATTGAACCAGATGATAACAAGTTAAACAACAAGTGCAACATTTGACGCTGCTGTGGGTAACGTTCAACTTCTACGAAGCACTAAACTAAATAGGAGAGACCGAAAATTTTGCCTTCTGTTAATCGATGCAGTTAAATTGTTCTTTATTGCAATAATTTAGAGAATGGATAAGTTCCGCGCTAGAAGATATTTATGTTCATAAGAATGTATGAGTAGGTATTGTGATTATTTGTTTTATACATGATATCTTCTATTTAATGTTTTGAAATCCCGACGCTTTGAATGCTTTGTAGCACCTATATCAAGGGTGACTTAAGTTTTTATCGTCCTAACGTTATTGTAACTTCAGGTTTTCTACAATGACTTTGCAAATATTATTTTTAATCAACTACGTAATCACACAGTATCATAGAGGTCTGCAGTCTGGTCTCCAGGACATTTGCAATTGACTTTAAACAAACAAAGTTAGCAGTGTAAGAACTGCTGTCCAACAAGAGAAATAGTTAAAAGAATGATGTCTATCCGTTCGGACCTGGATAGTAAAGGAGTAATATTATCATAAGTTATTTAGTTTGTATATTACTTTTAGTATCATTTGCTGTCCACTTTCACATCCAACGTTCATTTACAAATTATTTAGTTGTAGTTACTCTCGGGGTTACTATTTTAAAGAGAGTGTTACTTGTTGGTTTTTGAAAACTAAGTGACGTTTAACTACCATGTTTAATTGGCATGCTTTAGTTCCGAAAAATTGTTTTTTCATATTCTTTAAAATAATTTAGGTTAAAAATTACTCGTACTTTCACGATAAATAGTAATCACCGTTTAATTTTTATTAGTTTTTAGCAAACTTAGCATCGTAAAATTATATTTATAATTTGACTTCGGATAAACGAATAATAGTTAATTAATAAAACCAAACAAAAAGCATAAATTTAAAAGTGTGTACCTAGGATATTTCAAGTTTTCAAATTACAATAAAAAATAAATGAATTTACTGTGTTCGAAGTAAACAATCCATCATTTTCAGCGAGTTGTTTCGGATGTTGCGTAATTCTAGGTTACAAAAATTTCCACAACTAAATTATCTACGTCGATGATTTCCAACCTATCGATCAAGCGTGGTAGTTCAGGGGCTAAGCTTCACACCCTGTAAATTTCATACTACGCGAGCAACGCGGGTTCGATCACCGCCGTCAACAATGTAATAATTGATAATTGCAATTTTAAGTGCTGAGTACGTGCTCAGCAGTGAAGGAAAACGTCGTGGGGAAACCAGCAAGTTTTTTTTTAATAGGGTAGGGTGACAAACGAGCATACAGTCCACCTGAAGGTAAGTGGTTGCTTTGACCCATACGAGTAGACATGCAGAAAATGCAGATGCGTCGTCACCCGTGAGGATAAGATGGAATGCCCCTTTTCCAGTAAAATGGGTCTCCGGTTCTCTACACTCACCATACGAAACACAGCAGTGTCAAGCTGCCATTTTACGCTGGTATTCTGTGAGAGCGTGGTCCTTCCCCGGTCGTGCCGACCCTTTCGTGCTACAACTATACTAATAATATACCACGTATAAGTCTGAGAAATAAGAAAAAAAATTCAGATATGTAAAGCTTGCCAACCCGGATTGGGGCAGCGCGGCGGACATTTCTTTACCCTAAAACCCTCAGAAATGAGAGGAGGCCTGTGCTCAGTAGTGGTTTTTATTAAGCATCGCAAATTTTCCAAACTCAGGAGAAGCATATAAGTAATTGATTGTTACGGCTCTATTATGTATTAAATAAAAATAAATTCCAGCACATGGAATAGTAACGCAGTAAGTTCAATTCCGCTACGATTCTAGAGTTTATGTATTTTTTAGGTGTTAGATCTCATTTTTCTACCTCCTGCCCTTCGCCTAAGTAGGTACTGCACTCTTACTTTTTTTTATATAGAATTGGGTGATAAACGAGCATACGGGCCACTTGATGGTAAGTGGTTGTCGTGACCCTTAGACATCTACATTTATCCTCAATAAAGAATCAAAATGCAGATGCGTTGTCACCCGTGAGGACTAAGATGGAATGCCTCATTTCCAGTAACGTCTCTTATCTTAGTCCTCAGAGGTAACAAAACATGTTTAGTCTTCTTTGTTTGAATTTGGTTGATTGTGCCCGTGTGCTGAAGAGGCAACTTAATATCAGGTGGATTGTAAGTTGGTTTTCTTTAGTTTTTATAAAAAATAGATTGAGTTGAACAATTGATATTTACAAAAGGTATCGTGTTTACGGCGCCATGCGGACTTGATAAATCCACACCATAAGTCACTAAACCTCTTTTTATGTAAAAATAGCAATTAATCAATTTATAAAAATATTAATAACTTCATCAATCATTTATATTTCTGACCGTGTGCTTTTTATATCATTTATATGTATAATATGATTGCTAGATACGATTTCATGCGACAAAACGTTGGAATCTTAATTTTAGGCCCTAGCAGAACATATCTGCTTGTTTCGCGCTGGCATGCAAAAGTATGTTGCAAAATCAACAAGTTCTATATATTTTATTTGCGAGACATTAAGGTTTACTTACTATGATTGACTTCATGGTGATGCCTTCTAAGATGAACTCGAATTTATGTTGCTACTGTCTTATGAAGTTTAAGCCACATGTACAAATAGCCAAATCCAAGCTACTACGTTGTTCTCAAGTTATTTCTCAAGTTATCTCAAGTTGTTTGGAATAATTTTTTAATAAATATTTACGTCAGCGTTTTGTACATATGTGGAAAATTTTGGCTAGATTTTACTAACTGTGTAGTTTTTTTTAACTGTGTTGTGGTGTTTAACGGTGTAAGAATATCCACTACCCGCACTACTACTACACACTACGCATGGAGACATATGCTCCATACGTCTTCCTAATAAGAACTAAAACTATAAAACTGCAGTTGCCAACCGTATGCCAAGCACGGCAACGATGAAAATTATCCCCGCTATGTCTATGAGCCAGCCTATATACAGTGGACCAATTGATAGGCTGCAAAGAATGAAAAAAAAAGGAAACGAACATGCTTAGAAATACTCTTTAATTTCCTAGAGTAGAATTACGAGAACGTTTTAATATCAAATTATGCCTACTTAATCAACATAACATGTTAGTCTCGCAAACAGAACGAACAGCACTCAAACCGCGAACTCATGACTTACTTGTTTTCATAATTGTAACGCACAGTGAAGGTCTAGAAGTGGTTAAAAGTTAGTCCTAGATATAGATCGCTCCAAACTAGACTAGTTGCGGTCAAGTATCCCGAGGCGGAGTACCTTATAGTTGTAACCACATACAGGCTTATATCAAACATGTTTGCTTAGCGATCTAGAAATTCTTAATTAGAGAACTCTGTATGTGATTTAGGAAGTACGGTTTTAATATTTCCAATTACTTTTTCTATTTAGATGCAACATTATCGAGCAATTAGAGTAAAATAAACTTTTATATTTTTATTGAGAAACTAATTAAAGTCTTTTACGCAGTTATAATATAAAATGACCTTTTAAATATGAAATATTTTGTATTTGATAATTTACTAAGAGCTTTAATTAGTAAACATTAGTGACTCTGTACCCAATTACATCTCTATACGTCACGTCAAACAAACTGTGTCGATGTTATCTACATCTCGTAAAAAAGGAAAGTATGTGGTAGTCTTAATTAAAAACAAAGAAGACAAGTTATCCAGCTACTGAGAGAGATATTTCATCAATCATGGGCCGTTTGATTGATAATGCAACGTGAATTACTGATAGATAGATCGAGCTGCCAACTGCGAGAACACTCATCTCAATTTATTTACATGTGTTTGTACTACTTGTTGATGTTGCCAACGGTAAAAGATAGATTTATGTTCGGGATGTTAGAAAGATTCGAGTCAGCAAGCTGGTAATAAATCGGTAACGTCGAAATCAATTTTGGTTTGTTACCTAGCAATCTGATTTCTTGAAATTGTTAACAGGTAAAATGTTAAATACAAGTATTATTTGTGTATTTAAGTATTTTTACTAGTAATCACTTAGGGTAACGGAAACGGGAGAAGAAACTCAAAGTCACTGAGTAAGCTGTAGAGATGACTTTACTCGGAGTTTCTCTACGTGATATATAATCCGTAACAAGGATATACACACAAGAACAAGAGTAACTGACATAGCCCAGCCCAGCCCATATAATTCGAAGAACTGACGCCGGATGGGTAAAAAAGTTTCTTCAATGCCAGCTTCGTACTGGCAAGCAAAGTGTTAGGTGACCTCACACTAAATGGAGTGACGACCTGAAACATCAATCTGTGGATGGATGCAAGTGGCGCAGTACATTTTTGTGACAATCCGTGAAACAAGTCTATGTTCAGTTGTTGACTTGCAATGGGCTGTAATAATGATAATAATGACGATGAGTATTATGTTTTTGTCAATTTTCATATAAATAATAGTACATACTACTAAAATGCATATATATATATATATATCATACTTGCATACTTCTTATATATATATATATATATATATATATATATATATATATATATACATAAATTACAGAAACTATATACATATACATATACATATATATATATATATATATATATTATATATATATATATGTATATAGTTTCTGTAATTTATGTATGGTGTGCAATAAAGAATGTTACACATTTTTAAAATATTCGTTATTTTACTATGTCACTTGTTCCACTAAATATTCATTGTCAGTACATGGTTTCCTATCTTCATGGTAATCTATACAAATAAATAAAATTGAAGTGTTTGTTTGTAATGCCAAAATTAATTTTTTTTACAAAATGCATATGAAAGTATATACGGTACTTATAACAAAAATACAATTTTTAAAGTTTTTGTCTGTCTGTCTGTTCCGGGTAATCTCCGAAACGGCTGGACCGATTTGATTGACGGGACTTTCACTGGTAGATAGCTGATTTCACAAGGAGTAACTTAGGCTACTTTAATTTTAGAAAAAGAATTAGGGTTCCGCGCAAAAACATAAAAACCCTAACACGCGAGGGAAGTCGCGGGGAACAGCTAGTCATAACTAAAAGAATTGGTTACTCTATTATATCATACGGCAGTAAAGCCGATCATAGATACGTGCACTAACGAAGCGTCGGATATGATTGAAAATCATTGTAGAGGAATGATGTCCTAGACGGAAGCCATTATAAATCATACTCTGACAGTGGTCTATACATCAATAAGTTCGATTATTTGATAAGTCCACACAACACGGTTATCTACACCACCTACATCGTTGATTGGAACAAACTTATCAAAATATTTCAATTATAATAAAAAAACGTAAAATATTATCTACAATGTCCGCATTATTTGTAACACTGGTATACTTTGTATAATGAAGAGTTTGATATTAAAATTATACCGATAGTTCATGATCAGAATAAATAAGTTAGATTACATTATTTCATCAATAATTGTTTTAAGCCGTACATACAAATATAATTTGATAAGCTTATAATATATCTACTGTAATAACGTTAACATACTATTGATTTATCAACACACTGATATCATATTGGCCTTAAATCTTTATGCGAGGTAAGACTTACGTTATTAAATAAGAGGTAGCTTAGCGAACAACACTAACAATTCATTCAATCTAACGAGACACGATTTGAACCCAATAAAGTAATACTGAGTCTGATTGAAAAATCTAATTATCATTCTTTTCAATATAGAAATATTTTATTACAAATACATAATATTATATTGTTTTTGATTATTTAGTATTTCTTTGTTGTATAAAAATACTACGTTTAGAACAATAGAAAGCTAACTTTTATTCTCAAATAGGTATTCGACGAAAGGAAACAGACACTCGATATATTTATGACTTATTAATCAAGTCAGATGTTGTTATCGAAGAGCACGATCAAACTACCTAAGACCGGACATCGATTCAATACAAATTTGACCATTTAGTTACACCTCGTTGAGTCAAGGACTCTCCAACTCATTTCATGTACAATAAAATTAAAAAAAAGTTACAAATTACAGAATGAACCTGTTCTGTATGAGGACCCCTAAAGAGCGAGTCTCGCTTAAAGTGAACTAATTTATACCCACCTGTATCATAAACAATATTCAAGTTCAACGATACGGGATGTTTTAGGAACCATTAATTTTTTTATCACTATGGACATTCTTACACACAAAGAGATTGTAAATATTGAACAGGTTGATGTTGCTTCAGTTTATTTCGTACTAAGCGTTTATGCTTTGAGCAATTTATTCGAACTTTATTTAAACAATATGTTTTAAGAAGAAATTAATTTACTATGCCCGCTTCCATTTTCGACTGGACAAGTTAGAACGTTATGTGACTGTTAATTTTTGCAATATGTATAACATCAGAATGACAAACAAGCTGAAAGTCCACCCGATTATAAGTGGTTACCATAACACAAAACTCCTACAATTGAATAAAAAACAGAGAAGGCAGCGCGTGCATTGTCATGTCTGAGAAATTAGTCTGTACATCGGAACACAGAAAGTGGATTCACTGTTACTTGTCGGCAGGAATGCGTAAGAAGATGCCACCTACCCAGAAAGACTTTTAGCGAATAAGAAATTCTATATCTGCAGTATGTTATAAGGTCCTCTATAATGTCTAATGTAAGGGTAGCTTACAACCTTCAAAACTAAACAGTATTTAAATTAATTTTATATTATTTAGAGATTCTCTGAACGAAAGGCGTAAACTAAAAGCGTCAATATCTATTTAAAATTGTACAATTGCAAATTTGTGGACAAATAGCAACGCAGTGATTATTTTTTATAGGATAGCGTGACAAACGAGCACGCAAGTACGTAAGCACGTAAGTGGTTGCTGTGGTCCATAGACATCTACATTTATCCTCGTTTGCAAATCAAAATGCAGATGCGTTGTCACCCGTGAGGACTAAGATGGAATGCCTCTTTTCTAGTAAAAAGGGTCTCCGGTTCTCTACACTCACCATACGAAACACAGCAGTGTTAAGGTGCTATTTTACGCTGGCATTATGTGATGATCAAGAAGTGTTCTTAAATTATTTAAATACATTGTATTAACACAGTGGTAACTTGTAACCATCCTTGACCTTAGGATATTTTATAGAAAAAATTCGTCAAAGATTCTTGATATCTAACAATAAATTGCCAAACATCATCCTTGTTTATCACGAATCATTTGCTAACTGCGAGTATATAGGCGATACATAAATTAGTTTCTTTTGGCGCCCTTTATTAGTGTTACGGCGGTGGCTCACAATATTCCATTTCGTCTGTCAGTGGGGGGCTCGACCGTTTCAATCGTCACGACAATTAATCACAGTACAGCAGTGTCATCCCGCACCGGCCAACAACATGACCGACGAATTTATTGTACAATCTCTTTCGTGTTTTATGTGTACAGTTAACTCAATTGGAATTAAGGCGACATCTAACGATATACACATTCTTTGCCAGTATCTTAGTAAGATAAAAGATACACACCGTACTAGTTAACGAACAGGCTTTACAAAGCAAGGAACGCGATAAGATTTCTTCTTACAAAATTAATGATTACGTAAATATTTATTCCCTTTTATTAGTTGACTTTAAAAGGAGAATGAGGTTACAATTCGAGTATATCTTTTTGTATATATGTTACGCGATATCATTGTCAATTGTGAACAGACTATAATGCTTCCTTTAATTTTTTAAATAGGTTATATTTACTTCAGTGATAGTTCCATATAAATTTGCAAAAAATTCTTAAATTAAGTTTTAATGTATTTTAATAGACGACATTGTGATTGTGATATTGTTAGTTAGGTCACTAAAAAAGATAAAAAAATAACTTCTAATAAAAGCATAAGCCAAAATTGCATGACTCCACAACAAGCGAGCGTTTGGGAGTGCTCTACTCTCGACATGCCGCTATGTGAAGATTTTTAAATATAAAATTGTTGGTATATCTCAATTTAGAAACTAAATCAATAAAATGGGATGTTTTGAAAACTAGATATATTAAATTATAAAGTCAGCGTATTTTTTTTAGCCAGTTGTTTAGTTATATTTACAAAAAATGTAGTTAAAAAATTATTAGTACGGCTGTCAGTCAGTCTGCGCATTTGTTTATCTTCACGTTTCAGAAAAATATACGCAACAAAGTGAAATAAATCTTTCTGAATAAGTTAACATTTATCCTCAATATGATCCCTATTGCTGGTTGTTATCAGACTTATAGACGTTTAAAAGATATTTATTTATTTCATCAAAATTTAATTTAATTTTGATGAAATAAATAAATATCAATCAAAAAGAAAAAAATAAAAACACTCATGAGGCGTGCGGACATGTATTTGGATTTTCCAAATTATTATTTTTTTTAGTTATTAACTAAAAAAAATTATAACAATTTCACATTCTAAAGATCTATCTTAGAACTAACTTCAGAATGTGAAGTTGTTATTTTTACTTTATCGTTCTTTCCGACTTTCAATTTTTTTTAAACTTAATTATTAAAAAACAAATTGAATAATTTAATTATTTTATATTTTTGTTATTTAGACAATAGAACAATAATGATTTCTTATATTTACGCGGATACTACACATGGAATAAAACTAATTTTACGAATTTTATTGCGTTTCATTTTAACTTTTTTAATTACTGACGTTTCGAGCACTTTCCAGCGCCCATGGTAACGACTGAGGTGTTTGACGTCCCGATGTAGTTTTATGTATGTATGTTAGTTTTATTCGAAATATAACAATATCTTGATAATTTTATGTAAAATTTGGAAATAAGAGTATCATGTACATGTTGTAATAATAACTTATCGTGAAATAATAATGATATAAGCTTTGGTAGCGGGAGCTGAGCGCTTGCATTAAATTTAAACTAAGTACACGAGCAACCCCAGTTGGATCTCCTCCTCGCCGGTACAACTAAACTTCTTAATGGCAATTTTAAGTGCTGCTTTACCACGTGTATCCACGGTAAAGAAATTGCGAAGTAACTTGCATGTTAGAGAAACTTAAATATATTTTTTTATAGGAGAGGGGGCAAACGAGCATGCGGCTCACCTGATGGTAAGTGACTACCGCCGCCCATGAACAGTTGCAACACCAGGGAGGGTATCGTAGATGCGTTGCCGGCCTTTTAAAAAGGAGTACGCTCTTTTCTTGAAGGTCCCTAAGTCGTATCGGTCCGGAAAAATCGCTGATGGTAATCGATTCCACAAGGAAGTCGTGCGAGGAAGAAAACATCTTCTAAATCGCACAGTGGTGGACCGCCAATCATCCAGATGGTGTGGATGGTATCGGGAGTCCTGCCGCGATGTGCGTTCGTGGAATTTGGCGGCTGGGATTAATCCGAACAACAACAACATCCGGACATGTGAAATTTGCAAGCACGCAACACTGCTCTGTGGACTTATTGTTGGAGGAAGTGCCTGCCCAGGAGGACAGACAGACTTTTATTTATGTTTATGCTTACCTTCGACCTTTTTGAATAAAGAATATCATATAATTTATAAACAAAGCTGATATAAAAAATAATAAAAGGTGATAGTTAAGGAGGCCCCATGAGTATAAATTAAGAATATTTATATCATCAAACCATCATGATATGGTTTTTGAAAGAGAAGTAAAACGTTATTTATATATTACATACATTATATTACGAATAAATTAAACTGTTTGTAATGTCAAAATAACAGCTTTTAACTAAATGCATATTTTAGTATATACGGTACTTGTAACAAAAATTTAAAAAATTTTTGTCTGTCTGTTTGTTCTGGCTAATCTCAGAAACAGCTGGATGGATTTTGATGGAACTTTCACTGGCAGATAGCTAATGTTATAAGAAGTGACTTAGGCTTCATTTACTTTAGAAAAGGAATTAGGGTACCGCGCAAAAAAATTAAAGCCCATAAAAGCCTATCGTAATAAATTCCACGCGGGAGAAGTCGCCTGGAACAGCTAGTGTAAAATAATAATAGAAGGGGAGTTAGTATTTAGAATGTGTACTTAGCAGGGATGGTAGATATGATAAGGATATAGAACGACGAGTCAACGCAGGAAATAGAATAAATGGGGCTCTACGCTCTACTGTGGAAAGTCAGAACGTCTCAAAAAGGCACGTATGGCAATTTACAGTGCTGTGATAGACCCTACTTTAATGTATGGTATGAAAGTTGGGTGTCGCAGAAGAAGCACGAGAGTAGAATAAATTCTGTAAAAATGCGGTCACTAAGAAGTATGTTAGAACTGAATCTGAGTGAAAGTGTGAGAAATTTTGTGATAATAGAAAAGTACGGTTTGCAAGATGATGTTGAGACCAGCATTAAGAAAGGAATGCTTCGGTGGTTTGGTCGTGTAAAAATAATGAATGAAGAAAGAGTGACAAAGCAAATCTATGTTGCAGAAGCGCACGGCGGAGTTGGGAAGGGACGGTCTAGACCAGTGATGAGCAAAGCACGGCCCGCGGGCCACCTCCGGCCCGCGAATGCATTTCATCCGGCTCGCCGACGGTCCTTCGACATGAAAAGTATATGTCCAAGGATAATTATATTTTGACTGTCCAGAAATATAAATTAGATTCTACTTAGTAGAATAATAGACGCATAGATAAAGGAGCCAGCTAGACTAGCCGCGTATTTCATGTGTTTCGGGTCGCAGGGCGCTGGGTACAAAGCTAGATTTTTATAGAAAACTGCCTAAAGCTGAATTACCAAATAGGTAAGAGGGTGGTAGCTACCCAGATGGCTAATAGACAGAAAAAGAGTCCTACCACCTAGTAAAATTTGAGTAAAATTTGCACGTGGTAGAGCCACGCTGCACCTATATTAGTAGTATAGTTGTAGCACGAATGGATCGGCTCGACCGGGGAAGGACTACGCTCTAACAGAATACCAGCGTAAAATAGCAGTTTAACGCTGCTGTGTTTCGTATGGTGAGTGCAGAGAACCGGAGACCCTTTTGACTGGAAAAGAGGCGTTCCACCTTAGTTCTCACGGGTGACAACACATCTGCATTTTGATTCGCAATCGAGTACAGATGTATATGTCTATAGGCCACAGCAATCTTTTACCATCAGATGGATTGTGTGCTCGTTTGTCACCCCATCTTAAAAAAAATTGGTCCAAACAGTATAGAGCCAGTATTATTACAGACTGTAAGACATTCCAATTTATTCCTCAGAGGTGACAACGCATCTGTAGCCATCTATGTTTAAAATTAGCTCAAGGTGTGCATGAACTGCAGTAGCTACTTATCATCAGCTACACTGGAAATTCATTTTTTAATAAAAAAAACGTCCATTGTCATCACTAAAATAGACACAAATTTTAGGCTATTTATTATAATGGTGTGACGAGTAACATTAGCTGTACCACTCGTCATTTCTGTTTTATTTAAAACTAGCAATCCTCCCAGGTCATTTCTGGTTCAAATAATTTAAGTTTTAAGTAAGATGTAGGTACTCGTATTTAATTGAGACATGGCAGTTAAACACATGTCTTAGGTTTTATAACGAACAATCTGTGTATGATTCTCGGCAGTTGCACCAATGACATTGTTAATTGCAGTTTTAAATGCTGATTTACAACGAGCTCTGCAAAGAAGAATATATCCTGCATATATGTATGCATGCTGAATTCCTCAAAAAAAAAATTTCTAGGCCGATACTTTACCTTATTTCAAGTATTTAGTTAACTGCTGAGAATTTTAAATGACATTTTAATTTTATCTTCCTAATTTATGGAACTAGATAATTCTCAATGATGGCCACTTTCTTCTCCATCCATCCATCCATCCATTCTTACTGAATAGGCCACCATCATAGATTACTTTATGGGGGGATTTTGCCATAGTTGCCACGCTTGACAAATTGGTTAGTAACCACAGTATTTTATTATTTTGATTTGTTATCAGGAAGATTCTTCTGCCCATCTCCTGCTTCATTTTCCTTCCGTCGCCTCTTACGACACCCTCGAGAGGATATGGGGTAGTGGATGATCTTACACCGCCAATTTCCACAACCACACATCGTGCCGTTTATCTAAATCTTCATTATGTTTTATCACGGACTGTCAACCTTAAGTCTAAAAATTAAATGCGTATTATATCTTATTCTTCTTTTTCCCCAGCTAAAAGAATGCTTTTATCCTTCATTAGAAAACTTTTCGTGTACTTCATATCGTATGCAAAGATTTTGGAGCAATATATCAATCAGAATTATAAAGGGCGAATAACGCTCAAAAAGTTCGATATGAAAGCAGGTCAAAATATAATTAATGAGTTTAGTTAGAATTTCCCATCACTTTAATAAGATGGTTTTAAGTTATTTTAAGATGATTTATACGGAAAATAACAATAAAATATGCATTATAAAGCAGGAAATTTTAAAGTTTCATATATTAGTAACACTTGAGCAGTTATTCGTGTAAACTTTCGATTGTAGAGTAGCATCATATATTAAGTATCTTTGACCATAAGTAACTGATATAATATAATATGTGTCATTAAACTGACTACGAAATATATACTATACGTCATCATCATCATCATCATCATTACAGCCCTTCATAAGTCCACTGCTGAACATAGGCCTCCCCAAGGAATGCCACAAAGCACGGTCCTGAGCCACCTGCATCCATCGACTTCTTGCATGTCTTACCAGGTCGTCACTCCATCAAGTGGGGGGTCGCCCTACACTTCATCTACCGGTACGAGGCTACCACTCGAGAACCTTTCTTCTCCATCGGTTGTCGGTTCTTCGAGCTATATGGCCGCCCCTAGCCACTTCAGCTTACTAATCCTGCATCCATCGACTTCCTGCATGTCTTACCAGGTCGTAACTCCATCAAGTGGGGGGTCGCCCTACACTTCATCTACCGGTACTAGGCTACCACTCGAGAACCTTTCTTCTCCATCGGTTGTCGGTTCTTCGAGCTATATGGCCGCCCCTAGCCACTTCAGCTTACTAATCCGTTGGCTTGGGCTATGTCGGTTACTCTGGTCCTACTGCGGATGTCCTCATTTCTAAGTTTATCACGCATAGAATCTCCTAGCATGGCCTTCTCCATAGCTCGCGTAGCGACCTCGAGCGTCCTCATACGGCCAGCAGTGAAGGACCACGTCTCAGATCCATAAGTCATCACTGGCAACACGCACTGGTTGTACAATCCATACATTTAAGTAAAATTTAAGTGTCTATCTGTAATATTGAAAACAAAACAGAGGGCGACGGTAGGCTGTGTAAAAATTTCAATGTAGATTTTTTTATTTAAGACTAGCAATCCACCCAGGCTTCGCACGGGTGATTTATCGATCTCGACAACAGTGCCACCTACCGGATCCAATTGAGTTTTTAAGCCATCCAGGGACCAACTTAAATACACACAAAAAGTCATCAAAATCGATCGAGCCATTTTCGAGTTTGTGCGATATTAACGGAGAACAATTGATCTTTTTTTAAAAAAAAAAGAAGGTAAAAACCCTCTTTAAATTACTAAAAAATAAGTTATTTATTTCCTACCCTTAGAGGTGAATTTTTTCTCTAAATTTATAAGGGGCCACACATATACCTTTTTAATAAAAAAAGAATCATCAAAATTGGTTCACAGTCTGTGAAGATATTACGTAGAATACATACAAAAACAAACATACACTCGAATTGAGAACCTCCTCCATTTTGAAGCCGGTTAGTAACTGACTTCTATTAAGCTTAGTAACCATTAAAAAAACAATTCTTAAAATTTTTGTTTATAGCTGAATCGACTATGACGAAACTTTAGGAACAGGTAGGATGCAATGCCAGCCATCTTGGCTATATTCTATCCAAACAAAACTTGAAGATATTTAAAAAAAAACATATTATAATCATATTATAAATGTCCTTGATTATCATCAATAGATCCTATCTAATTGAATCCGGGATGGGTTACAAGTAACAAATACCTTATTTTGAGTAAAGGGTGATGGAATAACTATATCAGTTATCATTGTAAGACACAAACATTTAAAATAACGTGCGGATGAAGCTGCTCGCGTCCGTAGGAATTACTTGAATCCTGATTCCCTACACGTATCCCCTAGGTAGTGCTAAACGAGCAGTACTACATACTGGTGGTAGGTTGGTCCTCTACTAGTGAGAGGCCCTGCCGAGGGTTAGTTACCACCCACCTGGCAAAGACACGCCAAATGATGCAAATCGTATTCCGGTATGATGTTAGGTGAAACCCATTTCTTAGGGAGAATGGGTCTGGACAGTTGCATTGCGTATACGGACCGGTTGTGACGCGGCCGTATCTTAGTGTCAGGTGCCTGGTTATGGAGGTTAGCGGGATCCGAAGCACGGTTGCACCGCTGGCCGACCGTAGATAGTTGGGGGCCCAATTAATGAGCCAGCCACTAATGAAAGGCTGCCCCGCCATCTTACGAAAAATCCTGAGATGGCTGCACCATGCCAGTTGGCAACCGGAGGAGAGGGCCTGGTGGCGATTTCCAGGGGGGTTTGGGCGTCCCCGCGATCTCCATGCTAGGTACCATCGATGTTATGACTCTGTTTGCGTCCCTAGGTTATATGGGTGACGCCTCGTCCAACTGCCATTCTCTCAACCTATTCACTCCCACCATTAATGAAAAAAAGGAAAAAGAAGAGTAAGTTTGTACAGTGGTTGCACTCTCTCTCCATTAAAGTGCACCTCACAAACATCCGTGGCCTGCACTGCAACTGGACTCAATGCAGTCCATTACCACCTTGAGACTGACAAGCCGCACTTACTCTTCTTGACTGAGACGCAGATCAGCTGTCCTCTAGATGCGGCGTACCTTGGCTACCCTGGGTACACATTGGAGCATAATTTTCATCAGCGCGCCGGAGTCTGTGTTTACGTCTGCAACGACATCTGCTCTAAGCGTCTCCGTCACTTTCAATACCTCACTTTCTCTACGATCTGGGTATTGATAGACACAGGAATGTATAAAATTATTTATTCTTGTGTCTACCGATCGCACAGCGGTACAAAGCTCTCTGTCAAACCATCTGGCAGTAGAGCTTTTTGATCTCTCGCCAAAGTGGTCGAGACAAACTTCTGTCGGTCTACACTGACTCCGCTGGTAAAACCAGATGGCTCACTGGCGCATGCGCCTAAGGAGAAAGCGGAATTATTTGCTTCTCTTTTTGCTTGCAATTCGCGTCTGGACAGTAGCAACAGCGTCCAATCTCAATTACCTCTTGCGAAGTCTAGACGTGAACAAAGCTAGTGGACCGGTATATCAGCTATAGTTCTAAAGGTCTGTGCACCTGAGTTGTCTCCTGTATTGACATGCTTGTTCCGCCTCTCATTCAGGACTGTAATAGTACCCAAATCTTGGAAGCTGACCAATGTGCAGCCTGTGCCTAAAAAAGGTAGCCGTACCGACCCTGCCAACTATCGGCCAATTTCAATTACCTCCATACTCTGCAAGATTATGGAGCGTATATTGAACGCCCACCTCATGGCATACCTAGAGCAAAATGATCTCCTCAGTGATCGCCAGTACGGGTTTCACCGAAATCGATCAACTGGGGACCTTCTAGCATATGCCACTCACATATCGAGCGAAGCCCTCAAAAACAGTGGTGAAGCACTTGCTGTTTCCCTTGATGTTTCGAAGGCTTTTGACAGGGTTTGGCACGCTAGTCTATTGGGCAAGCTTTCAACGTACGGCTTATCCCCTGGCCTAATTGTCTGGGTGAAGGACTTTCTGAGTGAACGGTCTCTCCGGGTCGTCGTTGATGGCTGCTCATCCGATACTGTGGCGATTAACGCCGGTGTTCCTCAGGGTCCGTTCTCTCCGCAACTCTCTTCCTGCTGCATATAAATGATCTGCTCATTCCCGGTGTCTATAGGTATGCAGACGACAGTACATTTGTGGAGAGATACCAATCAAGCGCCCGGGCCAGCCGGGATCAAATCAAGTCAGAAAGAGAGGCTATGGTTGAGCGTGTGAGTTTCACACTACAGGCAGTCTCCGAACGGGGCAATGCCAATCTCGTGAGATTTAACGCCTCCAAAACACTAGCGTGTCTTTTTATTGCTAAAAGGAGCCCGCTCACCTTGGCTCCTATTTTCCGGAATGTATCCTTGGAGTACACTGACCACCTTCAGTTGTTAGGGATTGAATTTTCTCCGAACCTAAACTATGGGCGGTTCATTGAGTCCAGAGCCAAAGTAGCCGCAAGGAAACTTGGTGTCCTTGCAAGGGTGCGGCGGTACTTCACGTCGGGGCAGTTTCTTACCTTATATAAAGCGCAAGTCCGGTCGTGCATGGAGTACTGCTGTCACATATGGGCCGGTGCTGCAAAATGCCACCTGGCAGCATTGGACTCAGTGGAGAGACGTGCTAAGAGGCTCATTGGTGACCATGATTTGGTTGAAACCAATCTTGTCAGCCTCGAGCACAGGCGCATAGTAGCCAGTCTCTCGATATTCTATAGGATGCATTTCGGTGAGTGTGCGCAGGAATTACATGCTTTAATTCCTTCCTCTCCTTTCCACCATCGGACAACCAGACGGTTGGCGGGTCTTCATCCCTTTGTTGTCGATATTCCACGCATTAGAACCAAACAGTTTGCTTCGTCTTTTGTAATGCGTACAGCAAAGGAGTGGAATAATTTACCGGCGTCTATCTTTCCGTCCGAATACAATCTAGGCGTCTTCAAGGCAAGAGTGAATAGACTTTTGTTACGATAAGACAGTGCGATTTATCATCTAAGGCTGTATCACCACTTACCACCAAGTGGGATTGTGGTCAAGCACTGGCTTATAATAAGTTAAAAAAAAAAGATTAGATACTTATAAAACGTTAATATTTTGTTCACAAATGTGTATTAAAAAAATCTTGTTTTTCTATACGAAAGGGTGACAAACAAGCACACAGTTCACCTGATGGTAGGTGGTTGTTGTGACCCATAGACATCCACGTCCATTCTCAATAAAGAATCAAAATGCAGTTGCGTTGTCACCCGTGAGGACAAAGATGGAATGCCTCTTTTCCAGTAAAAAGGGTCTCAGGTTCTCTGCACTCAACATGCAAAACACAGCACTATTTTACGCTGGTATTTTGTGAGAGCGTGGTCCTTTCTCGGTCGATCCGACCCATTCGTGCTACAACTATACTACTAATATAGCTGCAGCATGGCTCCACCACCTAAAATTGTTTTTTAAATTTTTTCTTAAATTCTATGAGTGAGTGAATTTAATTGGATGTTTTTTGCAAATTAAAGTCATTAGTCTTGTAAGTGGAAAAACAAAAATGAAATACAAGTAACGTGGAATGTCGTAATGATCAAATTAAAGCTTGGCAAATTGATAATCATGTGATAATAAAAGGCGGCGTCGAATAATCTTGGAGAATTTTGAGATCATTTGTTATTGTCCCGACGTCTCGCAGTGAAACGAATTCACTCAAATTATTTAGTTCGCCTTGATACATTTCAATCTAAATAAATTAATTGTAATTCATAACTCAACAAATTATTCGTAACTTGTCAAGTCGGTATTAGTTCCAGACTATGCATAACAATTGATACAAGTAACGTTTAATTTATGGAGTAATACAAAAACTGCTTGGTGTTCATTGTTATTACATTATAAAATAATAATAAGTTACAAAACAATAACTCACATGTATTTTTTTATTTATATATTCTTTATTGCATTCTTTTAAACAAAAGAATACCAAGTACGGACTTAATTCACTACCAGTCAACCCATGGAGTGATGAGAATTTGACGTCTCCTAAGAGCATAGGCCTGTAGAGATATTTGCCATAGTTGCCAAGCTTAGCAGGAACAGTATATCTATACACATATAAATAAAATTGAAGTGTTTGTCTGTAATATTGTAATGTCTTCTATAAAGCCCATTTTTAAATTTTTTGTCTGTCTGTCTGTCCGGGATAGTTTTCGAAATGGTTTAACCGATTGTGATGAAACTTTACGAACAGGTAGAGAACAATCTCAGGAGAGTTCTTAGGTATATTTTTCTACCTTTGTGGATTAAGAATACCTCAGATTTTGTAATTGTAATTCTATTGGATCTTCATTCTCCCTTCAAACTCAGAATCCACATTGAATGCCTAGATGCTGGAGGTGAGAATATGTTTTTTTATAGAATAAGCACACAGTCCACCTGATGATAAGTGGTTGACGTGGCCCATAGACATCTATATACATCTATCTTCATTGGCGACTTAAAATGCAGATGCGTGGTCAGCCGTGAGGACTAATATAGAATGCCTCTTTTCAAGTAAAAAAGGGTCTCCACTTCTCTACACTCACCATACGAAACACAGCAGCATTAAGCTGCTATTTTACGCTCGTATTCGTGAGAACGTGGTCCTTCCCCGCCCGAGCTGACCCATTCGTGCTATAACTATACTATTAATATAGCCGCAGCATTGTTCTACCACGTACAAAACGAACCGCGTTCCTTCTCAGACGCATTGTTAGCAAGAAAAGGAGATTTGACACCTAACAAGTTTGTGTTGATACCCAACTTCATTAAATAATTCTTCAATCAAATTTCATTAGTCATCATATTATCACACATCATTATGACTTATTATGACATTATTAGCATATAGAATATTATCGACGTCATAATTGCTTGAGTGAGGTCCCTTAACATATTTTCTTTGGTCACCTTATAGTACTTAGAGTACAAGGCTAGAATCGATTTACGTCAGAGTGTGTTAACTGACACTTAAATACACTTAATAATTATAACATTACAAAATGCTAGATTAAGGCGTAAGAGTTATTTTTGATATACACTCTGATATCACACAATTGAGAATTATATAATTTTCGGAAGTTATCACCGCTTAAATGCACCCGATTCACCTGTGCCAATCTTTTATGGCCAATCTGCTGATAATGAATTGATTAAACGGTTGTAATGTCATCTACTAGAAGCTATAGATGTTTACCAAGCAATTTTTGTCGTAATTTTGTCTAGTCCATCCGTATAGATCTAGATTACATCACGCGCATAGAACACGTCAAAACATCTACTTGTCATTGCTTTCAGCTAAGAAAAATAAATACTGAAATAACAAAATTACATTACAAATTATCAAAGGGGCAGTAAAATTACTTGGAAAATTTTCTGTCACACTGAAACAATCTAAGCGAGTTAATTCCCCATTAAAATAAACGTAAACAAAAAGGTGGTCCCTACATTGTGCAAAACGCATGAACTGCACCAACTGAACATAAAAGCTCTCTTGCGTATGAATGTCGAGATCATAATGTAACTTGAGACGTACCTAATCAAAGACGTAAAACGGAATTTATTGTGTGCAGTGTTCCTTGGCAAGTACATTGTGCAGTCCTGTGACGCTAGCAATTACTCAACTCTCTCGTTTAACTTGGACCTGCATGTAACATTTGTTCTGTTGTTACAATAAACGTCCCCGACGTCCGTATGAAATTATAAAGCAATACATTGTTGATTTTTACACCGGCTACTTTAGTTTGAAAATTGCTCGTTTAATATTGCCAATCCATAACAGTTGTAACGCTCATTAAGTTTTAAACTTTCGTTTTAATCTTTAAAAGTATACTAAAGTCTTGTACACAAAAGCCTGCCGAGCTACCCCAATGCGTGTTGGTAGACTTTAAATGTCTTCGTTATTTCTTAATTTCTCTTTGTGATGGTTCCATCACGATGTTTCCTTAACTACCAACCCATCACAATTCTCAGTCTTATTTTTTTAAATATATTTTTTTTAATATTCAATAACAATTTATTAAAATCCTCCTCATCAACCAGAAAAGTACAAATACATGCTAGCCCACGTTTGGCAGTCGTTTTACACTTTTCACACTACATTCCGGCAACGGTCTGGGTATTTAGACAAATCTATTGAAAGATCTTGCGTGTAATTAATACGTGGAAATAGAAATGTCAAGTGGTCATCTTTGGTCTCTTTATACTATGCCAAATATGAGAGTAAGTACACTAGTATCTCCTGATTTACTAGAAAAATGATATCCCTGTTTTCTGCCGACTTCAAAAAGGAGACGGTACTGAATTCGACTGTAAGTTTTTTTTTATGTGTGTTACCTCATAACTTTTTACTGGGTGTACCGATTTCGATGATTCTTTTTTTATTTGAAAGCTGGTACTTTACATTTGGTACCATATGAATTTGATCAAAGTCAGACCAATAGTTTTTGAGTTATTCTTAATAATTTATATTGAAGTCGGCTGTACAATATTTTAAATTTTAAATTATATTAGTATTATATGACGTCTTTAGTCTATAGTGAATTCTTTCGCAATGTTAGCAACAATTGACATCGATATACGAGCTCGTTTTTGTTTAGTTATTTACGGATTTTATCGCCTATATTAACTTATTTTATATTCCTGACGTTTCGAGCACTTTTCAACACCCATGGTCACGGGGGGGGGGGGGACTGAGGTGTTTGACGTCCCATTATAGTTAACCAAAAGTTAAAAGGGGTAAAAGTTACAGTTAACAAGGCTAGCTCCAGATTAAAATTATTAATTTTTGTTCCGATCAACGCAGTGTAAACTTACGGTATCTTGACGTCTTGCAGTTGTATGCTTGGGTTGGGATTTAATTTTTTCTTCTAGGATCCCAAGCAGATGGTAGCTCCCAGCCATCTTCTCTATTGAATTTTTTTTTATTTCAATAGCCTCGCGAATCCTTGGAAGGAATTGGTATTCTTTAGCGAGGATTTGTGGAGGATTTGTAGTGACGGGGACGATCCTGTAGATGTTCACGGACTACAGACTTCCCGTAGCGTCGTTCTTCACATCAGGTATGTTTTCTTTAATGCGGGTTTTATTGATCTTTTAGTTTGTCCTATATAAGAAAGGCCACATTCACAATCAAGCTTCTACACTCCTGCATCTTGACTGATGGTAAAAACTGACTAATCTTCTTCGGCGGCTTGAAGTATGTTTTAATGGTAGCACGCTACACGATGTAGCCAATTTTGTCAGTCAGTACAGCAGGCACTCGCTCGACTGTGGCCGGCTTCACTCATTCACTGTGACGTAGGCGCGAAACCCGAAGCTTGTTGTCGTGCAAAACTTACTTGACGTGTTGGAGCTCGGCGGCAAGGTGTTTACTGTAACATAAAAACAGATCCCTCATGCTCTCTGAAACAAATATTTACCCACGGTAGCTAACTGTGAAGAATAGTGATGAGAATCACCGTTTAAATATCTATCTGTATGGGTCTTTTTTCTATACACAGCTCTATTGGCTCAAGGTGTTATTAGGATTCTGAATTACTAACATATCTAGAAAAGCTAAAGAATTGTTTGCCTCCCTACTACTTCCTACCAAATAATATATATATTACTTCGAAGTTCTAAGATCCCATACCATCCTGTAAATGTGATAAAAGATAACATAGGAAAATAAAACAGGAGATAAGCAATAGTATCTTCCTGACAACAACACAAAAAAATTACGGTCGCCAAACCACTTGCTAAGAGAGGGAACTATAGCAAATATTTCCCTTACGTTCAATAGTTGACTTTGATAGGCATTAATTAATGAATTAATAATGGATAGTATCTTGAAAGAGCAAATATGAAAACGGGTAATACGTTCGTAATCGATTTATTGGTACTCGTCGTTGTGATCTAGCGACAGAAGATAAGGCAGACCGCGGTTGTGCCGCTGTTATTGTACTATCATAGCAGTGCCCTCTGTGTACGTTCTGCGAAGCAAACCTAGTGTCGATTAAACAAACACACACAGTTATTATTTCTTGTGAAACCCTTTATAAGTCTAACGATAATTTTGCGGAAATATACCGGCTGAATTTAAGTAGATTTCGTAGCGAACTTTTCACGATATATTTTAATAAATACGAATATCTTTTCACGATAGAATATATTCCGCATTATTCTACTACATTTTTTTGCAAGATATCAGATGAAGCTTCCGTGAATTTTCTTTGATATAAATATCTTCCCGTGGATGTCGTAAAAGGCGACAAATGGAAACAGGCAGGAGATGGGCAGCAGCATCCTCCTGATAACAGCAAAAATACAATAAGAAAACTGCGGTTGCCAACCCACTCGCCAAGCGTGGCAACTATGGTAAATACCCCCCAAATGGATAAAGTTACTAAGAGACGGCCCCCAGTCCCCGGCGGCCCCGCTATTCCTAGCTCTAGAGCCATGCATTCCTCCATAACCCAATATACGGTGTTAATGGGAGACTTCAATGCAAAACTAGGCACAGGAGAGAATGCTGAGCTGAAAGTAGGGAAATTTGGAAAAGGGCAACGGAACCCAAGGGACCAGCAGCTGGCCGACTTCATGGAGAAAGAGGGACTCTTTATGATGATCTGTTTCTTCCAGAAGCGGCCCAACAGGAAGTGGACCTGGTCGAGCCCCGACGGTTCGACAAAAAATGAGATTGACTTCATTATGACGACCAGACGACAATTGTTCAGTGATGTCTCAGTGATCGCGAGGGTGAAAACCAGCAGCGATCACCGAATGGTTAGAGGCACACTGAACCTAAACGTTAAGTTGGAGAGTTCTCGTCTAATGAAGTCAACGCTCCGTCCCCCTCGTGCTCTAATCCAAAATCCCGAAACCTTTCAGCTCGAGTTACAAAACCGTTTTCAGTGCCTAGAAGACTGCAATAAAGTGGACGATATGAATGACAAGCTCGTGGAAACTGTCCATGCGGTCGGAGCAAAGTTCTGCAAAACCCGCCGCAGAAGAACACAAAAACTCTCCGATCACACTCTTTCATCATCTCAAGGCTGTTAGAGACAGACAGACAGATCTCCAAATGCATGCGGCGGAACTTAAGCAACTTCAATACAGCTCGTATTGAAGAAGCGATCGAGCGAAACCAAGGCTCCAAAGTCTTTGACAGAGATCTATCTGCCAGAAAGAGCCAACTGTCAAAGCTGAAGACAGAATGTGGCAGCATCGTTTCCGGGGCACCTGAGATTTTGAGTGAGATTGAGAGGTTCTATGGGCAGCTGTACACGTCATCGTTGGAGCCACACGCGAGTGTGAGTAACGATTCAAGAGCGAGTCTTATCCGACATTATTCCGAATATATCCCGGACGTCAGTCTGAGCGAGATTAAAATGGCTCTCCAGCACCTTAAAAACGGCAAGGCCCCAGGCGAGGATGGAATTACAGCGGAGCTTCTGAAAGCGGGTGGAAAACCGGTACTTGAAGTCCTTCAGAAGCTCTTTAATTTGGTCCTCCATGGTGGAATTACACTGGAGGCGTGGAGCAGAAGTGCGGTGGTCTTGATCTTCAAGAAAGGCGACAACGCTCTCTTGAAGAACTACAGACCGATTTCCCTTCTGAGCCGCGTCTACGTGCTGTTTTCGAGAGTCATTACGAATCGTCTCGCGCGCAGACTTGACGACTTCCAGCCTCCCGAACAAGCCGGTTTCCGAAAAGGCTTTAGCACCATAGACCACATACACACCCTTCGGCAAATTGTACAAAAGTCAGAGGAGTACAATTTGCTACTATGTCTGGCGTATGTGGACTATGAGAAAGTCTTTGATTCTGTCGAAATTTGGGCGGTGCTGCAGTCCCTTCAGCGGTACCAAGTGGACTGTCGGTATATCGAAGTGCTGAAGTGCTTGTACAGTAGGACTATGATGGCTATCCAAGTACAGAACCAGAGTGCGAAACCTATCCAATTGCAGAGAGGCGTAAGACAGGGTGACGTCATATCCCCGAAACTCTTCACCGCTGCATTGGAAGACGTTTTCAAGCTTCTGGACTGGAAAGGATACGGTATCAACATCAATGGTGAGTACATCACTCACCTTCGATTTGCCGACGATATAGTCCTTATGGCAGAATCGCTGGAGGACCTAAGCACTATGCTCAATGACCTCAATAGTGCTTCCCAGCGGATAGGTCTTAAGATCAACATGAACAAAACAAAGATCTTGTTTAATGTCCATGCCACACCTATGCCGGTAGTTGTTGGGAGCACTAAGCTCGAAGTTGTTGACGAGTATGTTTACCTGGGACAAATAGTCCGACTAGGTAAGTCCAACTTCGACCGAGAGGTCAATCGACGGATTCAACTCGGTTGGGCAGCGTTCGGGAAATTACGGCACATCTTCTCGTCAGGTATACCTCAAAACTTGAAAACGAGACTGTACACCCAGTGCGTGTTGCCAGTGATGACATACGGAACTGAGACGTGGTCCTTCACTGCTGGCCGGATGAGGAAGCTCAAGGTCGCTCAGCGATCTATGGAGAGGGCTATGCTCGGAGTTTCTCTGCGTGATAAACTCAGAAATGAGGATATCCGCAGTGGAATCAGAGGGAGCGACATAGCCCTACGGATTAGTAAGCTGAAGTGGCAATGGGCCGGCCATATAGCTCGAAGAACCGACAACCGATGGGGAAGAAAAGTTCTCGAGTAGCAGCCTCGTACCGGCAGGCGAAGTGTTGGGCGTTCCCCCACTAAATAGAGTGACGACCTGGTAAGATATGCAGGAAGTCGATGGATGCAGGTGACTCAGGACCGTGCTTTGTTGTTGTTAATGTTCAGCAGTGGACTTATGAAGGGCTGTAATGATGATAATGATGATGATTAATTTCTCAATTTTAATCAATTTCTTCTTAATAAGGCATACTACAGTGTGAAAGAATATCTCGAAGACAAATATGAAATTCAATAATTGACTGTTACATGACTGAGAATAACTAAATTGACTTGACTTATACAATATTATCTAAATTGACTTATCGCTATTATTTTTGATTTTGTATCATGTTAATTCCAATTTTAACTAGAGTATGTTTAAGTAATTTAATATAAAAGTAATAAAATGTGATGGACATTGCATGCCAAATGGCGGAATATAGCTGTACTAAATGTTTGTTCTATAAGTGATAAACTACGTAAACACCAACTGTATCAACCTATATTCGCAATAAACGATTTGAATTTGAATTTGATGATAAAAAAGTATTACGAACCTGACTAGTAAAATCGATAATTTTACTAAGTCACAGACTAAACGAAATTAATCAACAACGTTTTTGTTTCACTAATGGCAAATCAATAGAGGTATCTATGGAATGAAAAAACTGTAACAAACTTGTAAAAGAAAGAAGGCGAGAATAATATAGTTGTCTTATTTTGTTCCACGTTAAACATCATATGTATAAAGAGTTCAGCTATAAGAATTTTGTTCTTAATTGAGGACTCTATCTTTGCTATTAATTACTCTGAGTATTTTACATATTATGGTAAGAATGAAATGAGAGTTTATATCTATCGTTTATGAAATATTTCTTTCATTGCCCTGAATCGCATCTTACGATAACCACAGCAGAATATAAGTACAATGTATGAAAAGCATTTTGTTAATGACGAAAATTAGTAATTATGACCTGACATACGACAGTCATTTTTATGTTTATTATTTATAATATGTTCATAATGTTTTCTTATATTTACGCGAACACTGCAAGAACAGAATCATTACTTATTTATTTAATTCATAAACTTGTGGCTCACAGAAAATCCAACACAAACAAGGTTAAATTTTATTATAATATTTTTCAAAAATTGTATCCATCCATAACAACAAAAATTAATAATCATAAATTAATTAATTATAAAATAATAGTAATATAAAATCTCGAAGCTCTTGGCAGCCCGTGTCAGAAATTAAAATGGTAATAAAGTCAATTAAAACAATAAAATATTAATAATTATACAATGAAATATTTTGTCACATCAATTTATAATGCAATGTCAATAAAAACTAATAACAATCCTAATAATTAAATTACATCTTAAATATAAAGTATAAATAGTACATAGCCAACGAAAATTAATTGTCATGTCATCAATAATTTTATAGAAAAGATTCAGCAGACGTGTTATACTGTCTGCAAATAGGTCAATATCATCGTGCTGAGTGAGTATGTCCCCTATAATTATTAATGCTCGATTTGTTGGTGCAAAAGCAGCACATTTGGTACGCGTAACTGGTCTATCTAGAAGACGCGGCTTACGGCGTGGAGCCACCGTTCCTCCATTATCTCTCTGCAGGTACCTGGGCACCAACAAACTGATTCTTCCCATAACCGACTGGCAATCCAACTTGTGGTGACTTATAGAAAGATAGTGCCTAATAGTTGACATCACCCTCCTAAACATTAGGGTTTCAAAATTAACCATACCTAAGACGAATAAAGAAGGATACAAATAAGGGTGATTTTTACCATTACCCATGATTTTTCTTATAAAGCAAACAAGCAAATTTACGTTGTATCCTCTTTAACAAGAGAGTATACTTTTTCTCGTAAGGATTCCAGACCACAGATGCATACTCTAGTTTACATTGAACATACGCATTGTACAAAGTTTTAGCCACCCTTATATCATCAAAGTCAACAGTAGTCCTCATCACAAAACCCAAAGTCTTACTAGCTAACTTGCAAATGGATGTCATATGATTGTGAAAACTTAATTTAGTATCTAATATTAAGTCTAAGTCACGTATGTCATATATTCTTACCAAAGGCGGGTCGTATAATTTATAATTAATAATGACAGGATTCTGTTTTAATGAAAAAGTGATAACCTTGCATTTAGTCGCATTAAGAGGTAGATGGTTCAGTTCACTCCATTTCGATACCGCATCTATGTCCTGTTGAAGAGCTTGTGCATCAGCAACACTACCAATCGCCAAACTTAATTTTAGATCATCTGCGAATAACAGACACTTCTCAGATTTTACTTTGGCAGGCAAGTCATTTATAAAAATTAAAAACAGCGTAGGGCCAAGAGTACTACCCTGACTCACCCCAGATCTAGTGAAATAATCAGCGGATTGGAAACCACTTACTCTAACAAATTGACGACGATTATCCAAATAGCTAGCGAAGAGTTGATGAAGTTTCGGAGTAAAACCTATCTTAGCTAGCTTCTGTAACAGTATGTCATTACTCACCAGGTCAAAAGCCTTCCTGAAACTGAACTAGGCAGCGTCTACCTGTCTCCTAGAATCCATCTCAGCACAGACATAGTCCACGTGCGCTATCAAGTTAGTAGTCGTTGAACGATTCTTTCGAAACCCATGTTGACTCTCATGCAAAATGTTATCTACCTGATTTCTAATGCGAAAGTCCAACATGGTTTCAAATATCTTCGCCAGAACCGAAAGCACCGCAATAGGTCTAAAAGCAGAAACATCTTACAAATATTTCACTTTATGTTTTTTTTTTTTTTTAATAATACACAGCATTGAAAAGTTTGTAGCGTACAAAGCTCAGAAGGGTTGTTAAGAACTCCGTCTGCAAAAGATTAGAAAGTAACAAAGTAAAGGAATCCTTTAAGAAATATAAAAAGATAAAAGTTAACAGTTTTAATTTTAAAGTTTTCCGTTTCAACCGCGCCCTCAACGTTTAATTTCCGGGAGGGAAGTTATCAGCGAGGATTTAACCAGATGGGCATTTTAAAACGAGCGAATGCAATATTTACTATTAATTAATGTTTACTGCTTTTCCTTATGAACGGTATCATCAACGTAACCAATAATCGATTGTTAAAAATGAGGTGTATAATAATGCTGTATTCCATATTAAAAAATATATGTGTCTAATTTATGTTGTTTAAATTAAATAACCTGATGATATGGATAACACGTTACCTCTCATTTCTGAAATGGTTTTTGGAACAAGAAAGTGTATGGTTATGGCGATATCTCAATGCGTATTGGCGGACATATCATCATTATCACTAGAACGATTTACAAGTTGTTGCTGAACTTAGTCCTCCCCCATGGAATACCGCAAAACACCGGTGAGCGAAGTGTAGGGATCAGACCTACACTATGCTTACCAGTACGAGGCTTCCACTCAGGAATCTCTTTCATATGTCATCTAAAAATCTAATAAATAGGTAACATTATATGCAAACACTATACAATTATTAAACTTTTCACCTTAAAGTAAAGAGAGGGGAACTGGAATTATTATTCTTAATGCGCCGAGCAAAATGAAATATGAAAAATCACTTCAAACTAAAAAACAAAATTTAAATGTTGCATTCTAGATTTCAATAACTTTGATTTTCTCTTTTTGTGTTATAGAATTTTTTTATGATTTCTATAATTGCTGCTACAGGCTGCATAATGACTACACCAATAGCACCGTTAGAGGCAATGCTGGAGTTAACCCCGCTTCACCTACACATACAACAAGAAGCGACTTTAGCTGCCATTAGACTCAACACCCTACATCTTTTGAGTAACAACACAGGTATAGTCGATAGAATTTATACCAAAATTCCTATCTTACAAGCCAAATACAATAAGATCCCCAAGCTATTTGTGTTTGATAAGAAATATAAGATACAATTAAATGAAACTAACCAGCCATGCCGTGATAGCTCAGATGGTTAGCTCTCGCGGTAATTTTCACAGTACTCGAGCAACCTGGCCCGCAGGCACCAATGAAATTGTTAATTGCAATTTTAAGTGCTGATTTACCACATGCTCGGCGGTAAAGGAAAACATCGTGAGCCAACGCGCATTAGGGCAGCGCGGTTGACACTTCCTTGCACTAAAACCCTCTCATAAATGAGGTCTGTGCCCAGCAGTGGGAATTATATAGGCTGTAACTTTAAATTTAACTTTTAACCAGCCATAGGGATTAAACCCAAAAGAACTTAGAATTTTCACCTATTGTTCTAAAACAAATGAAGGTGCAGGATCTGGAGCTTCTTCGGAAGATCTCAATATCCACATATGAACACCGCTGGGTAACCACAATACAGTCTTTCAGGCAGAATGTATGGGTATCATCCAAGCGGCCGTAGCAATAGACGCCAGGAAGGTAAAAGGCTTCTCTATCAGAATACTGACCGACAGCATGGCGGTACTACAAGCTATGAGTTGCAATGTATTGAACCCGAGGCTTATATATGAATGCCACAAACGACGAAATGAGGTATGGAAACACAACAATGTGACTCTTTAATGTATCAACGAATACAGTAGATCCAGGGGCAATGACGCAGCAGACGAACTGGCCAGGAGAGGATCGGCTCTGGCCGTTATGGGGCCTGAACCGATCATACCGATCAAAGGGATCGGTATGATCGGTAACGTTCGTTCACTGGTACGTAAAAACTGTACTATATTTAACACGCTTAGCCTTGGAAAAATCTAGTAGGCTATAGGCACACTACAGAGGCCCTGCCAGAAATAAACAGTCGTTTAACCAATGTCTTAGTAAGATTGAACAAGCCACAGATCAGGATAGCAACAAGTGTTATTACAGGACATAGCTCTTTTAACAAACATTTATTTACTTTAAATTTTTTATTTACACTTTTTTATTTAAATTTTATTATTGGTGTTACAGATAGTCTCCTGTGCAGTGCATGTATGGAGAAGGAGGAAACGGCGGCATACGTGTTGCTGGCATATCCAGAGGTCGCTGCATACAGGGCTAAACATCACGGCAAGCCGGGGTCACTCGCCGAAGTTGCTCGCAACATCAAAGGACTGTTGAACTTCTTTTTCAAGATTTCAAGGCTCGAATAATCATAATATTCCTGCCCACATGCAAAATACCCACTTAAATTTGGAGTTGCAGAAAATAGCCCGACGTAAACTAACTAAACACAAAATATGATTTAAATATTTACACGCTTTACCATCAAGTAATCTCGGCACATTACTTGATAGGGAAAGCTTGCGTATTGCCGTAGGAATCCGACTAGGAGCGGCGATTTGTCAACCCCATCAGTGCCCCTGTGGTAGCAGCGTCGACAAGTTTGGGCTCCACGGACTTTCATGTAAGAAAAGCGCCGAAGGGCTCTTGCCTCTATAAATGTTCCCTCGGTTTTAGAGCCTTGTGGAATATTTAGAGACGATGGCAAGAGACCCGACGGTATGACATTGGTCCCTTGGGAGAGAGGTAAAGCCCTAGTGTGGGATGCTACTTGCGTAGACACTCTGTCGGCCTCTCATGTCAGGGGTACCTCGTTTAAAGCCGGGGCGGCATCAGAGGCAGCTGAACTGAGTAAGTGGCGCAAATATGAGTCTCTGAGAGATGACTACATATTTGTGCCATTTGCTGTAGAGACTATCGGTCCGTGGGGTCCACGTGCGGTGAAGTTCCTAAAGGAACTCCATCCGCGACTGGTCGTTGCTGCTGGTGATAAGAGGGCTGGTTCTTTCCTCGCTCAAAGGCTAAGTATAGCCATTCAGCGGGGAAACGCAGCCAGCGTTCTTGGCACGATACCGCGGGGAGTAGGACTATATGATAATTAAGTTTCTAGTTTTAGTTTTTTTTTTATTATCATAGTTTTTAATATTGTAGATAAAATTAAGTATTATATAATATTTCTCAATATTTGCAAATACAATACAACTAAAAAACTTTTCTCCTTAAAGAAAAACGACACAAGGAGGATTATATTGTTCAATGCGCTGAGCAAAGTGAAATATTAAAAATCTCTGCAAACCTAAAAATAACATTTAAATGTTGCATTCAAGATCTTACTTTTTCTCTATTTGTGTTTATATAAAATTTTCCCAACGGCTTCGTTATTTCTTATAAGTACTATTTTAAAAATTAAAAAAATACGTTAATTAGTACATTTATAAAAAACTGTAACCATATAACGTTAAATCCACTCAGTCACATATTCTATAACGCATTTGTTTTGATGTTCACAACGGCATACGCTCTTGAAGCTTCTAATAATCTTTTTAGCATATAATTACGTTCGGCTTCAAGTTTGAGGGCGCCCATTACTTCGTTTCTCTTCGCCTCGAGTCACGTCAAGGCCCAACGCTTTGTTGAACCCCTGTCACTCTTCGCCTACTACATGTTTACATTCAAATATAATTAATGTGAATTACTCGTACATTTATACAGCGCTGTAAGAGTTGCGATTCCCAGCGGCCGACTTTGTATAAGAGTTAATTTTATCTAGTACGCTCTTTACGTACAGTTGCATAAGTGGTTATCTCTTTAAAATTTTCCTTTAAAATGTTATTTTAAACGGGTTTAGAAGGAAATACATACAAACTTTTACTCTAAAGGCCAAACTACCCGCTAGTAAACTACCAAAAAATAAACTATCTGTTATTCTAAGGAATGAAGCTCTCATCATAGACCGTGTTTTGTGAAATTCTTTGGGGCTTTCCCTAAGGAATGTCACAAAACACGATCCTGAAACATTTGCATTCATTGACTTTCTGCATGTCTTCCCTATCTGTTGTTACTTTTTCGATCTATATGGCAGGCACATTGCCACTTCAGCGTAATAGTCCGTTCGGCTATGTCAGTTACTCTGGTTCTATTGAGAATATCTTCATTATGAATTATATCGCGCAGAGAATCTTTAGCTTCCGACGGTTACGGTAAAGAAAGAAATGCAGTTTTATGAAATGAAAGAATGCAGGAATACTTGACGATAAATGTGTCGTAATCTGCCGGACATTGTCCAGCTGAATTGTTTTCGACGATTGACTTATTGGTCGAAGTTGAACTCATCTGGTGTGACTGCGAAGACCGACAAATGATAGCATATTCATTCATAATGCCAACTGGTACGCGGAGCAGCATCACCACTGCTAGGGTATGGTGGGTATGAGCAAACTTTCAAGTTGAGCATTTCAGTTGGTGCATTCTTGAAAACGCTTACCCGACAGTAAAAGTGTTAAAATTGTACGAAATAACACTTACCGTTACAGCCTATTAAAGTCCACTGTTGAACGTAGGCCTCTCCCATAGATTGCCTCATAGGGGGATATTTGCTATAGTTGCCACGCTTGGCAAGCGGGTAGGCAATCGCAGTTTTTTATTAGTCGTTATTAGGAAGACGCTGCTGCTCATCTCCTGATTTGTTTCCCCCTGTCCACTCTTACGACACCCACGGGAGGAGGTGTAGTAGTGGATATTCTTACACCGCCACTACATGGTAATAACACGTAGGTAGATATTATGTTTGATGACCCTTTTTGTCATTATTTTTCAATCAGTTTGATTATAGTATATGCTTTTAGCTTTCAATATTTTAAGAAGTACTTAATCATTTGTTGCAATTTTAGTTTTATAAAAGTAAAAGTTATAGCCTATATATGACCCACTGCTGTTCCCATGCTTCCGCTCATTTCTGAGTAGGTTTAAAGGCAAGTGAATGTCCGCCAAGCTGTCCTAATGAATCCGTGTTGACGAACTTCACATGTATTCGAAATTGTTTTCTTATGTATCTTATTTCTTAGACATGCAGATTTCCTCACGTTCTTTGCCGAGCACGTAGTTAATCTGCACTTAAAATTGCAATTAACAATTTCGTTGGTACCGGCGGGGATCGAACACGGGTTGCTCGCGTACTGCAAATTTTACAGTGAGTGCTTAGCCACTCCTCTACCACTGCTCTTAATTTTAGTTTTACAATGTATATTATATATTTTGACTACTTGTAACGGCTGCGTAAGTGAATCTACTCCTCCGTAACAACTCGTAGATGTTGTAAGAGGTGTCAAAGGGAAATTAAACAGGGGATGGACAGCAGCATCTTCCTGATTACAACTCAAAATTATAAAATATTGCAGTTGCCAGCCCTCCTGTTTTAAATATATTGATAACAGCGTAGCATAGTGGTCAAAATTCAAACATAATATGTCTTTGGACCCTAAGTTCTTAAATTGTCAGCAAAAGCCATCATTTTTACAAAAGGAAAAAGACAAAGTATTAGCAGTAAGGACAAGTGACTCTGTTAGTGCATAAATTATAAAACTGTGATATCTTCCGTAACGTTGGTAGAGCTTCCTAAAGTAGCTCCGGCAGAAAGATACCGTGCAACGCCGTACAGTCCAGTAATTATTGTGTAACCTGTTTTTTTTGCAATAACCTTTACAAGAGCCCTTTACGGCCTGATGATAAGGTGAATAATAAAAAAATATATGTACCAACTATCGCTGTGGTTTCTTCAAATCCCTAAATTGACGGTTATAAAATTTGGTTAGTATTAAAAAGTGTAATAATTAGGATAGGAGTAAAAATGTAATTCATTCCAAACTAAATATAAATTCAGTCGTAAAAAAGCTCTTATATCTGCTAATATTGAAGCGTGAAAAAGCGGCGTATCGAATGCACTTAAATAAGCAATTTCACTCATCTGCTATTTCCAACTCATGCGCTCGTGAATTTGAAATACATACGTTGTTATATATGCTCGTGAAGTTTCATGATCGTGAGAAGAAAAAACAAAATTATAGTCAATTTGCTGCAATATCCTTATGAAGAGGCAATCCCCTTACGTGTTGAGTTATGGAGTGATTGGAAAATTGACGCATTCGAACGTCTCATTTTCGTATTATGTGAGATTCCTAATGACTGTCTTGGAAGGAGCAAACATTTTTCGTTTTGCTGGCGGTGGATGTGACCTAAGATTTACCGAGTCTCGTATATTTACAGGCCAACGTTTCCTTTTGAGTCGTATAGTTCAGTTCAAACCAGAAGTATGTTCAGTATTCATGAGTACGGAAAGGTTTTTAAGTTATTACTATTAAATTATAAAAGCGATTACTGTACTTTTTTGTTTTGATATCATACGCAGAGATCCATGTATAGCTGTAACGTGCTGATAAGTAAGGATCTTATTAAAGTCCAATCAAACAAGATTTTGCAGACAAATCTGTAACCGTAACCGAATATTCAGTTCTTTATTTAGTTTCGGCCGAAACTGACACCCTAATAGAAAATTATATTGTCAAGTTAAAATTTCCACTAAACCCAGATACCTAGACATTTCCTAGATTGATAACTGATTATTTGATTAGGTGAAATTAAAAAGATTTCGATTTCTCTTTTTGATTTTGTTCTGTTTTTTTTTTGACAAACATTACCTACCTCCACATAAGGATTCTCTCTTGTATTGGCACTTTATATACATACATCCAGACCCGGAACAATTATTTGTAGGCCATAGAAATACTTATTGCGTGCGGGATCCAAACCCGCGGCCTTGAGCCACTTGACGGATTTGTTAAAAAATTACTTGATTTTTACAAATGTATTTTGAAACCAACAAAAAGAAATCAATTTCTAAGTGTCTAGGTAAATTTGATATCACAGTGAAATAGTTTAGTAGGTCTTTAGGTCAACAATCAAACAATCTTAACTAAAACTGTTTATTTATTTATAGCACAAAATAACTACTTACTTGGTAAATGAGCACATACCAATTTCATTAATCAAAGAGGATTAAACCTGGGTTGGTTGTCTAATGCGCAAGTTTCGTCAAGCACTTAGCTCCTAAGATATCACCGCTCTTAAGAAAAAAAAAAATGTGATCGAATAAAACAATCAAATCGAAAGAATAACCAACAATAGGTCTGTTATATTAGAGTTTTGAGCGAAACTGGCAACACGGAGAAAATGAAAGTATAAAAACAAAACAAAAATTTGAAAGACAGTGACAGTGCTTTGTTTAGAATTTTATCTAAATTGCTACCAATAAACAATTGTTCAATAATCGCTTCTTCATCTATGTTGGACATAAAATTCTTTCAAACACTACCAAGCTGTTGTAAAATAGTTTCACTTCTTCAAACAAACGAAATCGCTTTTCAAACAATAAAGACGTCATAAACACGTTTTGTTAGAAAAAAAAAGAAACAACTTTCTCACTCTAAGTACCTAAGTCAACGTGACTTTTGAATGTAAAAGAATAACTTTGTATTGACGCCATTATTTATTTTGCTGTAGGTCTATCGTTAAGATATCAAAAAGAATTTGCACAAAATAGCAAAATCTAAACGCTTTTAATATATGCTGTGAATTCACGTTAAGGCATAGTGTATGGATGCGGGTAACCTTAGCTCCTAACAGACAATGCTGGCTTCCTTAATGCATAGGTCTTAAATTGTAGTGCGGTTTCAATGCATGTGCCTTTGACGTTAAATTATGGTCGCCATGCAACCTAACACCGCTTACAGTCGCTTGCACACGTGCACTAGGCTTAATATGAGCTTATTGTCTAATATACGCTTGCCAATTAAATTATTGCGACTTAATTATTTGCACTCTTAAAAAATGTTCAAATGGAATAATAATTCATTTAACCTATCAAAGTCTACTACTGAAGATGGATCTTTCTATGGATGCCCTCATAAGGGGGAAATTCACCATAGTTGTCACGCTTGGCATGCTAGTTGGCAACCTAATTTTTGTTTTATCTAATTGTTATTAGAAAGTTTTATCCCTCGTGCGTCTCTTATGATACCCGTGAAACGATATGTGGTAGATGATATTCTTACAATACCACTACTCGGTTGAAGGTTGGTTGGGATAACAATTATAGTAATAGTATTTTTATACATTATATATTATATATTGTATATTATTATATCTTTGATTAAATATTTTATTTAAAATTTTGTTTTTCTTATCTACGAGATGTTGTGTTTATTTCCTAATATCTACTAATAATTTATATATAAGGAAAACAAACAGGAGCAAATTCAACTGCAACATTTTGTAAGTACATAGTTAAGCTTAAGAGACTTACGTAATTATTTTATGGTATGGTGATAAACGAGCAGAGTGTACACCTGATGGTAAGTACGTACACACATCAAAAAAGTTTGTGATCACTAGCAAAAGCTGATATATTTTTAAAATTTAACTTTATCAAGAAAAAGTGTTAACATTATATCTTTTATAAATAAAAATACACTTGTTCCAAACAGCTCGCTTAAAAACATCCCACGCGTGCTCTATTGGGTTATTGGTAAATCAGGTGAGCCGGCAGGCCAGTCTGCCCTTGTGATGTCTCACAATTGTCGTTTCAGATGGTCTGACAATTCCATCAATAGCGAGTTTTTTGTACAAATTTACCGTAATGGAGCCTCGATATAAGGTCAAAGGCGTTCTCGCGTAGCTATAATCATAATTCCACCCCAAAAGGACACCGATTTCCCGCCTTGCTGAACGGTTCCTGTGGCAGTTCTTTGTCTTTCAGAGTCTCCAAGTCTAATCCACACACGGACACGTCAGTTATCTGTATAAGTACTAATTCCCGATTCGTCAACGAAGACACAGTTTTGCCAAATGTTTCCTCCCCATCTTATTCATTTTGCCAGAGCCTAGCCCACTGCAATCTCTGTCGCTGACGTTACCGTAAATTCAGAGGTGCTCGCCAAGACCTCCGTGGTCGAGCTCGAAGTTCAGCCTGGTGTAAGCAATTCCGAGCCGTGGTAGCTCAGATGGTTAGCGCTTGCTGTAAGTTTCACAGTACCCGAGAAACCCGGGTTCGATCCCCGCCGGCACCAATGAAATTGTTAATTGCAATTTTAAGTGCTGATATATACCACGTGCTCGGCGGTGAAGGAAAACATCGCGAGGAAACCTGCATGTCTGACAACACGCATTGAGGCAGCGCGGCGGACCTTTCCTTGCCCTAAAACCCTCTCAGAAATGAGAGGAGGCCTGTGCCCAGCAGTGGGACGTGTATATAGGCTGTAACTTTAACTTTAACTTTAGCTTTAACTTAAACAATTCCGAATGGTCTGAGTGCTAACTTCAAGTCCAGAGGCGGCTCGCACTTCTGCTTTTATAGTGGCTTTGATGGTTGAGTCACGAACTGCCAGCAATCTGATATAGCGCTTCTGTGCAGCAGATAGAACAGTTGGTCGACCACTGCAGGGTCGGTCAGCTAAATTATCCATGCCATAGTACGTCTGCAACGTGGCCACGAGACAGGATTGGGAGACAGACACTCTGTGTGCTATTTCTATCATGGAATATCCTTCTTCCCTCAAAGTTACAATTCTTGGTCGCAAAACTTCTGATAACCTTCTTGGCTTTTTTTCAATCATAAAGAATCTAAAAAGAAGAAGAAATTATAATATAGTCTATCGTAACAAAAAGATTTAGATTTTTCTAACTGATCGCAAACTTACTTAACTTACTGTGTATATGCACTGTAGCCCATTAACATACATCTATTAAAATGAAGATGCATCATTTCATTGCTTTGTAGACTAAGATGGAAAAGTATTAATGAGGTATCTTCAACACTAAATAGGGTATCTAGTTCTCAAATATAAAACACAGCAGCTGTCACAAAAACCTGTCAAAAAAAAGTTAAATTATAAATAAGCAATAAAAAGTAAAAATCTTATGTACTGTACTCGCATCTCTGTAATATAGACTAAATTAGCTAGACTAGTTCTCACACTTGTAATGTGAATAATTTTGATAATAGCGAAGGTCAGAAACGGCCGTTATTATTGGCAGATCCATGTCATATTCCATGTGTAATATTACGGCTAATTTAGCTTATAGTTTTTGTTTATCGTGACTATCATTTTATTTCAAGCGAAAGCTACGTACCGTAGTTATTATTTTTAATGACTTCAATTTAATGTCGTCGAATAACTCCGCTTTGTTTACGATCGCTTCGTATAAGTGAATATATACCGTTGATGGAAAACAAATCGATATATTTAACGAAATAGAATCGTGATTGTGAAAAATACTGCTTTGAAAGCCATTTTCAAAATAAATGTTTTATTGTGTAAGATTTACAATGGCAATTTTTATTTTTAATGTCATTTTAACGTTGTAATTGTACTGAGATGTAACATAACAGTTTAGGGAGATGCTACAATATTTACTTACAAACCTAATTTGTTCTAAATATTTATTATTAATTCAATACATTGTGTTATCTTTTTAATTTTGTTTTTGTTATTTTAACAAGGTAATGTATTTTAAAACGTACATGTTGACCAGAAAACTAGATTTTTTTTTACATTTCTTTCTTTTATTGTTCGAAAAAAAAGGATGTTAATTATTTTGACCAGAAAACTCAACATTATGACAAGAGTATATTCTTTATCTTCGTCACTTCTTAAAAGCCCACTGCTGGACATATGGCTCTCGTTGTAGGTAGAATTTGCTTTAATTGTCACACTTGGTAGATGAATCGCAGTATCAGTAGCATCTTGCAACTACGACGCGATGCCCGTCGCCGGTCTGAGTACTTTACGTCTTAAGCCGCGTATCCACCAAAAATGTTGACAACATTTATGTTTCCAACTGTTTACAACTCAACAAAAGTTACCAACATTTGTGTCCGATGTTGCCGACTAATGTTTCCAACAAGCGTCTTCACCGAGGGAACAAATGTTTCCAACAAGCGTATTCCTTTGATGTTGCCGCCGAAAATGGAAACATGGTTCCCGACATTGTTTCAAGTTTTGTTTCCAACACTAGGTAATTAAATTTGTTACAAAACATTTGTTACAAACACGTGTTGCCAACACAACAGTTGGTAACAAAACTTTGGTGGAGACGCGGCTTTAGGTAGACGGGATTATACATCGCCATCTTTCGATTGTCATGTCATGATATTTTTCTGGCATTTTCTATAGCCGCTTCTTACGAAACCTATATCAGATATGTAAGGAACTTTGTATGGAAACAATTTTGCTATTTTCTATCTCGGTCTCGAATAACAGTTAAGCCGCTGATGTGTGCTCTTTGGTCTAGTGGCGTTCATCACTTGCAGTCTCGGGTTCGAATCTCTGGTCAAGGCTCAAAATCGGTTATTGATGTTTTTCTGATGAGAAATACTCAGTGGCAGCCTGGAGTCAGGATTTTGGCTGGGTTACACCGCCGTGCCTTGGTCGTGTCTGATTACCATCCCATCGGAATATGAGAGTGAGGGAATAGACACCTATGCTTGCACATACACTCAGGCTCTTTAATGCTGTCCCGCGTAGGCTAGTCAACATTGAGACTGGCCTTCGTGACCGGAATTCAGTTTGAATTATTTTTTTAGAATAATATTGGATTCATCATTTTACCAACAAAAATATTAATGATTTAGAGTATCGTCAGATTGACACAAAAGCACAATCGATACTACAAGTAGTGTGACCACAACCGAACCGACAATCGAATTAATGCTTCACTTAATTACAAAATTAATGTCAGATCGTAATACACTATTGCAATCGTATACTGTGGAATAACCGCAATACGGAGGAAGCTTGGTAAATATCTCTAAAATGAGGATCTATGTAGAAAAATATTGTTAAGTTGGCTCTCAGTTTTTAATGATAGTATATTATGATAAATTACTATGTATGCACGAGTGTGTATGTGAATAAAAACAGAAATCGAATAAATATAGCGACAACATTTCTATAACCAGTGCCTCATCAATTTATGAATAGAATAGAATAGAGTGATTTTTATTCAATATTGATTATTACATAATACTTATTGAAAGTATTTTTTTTTATTTACCACTGGTTTGGAAAATACCTCTGTCCTGGGAAGAACCAGCAAGAAATCCAGCGGGACTTTTTTATAAACATAATTTCACTTAACAATAATTTTGTTTATACAATTTTAAATGAATTTTCATAGAACCAGCATGGCGGCGATCACTTTATTCCCAGGGGTTATTTTCATTCATGTATTCCTTGATATTATAATAACCCTTTTTGTACAGTTTTTCTTTAATAAAACTTTTAAACTTGTTTATTGACAAACTTTGAACATGTTCTGTGATTTTGTTGTAAAAGCGTATACATTGCCCCATAAATGAATTACTAATTCTGTGGAGTCTAGTAACTGGCGTTACAAGCTTATGTTTGTTCCTAGTATTTAAGGAATGAAGATCCTTATCTTATTAAAGCTATTTATGTTTTAATGTACATACACTACATTTTCATAAATATATTGCGATGCCAAAGTTAATATGTTTATTTCTTTAAATTTTTCTCTGAGGGACTCTTTAAAATTTAGGTTATAAATCGCCCGTACGTCTCCCTTTTGCAAAACAAATATAGCTTCAATATCAGTCGCATTACCCCATAGCAAAATTCCATAAGACATTACGCTATGAAAGTAACTAAAATACACTAACCTAGCTGTCTCAACATCTGTGAGACGTCTAATCTTTCTTACAGCATATGCTGCAGAACTAAGTCTGCTTGCTGATTTAGATATATGGGGGCCCCATTGAAGTTTCGCGTCAATAGTAATATCAAGAAAAATAGTGGTATCCACAAGACTCAATGTACAGATAAGACACAATGTCAAAAATGTATTACGTATTATATAGTGTACTTCAGTTATCATCACGGTGATCGAATGGTCATTAACGAAAATACACTTTACCAGATTTTAACAATACCACTAGGCTTTCATTTAAATCCTCAGGAATGACATCGCACTTGTGGTTTCCTTCGTTTGTTGCAGATATCCATGGGCTTGTAGTATCTGTTTCCTATTACCTGTTCGTTTTCCTCTTTCGTCTCTTACTACTTCTGCCGCCAAATTGCGGTGTTCAGTGTTAAAGATACCTATAGAGAGCCAGTAAATTACAGGCTTGAGGCATTCCATCTAAGACATCAAAGGTGGATTGTGTCCCTTCAGTTTTATACTTAAAAAAAACTACAACCACAGGTCGATAATATATGGAAGTGGATTTTTCTCCTCCGACACTACAAGACAAACACGTGTTTCAGATAATAATATTAAACTTTTTAAAAACATTTATATGTTCTAGTAGTAGTTCTAGTGAAGGATAGATATTTAAAATTAAATTCGATTACATGTTTCAAGAAACCGCTTTGACATAAGGATAATTTATGTAACCGCTTAGCCAAAACGAATGTTCATGCGGTTCTCTCAGTATATGGCCCCCGGTAATCTATGTATACACGAAAATAAATTAGAGTAATTTGTGGATAAACGCCTAAGTGTAATTCTACGTAAATTTTTGAATATTTTAGCTTCCGTGATTTAAAAGTTTATCACGGTCTAACTTGATGATAGTGTTGTGATTAAAAAAAAAAAAAAACTACTTTAAAGTGTGTTGTTAAAAAAATGTATAATGTGAATATTATTTTACCATATTAAGTTGCAATAATGCACTTAGTTTAAATTCATTGGTATTTGTATAATGTTGAATTAAAAAAAAAAACAGGAAATACTAACCGAAATGGTACTGCTGCTTTGAAGATTTAAAATTTCAACTTTCATTTACTAAAAATTAAAGTGTATACATATTATATAATGTTGAAAATGGTATAAATATATAGATATATATACTACGTTTACAAAATCTGCGTACTGACAGCGTGAAGCAGATCTGAGTAACCCTAAGTCGCGCCTAAAGAAGTTTTACTTCAATATGGGGACCGATTTCGATCCTCGCCAGCTAGCGCATCCTTGACGGCTCCCTGATGGTAAGTGACTACCGCCGACCATTAAAAACTGTCTGTTTTGAAATTCTCTCAATCAAAGAGACCTAAGCACGGCAGTAGAATATACATTTGTAGACAGTAACTTTAATTGAAACTTTATTTACTACCTTTATTTCATTTCACCCACCAAGCAGCAGTGCGTCAACTGTTGTATTCCGGTCTAAAGGATATAGAAAGTTCGGGTAGCGTAGCTGTAGTGTGATTTTCCTCTTGTGCCATAAATATCATGCAACGTCATTGGTAATAAGCAGAAAGTTAACAGAACACAGATCGGTGAGGATGATCTTGTGCCTTTACAATTATATCTGTGGCGCTTTAGTTAAATATTCCACCGTTATATCGCAATTTGTCACCATGTAGCCTTGCTGATTACACTAATTTTAAATAAATTCAAGTTATTTACTGAAAATAATATTTTACGGATTTTATCGCGTTTAATTTTCTTATTTCATTTTTGCTTTACGTCAGCTATATAACAACATATGACACCGTGGTATACATATATGTTGAACATATGAACAGTGAAGTATCGACAATCCGGGAAGTTTACGAACTGTGAACATCTTCAAGGTCGTCTCCGCCATTACATCAGACTTAATAGACCACAAATGCTCAATAGAACACCGATTCCTACCAAGAATGATTCGCGAGGGTATTGAAATTAAAAAAAAATCCTAATTCTATAGAGTAGTTGGATGGGCGATGCTATCTGCTTGAGATCCTACTCAAGCAGATAGTACTCTGAAGGATTCCTAGACAAAAATAGTCTTGTCACTTAGTAAAGTTATAAGTGATGTCTCTAGAAAAATACAATATGATATCATCTCCTATATTTTATTAGCAGTGCATGCACTACTATTAGGTGGCAGTTATATATAAGAGTGTGATTAGATACACTGACGGACTCATATACAAATAAGAGTCTTGCCACCTAGTAAAGTTATAAGTGATGTCTCTAGAAGAATACAATATGATATCATCTCCTATATTTTATTAGCAATGGTTGCACTGGTATTAGGTGGCAGAAATATGTAAGATTGTTATCAGGTACTCTGACGAATTCTTAGATAAAGGAAGAGTCTTGTTACCTAGTAAAGTTAAAAGTCATATCTCTAGAAGAATGTAATATGATATCGTCTCGAAACCAATTTTAGTCGACGTAAAAAATACGTGAATACGTATAATACATACATGATTATGTTTAAATTAAACTAGATTCTGTTGAATAAATAGCAAAATAGGAAATTGATTCTGATAGAAGACTTAATAGTTGCTACAACCATTTTGTTTTTATTTATTATTTAATTTAGTATAGGTTTTTAAGCAGTTATTCTGCTCTTGTATATCAATCACAAACGCAACCTCTCGTAAATTCTGTGTCATTTCAATTTCGAGCTCAAATGAAAAGAGAGTTGTCGACTATCACTCTTCATTAATTGTTTCAGTTTCTTTCCTACGATGAATTTTTGAACAAAACGAGAAAGGTGAGAATCGAAACAAAACGTGCAAACAAATTACAACACTCCAACAAAATAATTTAAATTAATGGAAGCGCATTCTTAGTAACGTTTGGGTGGCAGCACGGAGTCTTAAAACGAAGTTACAAATTAAGGCTGACATTTCAATTACATTCTTGTGCAACTATTGTCTTCGCGGAGAAGCGTCTAGAACACTTAAAGACCTATCTCACTTTAATGTCCGATGGCTTTGAAAATAAATAGCAGCGACACCAAGTATTTAGTCTCGGCTGCGATTCACCGCATAAAAAGTTTAAATTAACAAGCAATTTCGCCGCTGATCAATCACCTTTCACGTCAATAAATGTGATGGTAAATTGTATGGTGCCTTTTTTCACTTTGATATGAATATTTTAAAGGAAAATTAAAGTATATTATTATTGTATTTTGAAAAGTAGATAGCAACAAGGAAAACGCATTGCCTGCTAACTAATGAATGAGGTTCTATAGATCGAAGAAACCGTACAAGTACGAGTTTTTTTTTAAAGAAATTTAATTATGTATGTAGTAGCACAGAGCATTGCTCTAATAAAATTATACTTTTAATAAAAAATAAAAATAGAAATTAAAAATCTCAAGAGACTAAAATAATTTCCACCTATTGTTTTTTAAAATACAATGTATACATGGCACATTGAAAGTTTTGCGCTTCTGGCCGCTTACAAATGTTTGAACTTCGAATGTTATTTTTATATATATAAGTAACTCATATTATATCGATTAATATCTCTTTTGCAGGAAGTCGCCTCAATGAGGGCCATCCATGACTTTTTCTGCCACCGGGGTGGCGCCACTTAAAAATGAGTACAACTCATTTTTTCTCATATTTGACAGATTTCATGGCAGGGAAGTTAATTTATTCGAAAAGTGTAAAGATTAATGTTTATTTTTGCACTATTAGTTACATTTTATATTAATTACATTAAAATAAACCAAACCACACACATTCGTAAAAGTAGAAAAATAAAAAAGAGTTTAAATTGCAAAATTTAAAAAGCAAGCTACTGAGGCATTGTTTTGTGCATTAATGTAATAGAACTATCATCTCAATTCAATAACAAAATTTTAAGTCCGTCTTCCGTAGCAAAAATGGTATTAACGCGAAAAACATTAAGGCGATGATATTTTATGACTTAAACTCACTCTCTGATTTTTTTTAAAGTCCCACTGGGTTTCTTGCTAGTTCTGCTCAGGCCAGAGGTTTTTCCGAACCAGTGGTAAATTAAACAAAACAGTGACTTCCAATAAGTGTTATTTACAATCTATATTGAATAAAAAAGTCTTTCTTTTTTGTTTCTGTTTCTCTTTCCGCAAGATTGCACCACTCGTCTTTAAAATAATTTTGGGAAGGAAAAACTTAATTTAAGCACCTTTAGGTGTTGGTATGCATAATTTAATCGTGGCCGTGTTTCTCTCTATGATGATATTAATGAAGGACGAACCTCAATTGCAATCACTGAAGAAAATGTGGCTACTGTCTGTATTTGTTTTTAATTAAAATTTAATAATGTATTTGTTTGTATTTATAATAAATAGAAAAATACCAAAAATTAACTATCAAATCAAATGCCAAACATCCATGTCAACGTAGAAACGAAACGCAACAACCGTTGACCACAGACGCAAACAATAAACAACGCACGGTCTATAATTTGTCAAAAGAAACACTGGACGAACCTACAATAAAAGTATTGTCGAAAGGCTTGAATTTTGCTATAACGCCGCAAAAAATCCCGTACGAGGAAATTATTTGTAGTGTTGAGGATTGTCTGTTTAAGGCTTTAACTAGCCTGAATGACCTTGATGAAACGGCGATCGCAGAGATTTTAGCCGATGTCAACACCGTCTAGCAACTCCGTTCTGTATTACTTATAAAAGTGCAAAGATTAATAGACTGCAGAGATGACAATTATATAAGTGACATACTGCCCGTTATGCTTGCACATCACTGAGAATTATGTCGCGGTTACGCATCTTCAATTACATTGCACGGTGTGGTGCTGTCGCTTTGTCCGGTAGGCATCACGAGCTATCAAGTGTTCAAGTTTCAAGTACGTAAGAATTTTTATTATATATGTTAAATCGTATTTATTTGTATCGTATTAGTAGATCTGGGTCAAAGCGTTCGCTGTAAATATTTTCCCGGGTTTGATCCCCGACAGCACGAATGAAATTTGTAATTGCAATTTTCGTCAACACGCATTGGGGAAGCACGGCGGGCATTTCCTTGCCCTAAAACCCTCTCAGAAATATAAAAAGAGTCCTGTGCCCAGTAGAGGGACTTGTATAGCCTATTACTTTACTTTGTAGCAATATTTATATTCGTTTCAGATATAGAAGGGTGCCTTATGCTGACAAAAATATCATGTGGAGGCGACAAAAACGTAAAACATCTTTGTACCTAGATAAAACGTTCGAAAGATTGTCAGTCATGTCATACGCCACATTTTCTATAGAGCGTAGAACATTGCAGATAGGGCAAAATAAAAAATAATCCAATATATTATGGGAACTATTTATTAATAATATATACATTTATAGGTATTTATAATAAAAATAATGAACAAGCTGCAAGGTTCAACTAATAATGTTTTTTGTAAACACAATCGTAAAATTCCTGTTTTAATTTTTACCACTGGTTAATTGATGAAACGTAGTCCAGATCACTTCATATAAAATATATTTAATTAAAATTGACACGTGACCTATTTGGCCTTCTACTTACAACTCGGCGGAAATTTGAAAAGAAATTTTGTCTTTTCACACAAGTATTGTTTACAACTGGCGTGGTTTCGAAAAGCGTGATTAAGTGTCAGCGGTATATAATCAATTAAACACTGAACTTTATTGAAATTTATTTTTTTGTTTATTTTTGTTATATCTTCTTAAAAACTGACGCCATCTCACTATTTTATTATTTGTTTTTTTTGTACGCATAAGGATAAGTTAGGTTAAGTTAGATTAACTTGGACAAGTTTATATTTTTTTTAATTTTATCACTAAATTTCCGTAATAAATTATTACCTTTTCTACAGTGATTCTCTCCTCTTAGTTTCGGCGTGACTGTAGGATGTTATAGTGAGTCACTGTCAGTTACTAAGCGGCCATAAATCATTATATGTATGTATAGACATACATATATTCATTTTTTGATTTTAATATTTATGTTTTTTGAATTGTGATTGATTTTTGAGACCTGGTAAACTTATTTTTTTCCATACCAATTGATGGGCCTGAGTATAATGCCAGTTATGCTCTTTGGCTGAAGTTATTTTTTATTTTATGCTCAATTGCAGACAAAACAATATTGATTGAGCATTTCTAAAACAAAATTTTACCTCTTCTCCTTCTAATAATAGCTCCTGCACCTAACACGGCGGAATAGTTATTATTATCTATAAGACCATTTGCGAAAACAGTTTTTGTTAACAGTTGAAGGGGTCAGGGGATAAACAACTTTTGTCACCTAATGAACAAACTGAGATATTACTAATTAAAAGTTAAGATCATAAAAAATGGGTTATTTAAGGACAAATAAATGACAAAAATTTATTTTGTTGAAAATATATTTATTGTAAAATATCTTTCTATATTTTTTTTATTTTTACTTTGCATTACTTTAGAGTTATAATAAAAAATTATGTCATAGTCAGAATAATCAGGAAAACATCATCCCATGTCCATCAAAATCAGGGGAAAAACAACCAATGTCACCAAGACACATAGGTACTTACTTTAATTAAAACTAATGTATTGGATTAGTGTTTTAGGTAGTGGAATAGTATTTAAGTTCTGAATAATATTTTTTTGTTACAGGTCTGCAATATTTTGATAATGACTGTACATCTAGGAATTTTGCTTTACTGATTGGTAGAATGTCCTTGTAAGCTTGGTCAGGCAAAATAAACTCTGTTGAATGAGAAGCATCTGCACAGGGAGTTGAGTTTGCCCTTTTTCTCTTTGCATCCAGCATAACAGATGAAGTCCACTGCCCATTATATGAATCTCTGAGAAAATGAGACGGGGATGTGAAATATCATCTCTGATCTCACGGATAGGTCTAGAAAGAAATGGGCATGTCTTTTTATATTTTGGTGACAAAAACTTGGTCCAAGATCTGACTAAAGGCTGATCAACATCTATAACTCGAAATGGTGAAGGTTTTAGCTTTGACTCAGATACTACTTTTCTCCAATCTTTTGGTGTTGGACAACGGATGTTTTTTCCCTGAACTCTATGGACATAGTTTGTTTTTACCCTGTACCTATAATTTAAAAGCAAGATTTATCAGTGACTATGAATGTTATTGTCCGAGTTGTTTTTGGCAAAACATAGCGACGGGTATGTTCATTAACACTGCATTGCCAGCAGAAAAAAACAAAAAATGTGACAAAAGCTGTTTTTCCCCTGACCCCTTCAGTTATGAGTGTAACATTTTATCAGCTGCTTTGTTTATAGTGCCTTGAGCAACACTGCCGGTTTCTGTACAGAAAATGATGCTGGCTTTGCCAATACGTATGGCCGCTACCATTGAATATAATATCCGCTATGTTACGCTTATTTACATAGAAACTTTAATTACCATTTGCATAAAATTCTAAATAGCACTTTTTACACAAGAAAGTAAACTTTTAGATCAGTCCATTTTGTTTTTCACTAATTAAGTAAAAAGTAAAACAAACCAATAGGGCCGGGAATTAAAATTTCTTGCAATTTTTTATAGAAAAGCCTGACCTTACCATAATATAAAAGTCAATCATTTAGCCATGTGATAAAACTTTTAAGTGTGCCAGTCAAACATTAATGATGATATTCGGGTCATTATACTGGAAATAGTCTTTTAAATATTTTGTAGTACAATTGATAATCTTCAGTATGATTGACCGTGTATATGACTTTTATAAGTCTATGTTATTTTTGATGAAAATTATTATTGCAGATAAAAGCCCTTTCACATTTATTTTAGTCTCTCTCGAATTAAATTAATCAAAATGAAAATAATAACATTGACTCTTTATAACTGATCTTTAAATGTAAAACACTGACTTGAAATTATATAATTATTAGCATTTTTTTAAATTCATTGAACTTTTTTAAGATTTTGTTGAAATTCTACTGGTAAAAAAACAAATATATATATATATATATATATATATATATATATATATATTATAGTTCTTGATGAAAATAATGTATGCGCGTTACATCGCATCCCATCAAGAATTTCTAATGTAATTCTTGGTGTAAAGCTAAGACGTGATAATAACTGTAAAAAATAGAATAACAAAATAATGAAAACATTTACATTTACATACAAAACATTTACAATAATACTTGCTTTATAACCTAATAAATATTATTCGACCGTAATAAAATAAAACAAGGTAGTCTTGGGAATGAAAGTAAAAATAAATATTTTCGATTATTTTTGCAATATCTAACAGCCGGATCAGCGGGCGATTCTGATCCATCTAAAGATGCTAAATTTCAGCAAGCACTGTCAAATTCAATAGGAGTGACAGAAAAACGGTTCTTGAAATAGAATGGTAAATAAATTATTTAACCTATGAAGTAAAATCACTTTATTACAAATCAAAATAGCCCAATAGCTTTATTAACATGAGACATAATTGTACGAGTGCTTAACATTATTTTACTGAAATCTCAGAAAGTTTTTTTTAAATAGAATAAGGGTGACAAACGAGCACACAGTCCACCTGATGGTAAGTGGTTGCTACGGCCCATACACATCTACATCTATTCTCGATTACGTATCAAAATGTAAATGCGTTGTCACCCGTGAGGACTAAGATGTAATGCCTCGTTTCCAGTAAAAAGGTTCTCCGGTTCTCTACACTCACCATACGAAACACAGCAGGGTTAAACTGCTATTTTACATGTTATTCCGTGAGAGCGTGGCCCTTCCCCGGTCGAACCGACCCATTCGTGCTACAACTATACCTAATAAATATAGCTGTAGCATGGCTCTACCACGTAAAAAAAATTGACGTTGAAAATTGAAGTATTTTTAGAAGCAATTTTGCAATTATTTTCTATTGAGTTAATTTTTGTGGAATCGTGTTTTGTAAACCGCCACCTAAAATACGTACAATTTTTTTTCGATAATGACGTGAAATTACAAAACGATCCCCATGCATTTCAATGTGGCTCTATTCAGCCTCTTAATATGAACATACCTCGGATTTCAGAGATAATGGAAGATATAATATTATATTATTACTGTTCCGTGTGAGGCAACCTTTATACTTATATACATATTCTCATCATATTTTTATGGTTGGTTAGAAAAATTATATCTAAATGCAAACTTTCACAGGGTAATTTTTTTTTTACTATTTTTACCCAGCAAGTAGTAAAGCAACTACAATCCCATCGGTAAGTGGTTATGTAGTCTAAGATGGTGAATTGCACTGACTTAACAAAAACCTATTCACTCTTGCCTAATAGTATTAGGTAAGTATTATTTGCGACCTATTTGTGTGTGTGTGTGTGTGTGTGTGTGTGTGTGTGCGCGCGCGTGCGTGCATGCGCGCGTGTGCGTGTGTGTGTGTGTGTATGTGTGAATAAAAGTGTATGAGAATACGTGAAGAGGAATAAAGGTTGAGTACTAATTCGCTTACCTGTACGAGGTTGTCACTCGAGGACCTTTCTTCCTATTTTTCACTGTAATATTCCGTTGAGCTATGTCAGTTACTCTGATTCTAATGCAAATACCTTCATTTCTAACTTTATCACGTAGAGAAACCCCTCTCCAATTTAAAATTTTTACATTTTTTAGATGATAGTTTGTCTAACATAAAAAAAAAACCATAAACCCAAGAATGTCTTTATATAGTTATTTATACTTAGGTAAGCACCATTCTTTTATTTATTTAAATTGTTTGATTTAATTTGATAACAGTGTACCTAAATGTAAGTATCTGTAGCTATATTTCTCTCCCCAATAATATTTTATAAAGTCATACTTATAAAACCAGCGTTTTATTGTAATACATAATTATAAAATTCATTATCAACTAATTAATAAAAATATGCAACAATAAAATTACATAGGTATTAAAAACGATCGAAATCTAAGTAACGAGAGCATGTTCGTCGTTCCACATCTAAATTATATAAAAATGCATTTTTCAATTTCACTAATCAACGTCGCCGCAAAAATTTCTTCTTCTTTGGGCACTTTAAAAATTCATTTATTTAGAAAATAATACTTAGAGTTACCAGTGTACAGATATTAACTAAATTAAGTATTTCTAGTCATAAAAATAATTATAATTGAGTATAAACTTTTAAAAAACTAATATATATTTGAACGAAGTCGCTCCAACACCGACGTGCAGTCCACCCTCGACGATGTCCGAAAACGGACTGTGAGCTGTGACAGAGCTTACATGGCGACAGAGCATGCGCGCTCGCGTAATTATATTTAATTTCAGGGAAAAATGATATATTCTCTTATAAAACGGGTAATAAAAATAAAACTCTCAATTAAAAATATTAATATTTTTAAGACCTTTTTTTTAGTGTAAGAACTATTTAAAAAGCTTGTGCCGTTTTGGAGAAATTTTGCAAAATATGACAAAGATAGGTACTCTTTGGGGATTTTTTTTCTAATAAGGGGTTGACAAAAATACAATTTTGTTAAATTAAAAACGTTAACCAAATCTTCTTCTGTTACCTTGTATTTTTTCTTTGTGGATTAAATGAACAGTTATTGAGATTTTTTTACTTAAATATCCTAGATTTAGGCATTTTAACCACTGTTAAGGCCTTAATAATAATATCGGTAAAGAGGATTTAGAGGCTATACGTCAAGACATTTCGTCCTTGTTACGTCGAAGTTCAGCGCCGAAACTAAACCTCTCCAAAGACGAATTTAAAGCGTTGTACAACTTACGCAACAGACCAGATCTCACGATTCTCCGCGCGGATAAAGGAAATGCTACGGTAATAATGGACACGTCAGAGTATAATTTCAAAATACAACAACTTTCATCGGACGTAAGTACATACAAAAAGGTCAAAATAGACCCTACAACTAATACACTTAAAACAACTACTGATTTCATAAAGAAATACTCCGAAAAATTAGATCTCGACGTGAATTCGACAATACCATCATGTGCCAAACCACCGAGGTTGTATGGGTTACCGAAAATACACAAACCAAACGCTCCACTACGTCCTATAGTAAGCCAGATCGATTCACCAACTTATAAGTTGGCTCAACACTTGGCTAAAATACTGTCACCACTAAGAGGACATACCAGAGCACACACAAAGGATTCATACCATTTTGTTAGTGAGATTAAAGACCTACATCTTGCTGACAATGAAACCATGGTCAGTTTTGATGTCCAGTCACTATTCACATGCCTACCTATTGAAGACTGCATCTCAATTGTTACTAGAAAGCTAGAAGATAACAACATGCCTACAGAATATGCAGTATTACTCAAACACTGCCTCACATCTGGCTATTTATTGTGGAAAGAAGAGTTCTACATGCAAGTAGACGGAGTGGCAATGGGCTCACCTGTATCTCCCGTAGTCGCCGACATATTCATGGAGGACTTTGAGGAGAAAGCCCTTCTTACTGCTCCTGTAAATCCAAGATTCTACAAGCGATACGTAGACGATACTTTCACAATTTTACCATCTGACAAAATAACTGCATTTTTAAACCACCTTAATTCCATAAACCCTAAAATACAATTCACAATGGAGTTAGAGGCATACAATACTTTAGCTTTCCTAGATGTTTTAGTCATCCGAAATCCTGATAACACTATTGGTCATACTGTGTACAGAAAAAATACCCATACCAAGCGATATCTAAATGGTGAATCTCACCATCATCCTTCACAGTTAGCTACCGTGGGAAAATCTTTGTTCCAGAGAGCACGAGGGATCTGTGACAGAAAACATCTGGCCGCCGAGCTTCAGCACGTCGAGCAAGTACTGCAAGACAACAAGCTTCGGGTCCCGCGCCTACGTCACAGTGACCGAGTGAAGCCAGCCACAGTCGAGCGTGTGCCTGCTGTACTACCCTATGTCAGAGGAGTTACAGACAAGGTTGGCTACATCTTGAAGCGAGCTTCCATTAAAACATACTTCAAGCCGCTGAAGAAGATTGGTCAATTTTTACCATCCGTCAAGTGTCATATCCCTCTACAAGATGCAGGAGTGTACAAGCTGGATTGTGAATGTGGTCTCTCGTACATAGGACAAACAAAAAGATCTATTAAAACCCGCGTTAAAGAACATATAGCTGACGTGAAGCACCGACGTATCGGGAAGTCTGCAGTTTGTGAACATGTTCAAGATCGTCCCCGCCATTACATTAGATTTGATAGACCACAAATCCTCCCAAAAGAACACCGATTCCTCTCAAGGATGATTCGCGAGGCTATTGAAATTAAAAAACATCCTAATTTCAATAGAGAAGATGGATGGGTGCTGCCATCTGCTTGGGATCCCATAATTAATAAAATCAAATCCAAACCCAAGTATACCACTGCTAGACTTCAAGATACTGTAAGCTCATTCTGCGTAAATCGGACCAAAAATTAATATTAAAAAACTGAAGGTAGCCGGGCTAACTATGACAGCAGGACGTCAAACACCTCAGTCCCCCGTGACCACGGGTGCTGGAAAGCACCCGAAACGTCGGGAATATAAAAATAGATTAATATACGCGATAAAATCCGTAAAATTAGTTTTATTTAAAAATGTGTAGTGTTCGCGTAAATATAAGAAATCATTACGCAAGCTATTATTTGGATACTACGAGTACATTATTCTTTTTATTTATTTGAATTTAGCTTTCAATTTTAATTAAAATTGTAATTTTTATACACAACCTCTAGTATGTCGTATTAATTGTTACTTTATAAATTTCACGCACTGTGGCATCTGAAGGCTTGTTTCCTTCCTAGAAAATATAAGCTATAAGAAAACTACAAGTCCTTATAATTGTGCTTCTATTTTATGCCTACTCTATATTGCATTGATGTGACTATATATGAAATATTGTTGCAAATTAGATAAACTTTAGTCACCATTGCAAGAAGGAAGATAGTGACTATCTACAAATTTAAAATGTAAATATTTTAAAACATCAATAACTAATGAACTGAACAAAAATCAACATGTAGTGCGTAGTCGCTTCAGACGTGTATATACAGAAATTACTTTTGTAGATATACAGGGTTATTTTTCAAAGAGTAGCCAAATTTTAAACTTAAGTTCAAATATATAAATAATGATATACCGTTATTGCAGTTTCTAAAATACGAGTAAATAAGGCTTCCACTTTTATTTTAAATTATCCCAAACTGAAAGTGATTTAAAGGCAACAACGACCCTTACGAATGTGTGCGTGCGCAGTAAAATCAGTTAAAATAATGCATTACCACGAATTTTGAATTTAAAAGATAAAAAGGACAGAATGTTTGAGATTTTTTTAAATTAATTTTTCTCCACCATTTGCCTATATTACTTATTCTGAATCTTCTCTGCAAATTTGGCCGGTTATTGCAAAATAACCTTGTATACTTAAGAACCCTCCTCCTCATTCACAATTGTTTTGGTCTTACTACACTAAACCCTTCCTCTTTCACTACTTGTCTCTTTGTTATTGCTCTTCTCAGCTTGCAAAATAAGTTGATGTTTGTGGAAAAAATAGCTGGTATTTACCTTCCTACTACAATACTTTAATTATTTTAAAGTGCAATTACGTAGGTATAATACAAAATTCTATTGTTGCATTCCTAAATTTACAAAATAAAAATTCGCTATTAAGTGTGGCAATTTCTTTCAAGATGTACTTTTGGTAATTAAGATCGAAGTCGACTTCGGTGCCAATAAAGGTGCCGTTCATAAAACGTCCGAGTCCTAAGGCCGAACAACGTCGTAACTCTGGCAATTAAGCCGAATTAAAAATAAAGTCGAAACAAACGCGAGCCGTACAGCTGTTGATTAAACGCCATCTCGCGGCGACCTCATCAATAACAACAGTTTAATTAAACACTTTTATAAAGCAACTGAATAGCCGGGACTCTAGTCTCGGCTTTTAATTTGCTTTTTTATTAGTTTTTATATTCCGTAATTTTTTGCTTAATAGAGTTGACTGCGAGATCTCGGCGAGGACTCGCCGCTAAATGGGGGTTTGAAACAAAGAGGTCCCACGGCTCTGATGTTTGCTCCGCAAAATAGGAACGAGCTTTGTTTGAGAAATATCTAAATAAATATATTTCTAGAACATAACTAAGTAAGCACACTAAGTGACATAATAAAATAGAACTGCTTCAAATATCAAGGAGAAAATTTGACGAACTTTATTACTCTCATTAACTTTAACATGTGAAGATCAAGAAAATAGTATCAAAATCTACGGACAAAATAAGCGTTTCCTTGTTTGATACGCGTATTTTCTGAAATAACATGAAAATTTAACTCCTGGTTATGAAATGAATTAAACACGTATGATAATTTAATTTGTTTAAGCGGCTTGTTAATAATTATATTTTTATCTTTGCCATGAAGTCATATTACCATAAATTTGACATTAAAACTACCCTAAGTTTTAGCTAATTAAACATCGTCTCTAAAACTCACCTGCATGCGTGACACCCTGCTTATATATGAACGAGACCCTAGTGACCAAGAAATGGCAGAATTTCCGTTAAAAAATATCGAACCCTAGATCCTACTCTGTTAATGTTATGCGTTAAGTTCAAAAGACAATATTGTGGGAAACGATAAAAGAATTTACAATGAGCTCGGAGTTAGACAAACTGCAATGAGTTAGAGTTTGTATATATTTACATGTGCAACGGAAACAAAAGAATTATAGCGAATTATACCTTTCCTTAAAAGCATCAGCATTAAGCATTTGTGTAGAAAATGTTTCAACATTTTGTTTCTTTGTACATTTAAATAGAGTCTATAATTGTATGCATTAATTTGCCTGACCGCTGACCAAATTTAAGGACTACTCAACCCAAATAATAATTAAATTAACATTAAATTAAAACGGCTATAAATTTTGGTCAGTGCGATTGAAAGGTGTAATTTGATTACAGAATAGTACGGAATAATAGTTACGATACATTTTAATGGAATTATTCCGAGATAAAATTGACATAAAATTGTAAGGTTATATGAAAATAAAGGTAATACATTACATTTACATTGATAAAGACTAAAATGACGATGAGTGTAATGATAAAGATGTGGTTTGTTTCGCATATTTATAATTAGTATTAATAAATAATTCATCATGCATTATTATCATTACAACTCATATTAGTGCATGGAGTGAATTTGACATAATGATGCACAATACCAAGCTAAACAAGTTGTTGATGTCTATATATTCTGGTTCATATTTTCCTCAATCATATCTCACGACAAATAAAAAATAAGCGTTGGATGATACTTTGCTGGGCAAATTTATCCATAGATTTATTATTTTATTCGAATTTTACCATAGCTTTATTATTTATTATTTTATTAGCAAGTTTAACTGCTTAGTTTCGGTCTGAACGGTATAATGATCCAGTTATGCTGTTGTAGTCGTCAGAGGTGACAAGGCGTCTGAAGCCTTATTTGCATGAAGTTAGGAATAGCCGTTCAAATAAAATCATGTTTTATTTCTAAAAACATAAATTATAATAAAGTATTATAACCTTGTCAACTATCAACATTATTAAAATATCATGCATACAGGACCCCTTTTTAAGCATATGGCGCGCATATAGGAATGTGAGATTTGGCATAGATATTGTTAACTAGCTGTTCCCCGCGACTTCGCCCGCGTGGAGTTGTTTTTCACAGAACCCTAAAATAAAAACAGCCCAAGTTACTCATTATAACATCAGCTATCTGCCAGTGTGTATAAATATTGACAAATATTGACATTAATATTTATACGATATTAACGTCACTCAATTGTTTTGCCTTCCCGGAATCCCTCCACTAACACTTAAACTTTATGGTATGGTATTAAAGTTCAAATTGACTTTTAAATATTATTACGAAGCTTTTGTATAGGAATATAGAAAAGTGTTGTTTTTAGACTTTTTCAGGCAATTTTTTTAAATTTTCTCTCCGTAAGAATCTTCGTACTTCAAGAAATATTATAAAAAAAGAATTAGCGAAATCGGTTCAGCTGCTCTCGAGATTTGCGCTTAGCAACACATTCAGCGATTCATTTTTATATTATAGATATTATGTGTAAAAAAGTAAGTATAAACATGTTATTACTTTAAGAATGTCAAATACTAATTGTCTGCCGTCAAACAGTTTCACAGAGTAGAGATTGCCGCCAAGGAATTTTAAAAAGTTGTCAAGAAATAATTACTGACAGTTTGACGTTATAAACGTTATGTTCCCTTTTCAAGTCAGTGGTCTCTGTGTCAAGGCAAAAAAGCGTTTATTTTTATGTTTTGGACATTAGATAACTGTGTTTTATATGTAAATGTTTACATGTATTTTATATATATATATATATATATATATATATATATATATATGACTAGCTGTGCCCCGCGGTTTCACCCGCGCCATCACGTGTCCGAGGTGCGCGACATGACCTAGTTCAAGCATTTTATAACGGCTAGGGTTTAAGCGTCGTTCGCCCGCCCAGCCAAGTATTGAATTATTTTAATTTTACATTATCTCTTAAACTATGAGTCCAAATAACATGGTATAAAGAACAAAGTATATCTTCATAAAATTGTCTTGATGATGAAGTAACTTTCGTTCGTAAGGATAAATAGGCCATGCCTAATAATAACGCTCATAAATCACTTTTATTTTTTTGTCACAAAATACCAAATTATGGCTTATGTATAAGAAATAGATATATGGTATTGCGGACTTTTTTAGAAGGAGTAAAGGTCTATATTTTTCTAGAACATTGTATTTACGTATCCCTAACGATAACACCAGCGTACGCGGATAAATCATTTCGGGAGTGCTTTTTCTTCTGACTTGCTTAACAAATATCTATATTCAAGGCTAGCTGAGTAATGTAGCTTAATTCTAGATAGCCTGTAATATTCCACATGAATCTGGCTATAATATACAAAAGGAATTTTTCAAATCGGACTGGTAGTTCCAGAGATTAGCGCGTTTAAACAAACAAAAAAACAAAAAACTCTTCCGCTTTTTTATATTAAAATAAAAAGTATAGATTATATATCGAGGTTTATATATAAATTACATATTATTATCATATTTAATTATTTAAATAATTAATTTAAGTGACTTTAGCTTTCTTTTTTTAATTTCGTTGAATGTCTTTATTTCTTCACTTTTCACATATTGTAGACTATAAGTTTGTTTGTCATTACAACATGTTCCGTAAAAAATATTATTTAATTATAATATATATCGTAACAAGCAATTTTAAGATGAGAACAAATTAAGCCAAGTCATGTACCTATAAGTAGCGGCCCGAAAGTCTAGCGGTGACTGTTATTGCGCATAAGTCGAAAATAAGGTATGAAGGGGTAGTAAGTGGGTCGTGGGGCGAGCGTGCGTCGTTTGTACGCGTTGATTGGCTCGTGTGTATCGTTTGCACGCGCTTATCGGTTCTCCAGTCGCATTCGTGCAATTCTATTCGTGCGTGACAGTACCCATGCGCAGCTATCCCCTCCAAGTTTCACTCAGCGCTAAACTTACATGCTGCGACTTTTAATTAACATAACAATAGATTTTTCTTAATGAGACACAATATTCGCAAGGTAAAATCACTAGTGCTTACAGAGTGCAATAACTAAAACGGAATGATACTGTGTCGCTGGAAAACTGCCAGTGTATCTGGCTATCTAGTATGCTAGGTCGAGTTGGTTCTTCTCACGTAATCATTTTATGAATGTTATGAGGTTCACGTGCACAAGATACGGCGTGCAACGACCGCCGTATTATTTATGTGTTTCGCGCACTGTGTTTAGAAATAAATGGATAAGGTTATGGTTTCTAAATTGTATTATAAAAGCCTTCCCAGAAAAAAAATTGCTTATTTTATTTCCTTTGGTACTAAGTACAATTATTAATGTGTTAAAATATAACATATAAAACCTAGAACAATTAAATATTTTCTAAGTAGAATGGCCTCTAAGTAATTTTAAGAAATATTTTTAACTTTTAATTCGAAAAATATATTAAAATCATTGAAAATATTTATATAAAATTTTACAATAATGCAGAGAGCAGGTCTACCTCTGAACATAGGAAAATGTTGAGCAGGAGACTTTTGAGAGGCTGTAATGAATGAAAATATTTACAAACTGAATATGACTTAGATGGTATTAATCAGGAAGTAGTTGCTGTAAAAAATCAGGCAAAAGTAGTTAGTTGGACGTTCGTCAATATCAGTTAGAGCCTTGCTGCAGCTATATTAATAGTATAGTTGTAGCACGAATTAGTCGGCTTGACCGGGGAAGGACCACGCTCTCACTGAATACCTGCGAAAATAGCAGCTTAATGCTGCTGTGTTTCATATGGTGAGTGTAGAGAACCGGAGACCCTTTTTACTGGAAAAGAGGCATTCTATCTTAGTCCTCACGGCTGACAAAGCATCTGCATTTTAATTCGCAAACGAAGATAGATGTGGATGTCTATGGGCCACAGCAACCACTTACCATCAGGTGGACTGTGTGCTCGTTTGTCAACCTTATTCTATAAAAAAATCCGTAATGAAAAACTATCGCTTTATAAATTTAAGAAAAAAAAACTTTTAACTGATTTTTGCATTCAAAAGTAGTTTTGACTAAGGCCGTTGAACAATTCCACTTTTAACTGCAAAAATACTGGGTAATAGTGATTTTGACCGAATTACATCGGTTAAAAGTGGTTTTGACCAACAATGTTAGTCAAAACTTCTTATGACTTATACTTTTTGAATTTCTGAAATTAAAAAGTTCTATTTCTTCAATATTATATTTTATATCATTATAATGTACGAACCTTAGCCTACTGTAACTTATATTGCAAGTATTGACCGATAGTCTGAAGTTTAAATCAAACAACACCACTTTTGACTAAGAACGTTGGTTAACAATGGTGTACTACTAAAATCAATCGAAACTGTTTTTGACTAAGGGTTTCGATCAAAACCATATTTGCCTGATTTTTGAAGTCAAAAGTCGTTTTGACCGGTTTTGAGTTTTGACTGTGACTTATACATTATTCAATTAAGTTAATCTGTAATTTATGTTCAACAATTCTCATCTACACAGCACCTTTCTCATTATAACGTGGCTGCAAAGCTTGGAAACTACTTTTCATCATAGTTTTTATAAAGTCGCTCCTCCAGTTGCAAACATTTGCGTTGAAAGAGTTTTCAACACGATTTTGCAATTGAAATTGAGCGAATCTGGCTACGGGAAGACCGAGAAATCTTGCGATGCGTAACGTAATTGTCCATTTCAACTTATCCTTCTTGTTTGAAATATTTAAATTTCTTCCTCTTTGTTTCAAACAGCAAAACGCTTTAGGGTTTTATATTGTTGTTGCACAAGAAATAATCTAGAATTGTTTTCTTTATTCTTTGTAGGTGCTGTACCATTTTTCTCAATAAACTTGCCCAAAACTCATTATACAAAAATATGAATCTTCATGTTTTCATATCTTTATTTATTCTTAACAACCTGGGCCTCTGAAAGCATTTGAAGTATTGGCCACGCTTGGCGAGCGGACCGGTGATCACACACTTTTTACACCGCATCCAGTTGACGATCTGGATATCCTACATTTTCTAACTTGATTGGCCTTTGTGTGTTGTGTATTTTAGAAATAAAATTTAAAATGGCTCAGTAGATCTGAAACTGGGTGGTATAAAAACAAGATTTTATAGCACATAACATATAACTAGCTTTCATTGCTAGTTATAGATGAAAAATTAATAATTCAAGATTTGATAATGGTATCACTATTCTATCACCGTTGGCAAATTTTGAATTATTAATCGAAGATTTATATGCTGAATTTTCATTTGGGAACCTGCATGAATGAAATAAAAACCAAAATGTAGGACCCGTGAAGGCTGCTAATTCACGTTAGTTTTTATAAAAATAAATTATAAGATTAGCGTTGGAATGTATGTAGGATTTTTTTACAGTATTGACAATTTTTAACTTGTAAACAGCTCTTAATTCTTTTAAAAAAATATCTGTTTTAGAGTTAAAAATGTCTGTTAGTGTTATTTCCATTTTTTTAATAAACTGAAGTAACTAGTGCTCTAACGGTCCACCTAGTGGTATGTGCTGTATCTCGTGGTCACCTGCAACCAACCTTGAAATCCTCCCACCTAGTAAATACGTTCTACAGCATAAATAAGTTAGTATCATTAACAGGCACTACCATTTAAATATTTGCGCGGTTTAATTCTCTACTGTGCAAACATTTGCATGATAAACAAGCGATTAAGGAATTGTAGCAATAATTAAAATATTTACTGTTAAAATTAACAACACGTGCTTGCTTTTGTTTTATGAATTTGCTTTTAAATAATATTACTTTTCTGCCGACTTCAAAAAGGAGACGGTACTCAATTCGACTGTATGTTTTTTTATGTGTTTTACCTCAACTTTTTACTGGGTGAACCGATTTCGATCTGGTACTTCACATGCGGTCCCATATGAATTTGATCAAGGATAGACTAATAGTTTTTGAGTTATTCTTAATAGTTTGTACTGAAGTCGGCTGTACAAAATTTAAAATTTCAAATTATTGAGCAAATAAGGCCTATCTTTCATTTACCAGGTGTTAAGACTCTTGTTCTGTCTAGGAGTCCGTCTTGTTAGGTATCCCCCCCTTCCCCATCTTACTGGTTTCTGGCACCAAATAGCAGTGTACTGCCGTGTTCCGATCTGAAATGTATTGAGAGCCAGTATACCTAATTACAGGCTGTGTGGTATTCCATTTTAGTCCTCAGAGATGACAACGCGTCTGTAGCCTTCTTCGTTTGAATTTGGTTGCAGGTGTTCATGGTCTGCATTAGCCACTAATCTTCTGGTGGACTGTAGGTGCGAAGTCATTTCAATTTTATAAAATAACTTACTGCACGCAAAATAAAAATAAAAAACACCGGGAACAAAATAATGTACGTAAAAATTATTCTACATTACAAGTACTTTCTCTTAATCGCCTTACTCGTGTGTTTATATTACGTTAGGACGTGACGATAAAATTAAAATAAGCAGCGCTATAAAGTTGTTATTTTTAAAAGTAAATAAATAGCAGATTTTAACCGTTATGACGGTAGCAAGTTTTTATTTGTTTAAGTAGTAAAATTTGCGGCCAGTTTTACGCAACTAAAATATAATGGTAATTTTATTAACATCTTAACCTTTCAGTTTCAGTGGCATAAAATGAATGTGTTATTTACAGGCTGATAGGGTTAGCAATTTGGTCTAGTGTTAAACCAAAAAACAATAAGTAATAACAATAACTAGATATGTATATGTTGCGGTCAAAAGTGGTGCGTAGTTTTTTATCGTAATAATATTTAATACATTAATTAAAATGAAGTGATAAGGTATATTTGATATATATTTTATTAAAAGTATATTACATATTTTATTAGTAGGCCATACACAAAATTCTCAACGTCACCAAGCGTTGTGTCATCTACGATAGGTGAAGACGATGATCTATTTATTTACGTACAGATACCAATTTGTGTGCGTATATGAAAATGTCGATTTTATGGCAATCAAAATTGAGCTAGACACATGAAAATGAATCTATACACTGTTCACACTTCATTGATTATTCATCAAAATAAGACCATTACTTTCAGAGAAGATAGCAATGAAATAATTCATCAGCGTTGTCGAAAAGAAGACTACGTGACGGTCCACCACAAAACATCAAACACAGTTTGGGAAACATTAATTCCAAATTTTAGACTGTTAATTCCATTACAACAATCACAGGAAACTTAAATGTATTAGTGTAATGATAGAAAAAAGAGTTATTAAATAATATTTCACAATGAACTATAATAATTATATCTAATCAATGGTGGTCAATTTAAGTTTGTTTAAATGCTCGGGTCTAGATAGATAAATAATTTTAAGTGAACTTATCTGACTAATAATAACAAATGTAGTCAAAAAGAGGGAAATGAGGAAACAAAATTCTCACGAAGGCAATATATATAACGAATAGCATATGTTCAAAATTAACAGTTCTAGACGATTAACTCGATCTACCCGTGTGTAATAATCCCGTGTAACATCTTAAACATAAATGATGTATATGTGAACGCCCATGGACGTAGTGGTTAATTATCGACTGACCGCACTAATGTGATAATGTCTAAAGTTCCTCTTTGATGAGTTCATTGAAACGAAAGCTTGACTTGTGTTCTATTAAAGTTGAGCCCCGTATTAAGAATTCTGGATAGAGTTCAAGGACTTAGATTTAAAGAAAAGAAATATTCGAATTTGAAATGAAATCAAACGAAAAATATTTTTAAGTCCCGACGCAAACAGAGGGGTGTTTAATGTTTAACGTGTGTATCTCTGTGTCTGTATATCTGTCTGTGGCATCATAGCTCCCAAACCGATTTAGATTTAGTTTGTCTTTGTTCGAAAGGTGACTTGGTCGAGAGTGTTCTAAGTATGAGTAAGAAAATCTTTGCAGCCGTTTGAAAATCATCAGCTTTTTGTTTCGGATTTTTTAAAATTTTCAATTTACTTAAATGTATTTTTCTAAGTTCTTTTTTTTGCAGATTTAAAATAATATGCACACTTTCTTCTCATACAAGTTTACTAAATACATTACTGATATTCAATTTCTACGAATATTTACTAAGCTAATCGTGTATTACATAATAGCAGACGTTTAAAAAATAGCCTATAATATTCCCACTGCTAGGTGCTAGGTAGGTATAGAGATCTGGGGCTGTGTATGTCATAAATATGTTGAAGTTATTTCTCGCCTTATAGAGGCGGTGTATGATAATCACCATACTGTGGGTGTCATTTTGCATCGCAAATATCTTCCTTATGAGGCAATTTAAGAAGGTTTATGTTCAGCCTTTGATAGGCAGTAATGAATAAATTAATTTTTATATTTAGAAGAGACGTTACGATAGTTTTCTTCGACGCAGTATGTTTGCCTTTGTCACCAGTCACAACATGTTAAATCCGTTTTAAAATAAGTCAATACCTAGTTTGGATTCTACCTTAACATGCATGATTCAGAAATATAAACATATGACTATAGTGTAATGAATAATTATACCTGCCAAGACGCATCTCGAATACGAATCCAATAATACAATTGTAATTGTAGACTAATTGCATTATTGGGGGAGGCCTATGTTCTGCAGTAGACTTGTGAAGGGCTGTAATGATGATGATGATGCCACGTCTACCGACACCTTTTCCATTTTACTGAGATACATATAGGATTTTTTGTCGGATAACAGTAACCGTCTCGAATTTTTTTTCGTTTTAATATGTCACTCGGATGAATATAAAATTATAAAAACAATAAAAAATAAGGAATAATTCTCCTTAATGTATCTTTATTATTCAAGACGCCTATTATTTTAAGTTACACTAGTGAGTCAAATATACTCGTACGTGCCGTAATAAACGTATAATATCTTGGGCACATTCCTAAAAAGGTAAAACTCAATTAGTATTCAAAGTAATTACATCTTTTAAATTATATCGCGCTCCGGTTAGGATGCGCGAGCGTCGGTAACAAGACAGCATAATGATACAGACCGGCTTTTGTCTGTGTGTTTCACCACCTGCCTAAACATTACTAGGGACTGGAAACAACTTACCATTTTCAACACTCAATATATCGATTGTTTTTAAGAAGATATCTTTTTAATACCAGGAAGACCAATTCAGCAAGATTACAAAGTAGCAAATCATAGTGACGTAATGATGTTTTTTTAATTTTTTTTATAAGAATAAGCGTGACAAACAAGCACACAGTCCACCTAATGGTAAGTGGATGCTGTAGCCCATAGACATCTACATTTATCCTCGATTAGGAATCAAAATTCAGATGCGTTGTCATGAATGCCTCGTTTGCAGTAGAAGGGGTCTCCGGTTCTCTACAGTCATCATACGAAACACAGCAGCGTGAAGCTGCTATTTTACGCAGGTATTCTGTGAGAGCGTGATCCTACTCCGGTCAAGCCGACCCATTTAAAACATGTCCTAGTAAATTTCGACCACGGCAATATATTCCGAATATCTTCCGAAGATTAACTACGCAGGAAATATTATGACTCTACAAGGAAACGGGCAATCACAGAGAAACGCACTGATTCTAATGGATGTAGAGCCAGAGGCAGTAGCAGTGGTAAAGGACAATCACAAATACAGTCAGATCCAAAACAAACAATTTTCGTTTCGTAAAAAAAATATGACCCATGGTGGGTTTCAAACAAAGGAATCAAAATGAAGCAGTCTTTAATGACATTGCCAAGTGAAATAATACATAGGATAAAATTCGAAGCTTGAAAAAAATATTAAATGAGCAAAAAATGTCGATATACAAAGTTCGAGGTCGACATCCTTATAATGATGTCTTGTTAGCGGCTGTTAGTCATTTCTTCCTGCGTTGAAGCGACGTTAAGGAGAGCGAGACTCTTAATTTGTATTTTAAAGGTGTGATTTTTAGTACCGCCAGGAAGTGTTAAATAATTATTTAAATCGTTCCTTTATCGGTTAAGGTTAAGCAGAGTAATTTATACCTTAAATAAATTGGATAAATGAGAAAAATAGGCTTTCTACATGCAGTTTAAAATATGCATGACAAAAACATTGCTGGTTTTCCTATTTTCTGTAATTCTACCTTAAGGCTTATAAGAACAAATCTAATTGTATACGCTTTTCATCGGATTTGGGTAGCATTGGAAATATATGTGCCACTGTGTTCCTACTTTATGGTGACGCGACTGTTGATAATGTGGTTCCAGGTTCGAATTCCGGGGTGAGTAAAACCAAGTATTGGTTTTTTTGACAAAAAAAATATTTTCAGTAGCAGCCCAGTAAAGTCTTCGCCTAATACCTTTCCGGTCGCGTCAGATCGCCATCACATCAGACAATGATAGCGCACCTGTGCTTGCGCACACATTCTGGAATAAATCTTGCATCTCTTACATGCATCTCATGCTCAGTAACTCATGCTCTTGCATAAAAAATGAATCCCTGTTGAGACTAGCACTTTGATCAAATAAAAACAAAAAACAGTTAACTTCGAGTGATAACACTCTCTTTTGTTCTACTTTCGCCGCATATTGGGAGGGCCATGGGAACTCTTTCGCACTTACCCGTAACCCAAACAAGGTTGGTCACGTTGAGCCCCAAAAAGGAAAGACGTTGTCCTCTTTAGAAGAGGAAAACTTCTTCCCTTTTTTCTTTTCAGGTGAGTTGTAACTTAATTCAAGGTACTTATACCTTCCTTCGCGGCCTCCAATTTCACCTGCGCACCGGACCTCTTGAGTCTAATACACGAAGGCTATAGGAAAAACGAGCACTCGTAAGCACTAGGCTTTCAGACATCAGCGGCGGATCTGGTATATAGCTTCGCCGCCAGTGACATTCGGCTGTTTAGAGTAGGGAGAGCGGCACCTCGCAACACCATCATTCCCGCTGCCCCATCACCATGACGGTGCGGTCTCGCCAAAGTCGCGAAGGATAGGGCGATGGGCGCATCGCCATACCAACAGTCCTTTTACCTCGCGTCTCCACCTCGGCTGCAGCGGTAGGGGTAGAGGACTTCCCTCTCGCCTCAGTCCACTAAACTGTTATTTGAAGTATTCTTGCCAAGCTACCTCACCTCCGGCCAGTCATGTGCACCGGCTTCCTATAAATTCAAAATCCCTGAGGAGTCCAAAAATAGTGTGATGATCAGACATTTAGTCATATGGTGAATATATTATCAAGGTGAATACTTTAAAAAAAGATCGATACTAGTAATTAAGAATAAATGCTATAAATTTTGAGCACCGAGTTGATTTTGGCATGATCCTCGAATGCTGCTACTTTACGCTGAAATTCTATGAGGGCGTGGCTTTTCCCCAATTCAGCCGACCAATTCGTGCTGCAGCGATAATACACAGATGTAGCGAATCACTATCACGTACAAAACGTAGATCAGCTGCAACTATAATATCCCTAGTTAAAATCGATCTGGAGAACGTTATATAATTTTTTTTGATTTTGTTATTTCAGTCATAAATTGTTCGAGAATATGATCAGTGTAATATATTACGTTACTTCTCCTTCCTATCAACTCGTAACAGCTCATGGCTAAATATGTACCGCTTCCCGTGATTGGGAAGGTCTGCCGTAATCGCCACGCTTGGCAGCACGCGTTGTCAGCCTCCGCTATTACCCTGTCACCGGTGTTGATATTTTGTAAAGTCCACTGCTTAACATGGATTGTCTCTATGTTTATCTATGTCTATGTATGTATTTACCACAGATATAACAGATATAACGTTTAGCAGATTGCTTGGCAATCGCAGTTTTATATTATTTTGAGTTATTATAGGTAAAGATTCTGCTGCCTATATACTGTTTAACACCGTCGCCACGTATGCCACCACGGAATGATATGGAATATTGTATTCTCTTATGCCGCCACTATACGGCGATTTGGAGCAAAGACCGCTTATTATCGAATTTCGTATGATCTTTCTGGCACTTCCCAAAGTCATATTACATGGCTACGTTATTACTGTTAACTAAATCCAAACAAGAATTTATAAACAGTTTTCTTCTTACATTTTATTAGCCGGTGATTGATTACTATCTCACCTGGTGCCTGGTGGTAAGTGGTGTGTAGCCAAAGATGGTAAAGCGATTAGTTTAACTTAAACTTAACAAATAGATTTACGGGAAAATATATTGTTTTTCAATTCACTTATCAAAATGTTATGTAAACACACGTGTAACGTCTAGAACTTTTTATATCTATGTTCCTACTAAGTATGTTCTTATATAACCTTTAACAAAATTATCGGCTCACAAACATTTCGCTTAACTACATTATCCTCTTTTTGAGGCGACAAAAACAAATAGAAAGTTAGAGCAACTTCTCAGTTCAAACGAACTTAAAATATTAGATATTTTTAGTTACTAATATAGTAGGCGCTAGTCGTAAATCATACGACATATAATTTATGGAAATATTTAGCACGACTGGTCTTTATTGTACCACCATTTATAATTCAAACAGAGTGTCAGAATATTGCCATACCTTTCCAAAAGCACGCCTTTGCCGGGACATGGCGTATATCGTCCTCTTTGTACTAGATTTATAGCTATTTCATGAACTTTATTTACTTTTATAGATGCTTGATGCCGAAGAAGTGTGGGCTATAAATAACACTGTGAGGCGACCGAGACACTATGTAGCTTGCAGCGTAGTGAATACCATTTTCCTCTTATTATGTTTTCGGATATAAATTAACGAGATTTATAGAGCCTTCTTTTGAAAACATTCTACCGCTACTTTTCCAACAATTGGAAGTGATTTTGATTGTGGAATCTACTCAATTGTACGAGGTATACGAGATGGTTATCATGAGACATGGCAGAGCGAGCATTGTTAGATAAGCCTTGGTACTACTGATTACTTAAAGTTTTATTACTGCATTATTCTCAATACATGTTTTCGTGATTTATATACTTTTTGAGGTTTTAACCGTACGTCATAATTTAGCTCTATATTGATTATTAACTATCATTTATTTTTATTTATTTAATATTTTACATACCTTATAATAAGGGATGTAAAGAGCGGACTTAATACCTTATGACATTCGCCACCAGTCATATGAGTAGCTACGCATCTAAAACAGTCTTATACTCTACTGTATTGTTGCGATATTTTCATCCGTATTGTTTTTGAATTTCGTTTCTTTCTTCATCCTAATTTAACTTTGACTTATACGTTGGTATTTAAAATTACATTTCATTTTAACAATGTAGTGACATTATAAGAGTATCCACTACCCCATATCATGCCCTTGGTGTCGCAAGAGGCGAATGAAGGCCAGTAAACCAGGAGATGGGCACCAGTATTATCTTCATAACAGCTGAATAAAAAATAACTGCGGCTATCAACCAAAGAAGGGATATTTGCCAGTCTTGGCAACGATGTTAAATATGTTGTTATTATCTTTTAATATCTACACAGTGAACATCTAAAATATTGTTGTGTTGAGGCATCTTACTCTTTTTATAACTTATTCATGCCAATTAACCTTTTTGTTATTATTACTGAGAAGAAATCCTAGATCGAAAAGTGCACTAGTGTTTAAATTTCTATATCATTGTTCTATTAGTGAAGAGAATAAAAAGCGTTTTTAAGGGGAATTGTTTCGACGCTCTATATTTTCGCATTTTTAATGAGAAGTTATTTTCAAGCTCATTTGTAGACGCAGACATTCGCTTAAAAACGTGATTCATAATTAATAGGGCATGATGCCGAATGTAGATGTGTAGAATTGTAGTATTTATTGTTTTACAATGGGTTCTGTTCGTAAGTTTCTTAATTGGTTTGTGTTTCATTCAATGGCCCCTTATTTATAAGAACAAGCGCGGACAGTGCGGGGATTTTTTCAACTTTAATTTGTTTACGATATTAGAGTTCCAAAACGTACAATAAGCAGCTATACTGTTCGCAAAATAGCTATACGAATGTAATAATGTATAATATAATATTGGTATGAGTTTCAGTTTCAAAGGCAGACATCATCTGATTCTGAATATTTTAAACATACATATAAATATATCTGAACAATAATTAAATGAAAACATTTACATCATTTATAATTGCAATTGTTGGCACTTCGTGAAACCACAGCTTAATTTTTGTAATTTGTATACACACTTCTTGTTTGTTTTTTTTTTAAATTGTCAATCAACTACAAGTGTATATCCAAATCACAAAAATGAAAACATTTATAATCTATAATAACTGTTTATTTAACGCTTTAGGTTTTTAATATGTGTTAGTAAATTTTTGTTAGTCCCTACTATAGTAGTGTAGTACTCGTAGTGTAGTACTGTGGTAGTATAAGTTGGGTATGATAGAAGAAGCACGAGAGTAGAATAAATGCTGTAGAAATGCGATCATTGAGGAGTATGCTAGGGCTGAATCTGAATAACAGGGTGAGAAATTGTGTGATAAGAGAAGAGTATGGTTTGCAAGATGCCGTTGTGACCAAGATTAAGAAAGGAATGCTTCCGTGGTTTGGTCATGTAGAAAGAATGAACTAGGAAAGAGTGACAAAGCAAATTTATATTGCAGATGTGAACGGCAGAGTCGGGAATGGACGCCTTAGACGATGTATCGACCAAATTGGCGATATATTGAAAATGGTACCCTTAACCGACAAGCGTGTATGCGTAGATATTATGGATGTAAAGGAGGCGAGAGAGGTGTGTAGTCTCTGCCTGCCCCTCTGGTTGACAGGCGTGAGTGTTTATGTTATGTTATGTAAATTTTTTTTAATAAAAAAATGTTAAGTTCCAAATATCAGCCGTTTGTAAGTTAATATTCCCATTGTTTGTGTATATAATATAGTACATAAATTCAATTGTTATAAAAAAGATTCTGAGAATTATATGCAAATTCTTATGATGCTTATTGATTAATGCTAATAGCCTTGATGTTTTCGGTATCTGTTAAATTTGTTTTAATTAATACTTTTAAACATAAATAAGAACATCATTTTACAAAAAAAAAAACAATAAGCTCCGAATTAAGAGTCCGTCGGTACTCAAAAACAATTCCGACATCGTCCAAATTTAACAAGCCGCTTATCATATAATTTGGGCCGGGAAACCACTTTATTGTTAGGCAGCTGGTGCGCGAACCGCGCAACGTAACAATTTTCACATTTAAAAATAACCATAAGACATCGTCGTATAAGGTCGCCTTTAAAGTTTATTGGGTAGCCATTAGTCCGATATTAACAAGCCCAAGACTGAACCGGCTTGAATACGACGGCAATTTGTAAATTGAGAAGGGACCGAAGGCCAAGTAAATGTTTTGAAATACAACTTTAATTAGCTTTTATTAAAAGTAATACATTTTTAAACATTTAAAAACACCGTTCACTGAGTTGGAGCTCTGTGCCGACGTGCACCCGAGATTATTATTCAGCAGTAGTTTAGTCTTGATTACGAGTATGATGGAAGCAACATTCCTACAATACATTTATAATATATCGTGGGTACGTTGGATGTGAAAGTTAATTAAGGAAACTCAATAAAGTTTTAGAGAACTACCGAATGTTAATTTTAAAAACTGGTTGTGTATTCAATAATCCGTTTTTCATTTTAAGTCGCAATTCTTTGATGAATTACAATAAGAATTAAACTCATAAAGACGTAACGAAATACAGGAACACACATTCTATCACTTTTGTGTAATCAATAAAATCAAAATTTAAAAGCGAGATATAGTTTGTTTTAAAAATGTTACCCACACACTAGAAATTCCTCTAGTGTCCTTTTATTGTATCGTGAAGGTGCACATACGTAAATTACACGTAGACAAACATCAATGGCCTAGAATCTAAGGATTATTTGTAGGCCATACCATTACTTTTACCATGTGGGAATCAAACCTGCGGCCCACTGTGCCGTATTCAAATAAATATCCGTTTGCTACGTAGCAGTAAATCAAGGCAAAGCAAAGGCATAATTAATATATATTTTTAATAGGTAACAAGCGAGCACACAGTCCACCTGATGGTAAGTTGTTGCTGTGCCCATAGACATCTACATTTATCCTCGTTTACGAATAAAATGCAGATGCTTTATCAGTTGTTAGAACTAAGTTGGAATGCCTCTTTTCCAGTAAAGAAAACCGGATTCTCTACACTCACCAATTGAAACACATTAAGCTGCTATTTTACGCTGGTATTCTGCGAGAGGGTGGACCTTCCGCGGTCGAGCCGACCCATTCGTGCTACAACTGTACTATTAATATAGCTGTAGCATGGCTCTACCACATATAAAAAATATTAATTAGAAAAATAATCACATTTAATTATGCACACAATGTGTCATCTAAAAGAGTTAATTAGGGCCCAAAAAGCAAGTATTTTCCCAAATATTAATAATTTTTTATACCAATATTTAAATTATTAATTTTAGAAATATTGAACATATCTAAATTTTAAATTTTAACCTTTAAATAAAACTATTTTTACGGATTTTATCGCGTTTAATTAACTTATTTTATATTCCCGACGTTTCGGTTGCTTTCCAGCAACCGTGGTCACGGGGGACTGAGGTGATTGACGTCCCGATGTCAAAGTTAACCCGGAGTACCTTCAGCTTTTTAATTATTAATTTTGGTCCGATCTACGCAGAATGAACTAACTGTGTCTTGAAGTCTTACAGTGGTATGCTTGGGTTTAGTTTTAATTTTATGAATTACAGGATCCCAAGCAGGTGGTAGTACCCAGCCTCCCTCTCTATTGAAATTAGGATATTTTTTAATTTCAATAGCCTCACGTATCATCCTTGGCAGGAATTGATGTTCTTTCGCGAGGACTTGTGGTTTATCAAATCTAATGTAATGACGGGGGCCGTCTAGGATATGATCACAAACTGCAGACTTCCCGGAACGTTGGTGCTTCACGTCAGCTATGTGTTCTTTTACGCGGGTTTTTATTGATCGTTTTGTTTGCCCTATATATGAGAGACCACACTCACAATCAAGCTTGTATACTCCTGCATCTTGTAGAGGAATATTGCACTTGACGGATGGTAAGAACTGACTAATCTTCTTCGGCGGCTTGAAGAATGTTCTAATAGAAGCTCGCTTCAAGATGTAGCCAATCTTGTCTGTGACACCTCTGACATATGGTAGTACAGCAGGTACACGCTCGACTGTGGCCGGCTTCACTTGGTCACTGTGACGTAGGCGCGGAACCCGAAACTTGTTGTCGTGCAGAACCTGCTTGACGTGCTGAAGCTCGGCGGCCAGGTGTTTGCTGTCACAGATCCCTCGTGCTCTCTGCAACAAAGATTTGCCCACGGTAGCTAACTGTGAAGGGTGATGGTGGGATTCACCGTTTAAGTATCGGTTTGTATGGGTCTTTTTTCTATACACAGTGTGACCTACGGTGTTATTAGGATTTTGAATGACTAACACATCTAGGAAAGCTAAAGAATTATTTGCCTCTAACTCCATAGTAAATTGAATTTTAGAGTTTATGGAATTAAGATGTTCTAACAATGCAGTTACTTTGTCTGATGGTAAAATTGTGAAAGTATCGTCTACGTACCGCTTGTAGAATGTAGATTGTAGATTTATTTACAATTTTAAAATACAACAATTTTTATCGGATGAAAGTACGTACGTAAAGGTCAAAACAGACCCTACAACTAATACGCTTAAAACAACTAGCGATCTAATAAAGAAATACTCCGAGAAACTGAATCTAGACGTAAATTCGATAATACCTACGTGTGCCAAACCGCCGAAGTTGTATGGGTTACCAAAAATACACAAACCGAACGCTCCATTACGTCCAATAGTGAGTCAGATCGATTCGCCAACTTACAGATTGGCTCAACACTTAGCAAAAGTACTATCACCACTCAGAGGACATGCAAGAGCACACACTAAGGATTCATACCATTTTGGCAGTGAGATAAAAGACCTATGTCTTACTGACAATGAAACTATGGTCAGTTTTGATGTTCAGTCTCTATTTACATGCCTACCTGTTGAAGACTGCATCTCAATTATACCTAGGAAACTAGAGGAAAACAACATGCCAGCAGAATATGCAGTAAGGAACAGTTTTACAAGCAAGTAGTTGGTGTTGCGATGGGCTCACCGGTATCTCCCATTGTCGCCGATATTTTCATGGAGGACTTTGAGGAGAAAGCCCTGCTTACTTCACCAGTAACTCCAAGTTTCTACAAGCAGTACGTAGACGATACTTTCACAATTTTACCATCAGACAAAGTAACTGCATTTTTAGAACATCTTAATTCCATAAACTCTAAAATTCAATTTACTATGGAGTTAGAGGCAAATAATTCTTTAGCTTTCCTAGATGTGTTAGTCATTCGAAATCCTAATAACACCGTAGGTCACACTGTGTATAGAAAAAAGACCCATACAAACCGATACTTAAACGGTGAATCCCACCATCACCCTTCACAGTTAGCTACCGTGGGCAAATCTTTGTTGCAGAGAGCACGAGGGATCTGTGACAGCAAACACCTGGCCGCCGAGCTTCAGCACGTCAAGCAGGTTCTGCAAGAAAACAAGCTTCGGGTTCCGCGCCTACGTCACAGTGACCAAGTGAACCCGGCCACAGTCGAGCGTGTGCCTGCTGTACTACCATATGTCAGAGGTGTCACAGACAAGATTGGCTACATCTTAAAGCGAGCTTCTATTAGAACATTCTTCAAGCCGCCGAAGAAGATTAGTCAGTTCTTACCATCCGTCAAGTGCAATATTCCTCTACAAGATGCAGGAGTATACAAGCTCGATTGTGAGTGTGGTCTCTCATATATAGGGCAAACAAAACGATCAATAAAAACCCGCGTAAAAGAACACATAGCTGACGTGAAGCACCAACGTTCCGGGAAGTCTGCAGTTTGTGATCATATCCTAGACGGCCCCCGTCATTACATTAGATTTGATAAACCACAAGTCCTCGCGAAAGAACATCGATTCCTGCCAAGGATGATACGTGAGGCTATTGAAATTAAAAAATATCCTAATTTCAATAGAGAGGGAGGCTGGGTACTACCACCTGCTTGGGATCCTGTAATTCATAAAATTAAAACTAAACCCAAGCATACCACTAGACTTGCATTCAAGACACAGTTAGTTCATTCTGCGTAGATCGGACCAAAATTAATAATTAAGAAGCTGAAGGTACTCCGGGTTAACTTTGACATCGGGACGTCAATCACCTCAGGCCCCGTGACCACGGTTGCTGGAAAGCAACCGAAACGTCGGGAATATAAAATAAGTTAATTAAACGCGATAAAATCCGTAAAAATAGTTTTATTCAATGTGTAGTGTTCGCGTAAATATAAGAAATCATTATTTTAACCTTTAGATATTTGCTGCCATGGTTAGTTTCAATGAAAACACTCGAATACTTTTAATTTACTCATACTTGTTAAAAATATGAATGACATACTTAAGCAACTCTTGTTTACAAACCATTGAAACGAAAGAAATACAAATACTTAGTCTAAGCTGATCGACTACTCGTATTAAGCTTTTGACAAGCATTGACATCGGTGTATGGTTATAGGCTTCTGAAATAAAGACAACTTCCATCTTTTATTTCTCTTCTTCTTCACGTAGATTTAGCGTTGTGAAGTTTATGTAGTAGTTTAAAAACACTGGATTGGGTTGTTTTTATAAAACTTTTTCTTTTATTAAATAAGAAAATAGTAAATTGAAAAAGTTATGATTAATTTTTAAATCTATTTAAATCCACTACCAATGTCAAATATATTTTGACAAAATTAAGGGCTCTTTCCGTAAATTCTAAAGTACGCGAGCACCTGGGTTCCTTCCCACTGGCACCAATAAAGTAGTTCTGGTCTACCACGTACTCGGCGGTGAACAAAATTATAAGCACTTCACAAATCTTGAAAAAGCTCGCTGTGCCGCCTAGCTTCTCGAATCCGTGTGAGCTGACTTTTTATATTGTATTACCCCATTTTCGTATCTCCTCAGTTTCAAGGCACTCCCCTTCTTGCCTCAGCCAGTATCGGTATCCTCGGAGTCGACATATCGAGTGACGTGCAGTTTCGTGGTCACTTGGAAGAGAAGGCCAAATTGGCCTCTAAAAAGCTTGACGTGCTCAGCAGAGCGGGACAGTATTTCATGCCGGCACACCGCCTGCAACTTTACAAGGCGCAGGTTCGGCCTCACATGGAATACTGTTCCCATCTCTGAGCAGGGACTCCCCAGTGCCAGCTCCTTCCACTTGACCGCATCCAGCGCAGAGCGGCTCGAATCGTCGACGACCGAACCCTTTCCGATCGGCGCGATTCATTGGCACTGCGAAGAGATGTTGCATCCCTTTGCATTTTCTTTCGCATCTACCATGGGGAGTGCTCTGAGGAATTGTTCGGATTAATCCCAGCCGCCAAATTTCACGAAAGCACATCGATGCAGAACTCCCGATACCATCCACACCATTTGGATGATTGGCGGTCCACCACTGTGCGATTTAGAAGATGTTTTCTTCCTCGCACGACTTTCTTGTGGAATCGATTACCATCAGCGATTTTTCCGGACCGATAGGACTTAGGGACCTTCAAGAAAAGAGCGTACTCCTTTTTAAAAGGCCGGCAACGCATCTGCAATTCCCTCCCTGGTGTTGCAGTTGTTCATGGGCGGCGGTAGTCACTTACCATCAGGTGAGCCGCATGCTCGTTTGCTCCCTCTCCTATAAAAAAAAATATCTAATTAAAAATTCTTTAGAGAATACTTTTAACTATGAATTTCCGCTGGTAACAGCTTGTAAACAGCTACATCATATAATACTCGTATCAAATACGTACATCATAAACATCATCACCGTTTGATGAATGTCTATTAACTTTTGAAACACTAACTGGGCTTAAATTGTATAATGTACCAATGCACCCGGCATAGACTGGTGACTCAACGTGACGGATGCATTATTTTTGTGTATCTATTTTTTCTTTTATTATTAAATTTGAATAACAGATTTTTGAATAAAGTAAAGTGTGCTTAAGTGTTTACCTTTTACACTGTTAAGCATATATCACTCATTTCTAAAAGGGTTTTTCAGCAAGGAAGGAGCGCGTTGGTGAAATCCACTTGTCCTCGTAATATTACAAATTCTCAGATATGCATGCTCGTAACGTTGTTTTCTTCATCACCGCGCACTTGGTGAATCGGCACATTAATAGTTTCACTCTTAATGTGCCGATTCACTAAGACCCCTTTTTACTGGAAACGAGGCATTCCATCTTAGTCCTCACGGGCGACAACGCATCTGCATTTTGATTCGTAATCGAATATAGATGTAGATGTCTATGGGCCACAGCAACCACTTACCATCAGGTGGACTGTATGCTCGTTTGTTACTCTTATCCTATAAAAGAAAAAAAAAACTCTTGCCTTCGGGGCTCGAACATACAACAACATTAAATGCAAGTGTCTCCGTGCTACCAGATACAATTATATAAAAACAAAAGTATTGCAATTTAATATTTGATAAAAAAAAATTTAAGCTTCTATGGATGACGTTAAAAATGTGTCTTTAGTATTTTACATTTATGAAGCGCAGACTTGATAAATTACTTCGAAGTACACAGACCTAAACATCAAAACGAGAGTAAAATTACAAAATATTTTGATAATAATAATTTAAAATTTCAATGACTAAAAGTGAAATCTTAAAGCATTGTTGTAAGTTTTACTGCACCATTTGTTCAAAGGCAATAAATATTATACAAAAGTAGTGTAGAATTATTCACCAACACACCAATTGGATCGTAAAATAACTGGTGTAAACATTGCTTATAAAACAATCTAGGGCACTAAAGACACAAACAAAAGTTTTCTACGAAATTCTGTGCCACCCTTTTGGCTTCCTTAAATTGTTACAGCCATAATAAGCCGAGTGCGGGCATGTGACTTTTATAGCCGGCAGTTCTCTCGAGTTTTGGGAATAGCATGTTTTGTCACCGGAGTAATTACTGGGCACGGTTGCGGAATACAGTCCAACAATGAAAGACTAGTAAACATATTGCGTACGATGCTGTTTATATTGCGAATATTAAATTGTATGTATAAAAACACACATATACATATATATACAGTATACACAGTATACAGTATACAAAAACTATTTGATAAGGGTTAAACAATAAAATTGCCGTTTTGATATTTTGAATTAAAGTTAAGCCTGGTCGAAGATACGTGATTAAAACATTCACTAATATTAGAACATTCTATATTTAAATTTTATATGAAATTTTATTGTTTCAATTGCTTTTACATTCAGTTCTTGAGTTAAAAATGAAGACCTAAAAATTTGAATAATTTTCTAATACTGTTGCCGACGTGGTTCCAACTTCCAACGCAGCAGAGAAAGTTCGCAATAATAATGAATGACTAACGAAACCACGGTGCATTTTTGTGTATTCGCTTTCGTAGTGGATACTCCGACTTAAAAAAGGAACTACGAGGAAGACCTGGAACTAAGGAATTATCATCAGGGTTGATGTTAGTTTCCTCACAATATTGATTCATTTGGACTAAATTGGTAAAATAAAAAACTCGAAAATGGGTACGTTGTATTTACAAATATTTACAGAATATGATAAGGAAATCAGAACAGAATTATAACGTGTAATTAAAAGTGGAGTTTCTACGATAATCACAAGTAAAAACGCAATGGCTCGACCCAGGTCTAATACCGGAGAAATACCCGAAAGTGAAGCTCACTCACACAAAGTAATCGTAAGTGTTTGATAGTGATTTCATGGTGAAATTTACTGTGGCTTTTTGAAATCCGGTGTATTAACAATAGCAGATATTTGTGGGATTATGAAGAACTTCAACCAATAATGGAGAAACCTTCATAGAAGCAACCACGACTTATCAATTGTTCTTCGCCATAATTCCTTCATGATAACGCAAGACCTCACACTACTCCAAAACCGTTTTAACATTACAAGATCTAAAGCTTACTCCCGAAATCGTTTTCGTATTCAATTCAATTTTCAATTTAAAATAGGTTTTTTTGAAACTGATTTTAAAATCTTACTCCGGCAATTCGAATCAAGAAACATGATCGAGTTATAAGCAAGCGTTATCAGCGCCGTTAGTCACATCCGGATATTTCATTATCCGGAAATCATTTTTAATAAATTAAAGTATTACTTCTTGAATATTTTAATACAAAAATAGGACAAACTAATCAAGAAATAGCGTTCCCGCTTACGAGTGCCAACTAGCAACGAGCAGCTGAAGTCTTCCGTTATGATAATTCCAATTTGAACCACTATTCGATTGTACGCTAGCTACGAATTCGGGAGTTCGAAATTTAAATAAGTTCGAATAAAATTTGATTGGTACTCAATTCTGTAGGGAGTAGGCCTGGCTTCTTTTTTATAGGATAAGGGTAACAAACGAGCACACAGTCTACCTGATGGTAAGTGGTTGCTGCGGCCCATAGACATCTACATCTATCCCTATCCTCTATTACAAATTAAAATGCACATGCGTTGTCACTCGTGAGGACTAAGATGAAATGCCTCATTTCCAGTAAAAAGGATCTCCGGTACTCTACACTCACCATACGAAACACAGCAGCGTTAAGCTGCTATTTTACGCTGGTATTCTGTGAGAGCGTGGTCCTTCCCCGATCGAGCCGACCAATTCGTGCTACAAATATGCTACTAATATAGCTGCAGCACGTATAGGCTCTACCACGTAATATAGCTAGACTTAACCCAAATAGATTTCATTTTTCTCCGTAGTTTTGAGAAAAAATTCTTAGGAATCGGTTCACAATTACTTTATAGACCAGTAAAGTCCAGAGTTCTATCGCAAAGGAATAAAATGATCATCCTTCGAGATGGCAGATATGTGGATAATGAAAGTAAATAATTTCATACTTATTACCTTACCTTAATCTTGTCATAAAAGGTTGCTAAAGTTATTTGATGCACGCGCTACCACGCCGGATGTTCCACCAAACACTCTTTGCCCTAAAACATAAATTAATTGTTTTATATGATTTCTGATATAATATTCTTTATTTTGTTTTCGTTAATACTGACGTTTCTACAGTCGCTAGGCAAGATATCTCGTAAGTAGGAGATTGTTATATTATCGCCATTTATCGGAAGCCTTGTAAAAGAAATTGACCTTAATGTACTAATGACCTCCAGACCGAATTTCGATCAGTCTCAACGGAGAGTAACCATCCACGCAAGGCAGGATAAAAGTGGCGCACTCTCTATTCTCTCACTCTCATATTCCGATGGGATAGTAATCCGATACGACTGGTGAGAGACCTAGTGCAGGACCAACATCTTTATTTGCTTTCCAAGGTATGGTGGCGAAACATCGCTACAGGGAATTTTTAGACAGGAATATCTAATTACTGATTTTTTGCCCGACTCGGGATTCAAACCCGTACTACAGGATCAGCAGTGAAACTTACCACCACTAGACCAACAATACAGTCTTACACTCTTTCCTTCGTAGTCCATTAAGGAATTAATCGTCAAATTAAATATACCTATGGGATGACATGGGGTGATTATTTTAATAGCCGTGCTACCACGTTTAATAACTACAGCTTATATAGGTCTCACTGATTCTCACAGGCCTCTTCACATATCTGAGACGGATTTTTTGGCAAGAAAAAGTCCACCGCGCTACTCCAATGCGTGTTGGCGAACTTCACATGTCTTAGAACGATTATTTTTTATATATTTCTGACATCCAGTTTTTCTCACGGTGTTTTACTTCATCGTTGAGCACGTGGTAAATGAACACTTAAAATTTTCCATTAACACTTTCATTGGTTCCGGTGAGTGCTTGCGTACTGTGAAATTTACAGGAAACGTTTAATCCTAAACTATTAAAATGAAACTAAGCTTTACGGATTTTATAGCGTATATTAACTAGTTTTAATTCTACTTTACAGCACCCATCTTCACGGGGGGACTGGGTGAGTCATGGATGCTATAATGTACCCAAAACGTCGGGATATTAAAATAAGTTAATATTTAATATACGCTATAAAACCCTTAAAACTTAGTTCCATTTAAATGTACATGTTTCATTTAAGTTTACATTGTATTGTTTTCGTAAACATAAGAAATTATTATAAACCCCTAAATTGGTACGGTTCTCACATAAATATTTCTTGTAGAAAGTGAATTAATAAAAATATCAAGGGTAAGTTTTGTTTTTAAATATCACAATTATCTAATCTAGCGGTTCACATGATAGTTTGTGTCCATATACACTTGTGATTATTTTCATACGAAGAAGTTCACTTGAGTGTTTTCACAACTGACGATTGATCTGGAATTTCTCGCAGCCTCTAGTTATGCAGGCTCCATTGTTGTAATAAGAAATTACAACAAGGGAGCCTGCTTCATTCTCACCTGCATGCGTTTATGTACACCGATGACGGCTCAATAGAGACAAATTAATGGCGGCATATCTTTCGAATTCCCTCTAATTCTACGGGTTAATGACAGATCAGCATTACCAGTGCACGTTTATTGGGGAAGACAACATTCATTTCTCCACTGACCAAAAAAGTTTCGACATTATTTGAATAATTTGATACCGAGATAAATGAGACAAATGAATCTCCGTATAAGGATATTCCGGAAGAGCTAATAGCAGCTATCCGATTATGAAATGAACGGGTGTCAAAACCGTGCTTATGGAGCGTAAAGACAGCGGGACCATGATAGCTACAACCTTAATAAAGAAAAGTGACAACTAAAACGTGAGCTGATATTCAGCTAGAACCCTGAAAACTGGCGCATTCTTATAAGATCTATATTTAACAGTGGACATTGACGGAAAAGACTGATGACTACAATTAATATATTCAAAAAGAAAACGTATTTTTACTGCACGTACTGGCTAATAGTGATCGCTGTATTTTTAATTATAAGCCATACCTTGTTTTTTAACTTTATTTTGCGTCGTAAAAATGAAAATCGATCAGAATGATTGCTGTTCTGAGATGCGACAACCACTCCTTTTTTTATAGGATAGGATGACAAACGAGCACACAGTCCACCTGATGGTAAGGGATTACTGTGGCCCATGGACATCTACATCTATCCTCGTTTGCGAATCAAAATGCAGATGCGTCGTCACCCGTGAGGACTAAGATGGAATACCTCCTTTCCAGTAAAAAGGGTCGCCGGTTCTCTACACTCACCATACGAAACACATCAGCGTTAAGGTGCTATTTTACGCTGATATTCTGTGAGAGCGTGGTCCTACCCCGGTCGAGCCGACCCATTCGTGCTACAACTATACTACTAATATAGCTGCAGCATGGCTCTACCACGTACAAAATATAACTCCTCTTTGGGTTGGCTGAATTCTAGTTTCTCATTTAATATAAAAATTACTTAACTATATCTTTTTCACGTTTTCATTGACAAGCTTTCCGAAAATCAAACAAAAACGCAAAATGGAAATCAATTACTTGCTTAATTCTCATCTTTATTACAAAGTATTCTCCGGAGAGTTTCTTCAAATTGTCGTAAAGCTGTGTTACGTGTAATTAATTACCGTCTTAGTCGAAGAATTCCTTCCTTCGTTTCCCGAGACAATAAAACGCTTTCAGATTATGATATGAAACGTTGAAAGCTAATTCAAGTTGTAATAAATCTGAGACTTGTTAATTACCAAGACGTCTTCGAAGGGAGTCGTAAAGGGATTTTCCTTTTGTTTGAGGCGCATAGCATTGCCTACTTCAAAGGATATTTCATTATTAAGTTAGCCAGGGGCGTCCACGACATTATGGTATTGTTGAATAGTTTCCCCTCTTCTAAACTGCAAAGTTGTGTTTTTCTCCTGAATGTTAAACTGCTTATAAAAATTCTAGCCTTAGTCCTCGATTCTCTTCAGCCGCTTATTTTATTAAGAGCATCTCAAAGGAAAATATGTCAGTCTCGTTAAAGGAATTAAAAAGTTACCTGACTTTGGATTAACGTACTAACAAGTTAAATTTTCTTCGCCTTTAATCTAGCCTCATTAAGTATGTCTTGAATATTAATTACTAAATAAAAGGTTTACCTTACTTTGTAAGTACGTAAAATGTGAATATTGCAACTCGTTTTCGCTATAGTTAAGAGTTACTTTTTAATTGTCAGTTTTCAAATGAGCGTTTTAGTGTCAGTATTTTTATTTATTGATTTTTTGTAAACACTATTGAATATTGATGATTTCGATTAGATAAAATACCTTAGTTATATTTACCTTTATTAGTTCAGCATTAATCTAATTCGCTTAGATACGTCTCCCAAGATACTACATTTATTTAAGTAGTTACCAACTATCGTTACTAATAAATATCTAAATCAATATGACGCAAGCAATGCGAAGGAGAAGTCTCTAGCTAGCTACTAGTTGGTAATTGGTCGTTATAATAACCCCATTACTTGTAAATAATAAAATACCCAAAATATTTGATACAAACACCGTCCAAGAAGAATAACATAGAAAAACTTAATTAAAGAGTGAATAAAAAAGTTATATCTCTTTTTAATCACTGCAATAAATTGAACGTCTTATGTATATTATATGTTTACGGAGATTTATAATAAACTATAGTAGGGCTCGTGTGGAAATATGCCACTAATTTATCTAACCAACTCTGTCGTTTTATCCAATCGTAACGGGAGAGGGCTTAATATAAATTATTTTATAATTACACGCACCCCTCTCTTGAACATTATCATTCATACACAAGTTAAACGGCTATAAAAAAGTCAGAATAAACTGACCGTAAGAGTATTGTTTGCTGTGTTTCGATACTACTAATACCTACATAATATTATTTTATATCACCAATAGGCGCAGTTTTACAATGTAGGGGTCGACGCAAGCGGAGCGTAACCTACGTCGATTCTGTTCTATAACGAGCCTTCAAACTACATATTATTATGGCGTCACCATGTCAGTCCCACATCAAGCAAGCCTACATCCGCCCATATTCCGTTATTTCTTACCAACAATCTGACATCATTTGTTTAACGTCGTTTATTTAGACAAAGTTCTAAACAAAACTATTCTAATGACTTGTTTGTAATACTAAGAACAATGTCGCTTTAAAAAATTGAAGTAAACAGATTTAAATAATGATTCTAAAATGATTTTTTGACAATTTAATGTTGAAACTATCATGATTTACATTTAGTTACAAACAATTACTAGAAAAATGTACATCAGTTATAAAATAGCTTCTTTTTATAGAATTCGTTAATGTACTTTTAAGTATATATCCTTGCTTTGATTGATGAGTCCTATTGTCCCTCAATTTGTTCGACGGCAGATAACTGGGTCGGTTATAAATTAGAAAGTGATCCGTATTTGTTTATCTTAATTAAGATTAATAGCAATGTGTAAACGAAACAAAAACGTTGAAGCCGAATTTAATGAGTAAGCGATTTATCTTTTAGAAGTTAAATTTTGAACCATAAATATATACATCTTTATATTTAAAAATGACGTGTCACATTGTTAGTCCGCGATGAACTCCTAAACTACTAAACTGATTGCAATGAAATTTTACACACTGTGTGCAGTTTGGTTCAACTTGAGAGATAGTATAGTTTTTATCCCTATACGTGACCTATGTTTTAAATTACGAATTTAAGAATTGTTATATGACATAGGGTCGTTGGAGAAGGCAGAACAACGTCTGCCTGGCCGGCTAGTATATATATATACTGAGATTGACTTCATTATGACGACCAGACGACAACTGTTCAGTGATGTCTCCGTGATCGCGAGGGTGAAAACTGGTAGCGATCACCGAATGGTTAGAGGCACACTGAACCTAAACGTTAAGTTGGAGAGGTCTCGTCTAATGAAGTCAACGCTCCGTCCCCCTCGTGCTCTGTTCCAAAGTCCCGAAACCTTTCAGCTCGAGTTACAAAACCGTTTTCAGTGCCTGGAAGACTGCAATGAAGTGGACGATATGAATGACAAGCTCGTGGAAACTGTCCATGCGGTCGGAGCTAAGTTCTGCAAGACCCGCCGCAGAAGAACACAAAAACTCTCCGATCACACTCTTAATCTCATGGCTGTTAGACGGGAGATGAAGCTACATTCTTCAACAGACTTGACAGCATACAGGCATCTGAACAGACAGATCTCCAAATGCATGCGGCGGGACTTACGCAACTTCAATACAGCTCGTATTGAAGAAGCGATCGAGCGGAACCAAGGCTCCAAAGTCTTTGCCAGAGATCTGTCTGCCAGAAAGAGCCAACTGTCAAAGCTGAAGACAGAGTGTGGCAGCATCGTTTCCGGGACACCTGAGATTTTGAGTGAGATTGAGAGGTTCTATGGGCAGCTGTACACATCATCGTTGGAGCCACACGCAAGTGTGAGTAACGATTCAAGAGCGAGTCTCATCCGACACTATTCCGAAGATATCCCGGATGTCAGTCTGAGCGAGATTAGGATGGCTCTCCAGCACCTTAAAAACGGTAAGGCCCCAGGCGAGGATGGAATTACAGCGGAGCTTCTGAAAGCGGGTGGAAGACCGGTACTTGAAGTCCTTCAGAAGCTCTTTAATTCCGTCCTGCATGGTGGCATTACACCGGAGGCGTGGAGCGGAAGTGCGGTGGTCTTGTTCTTCAAGAAAGGTGACAACGCTCTCTTGAAGAACTACAGACCGATTTCCCTTCTGAGCCGCGTCTACGTGCTGTTTTCGAGAGTCATTACGAATCGTCTCGCGCGCAGACTTGACGACTTCCAGCCTCCCGAACAAGCCGGTTTCCGAAAGGGCTTTAGCACCATATACCACATACATACCCTTCGGCAAGTTTGACAGAAGTCCGAAGAGTACAATTTGCCACTATGTCTGGCGTATGTGGACTATGAGAAAGCCTTTGATTCCGTCGAAATTTGGGCGGTGCTGCAGTCCCTTCAGCGGTGCCAAGTTGACTGTCGGTATATCGAAGTATTAAAGTGCTTATACAGTAGGGCTACGATGGCTATCCGAGTACAGAACCAGAGTACGAAACCTATCCAATTGCAGAGAGGTGTAAGACAGGGTGACGTCATATCCCCGAAACTCTTCACCGCTGCATTGGAAGACGTTTTCAAGCTTCTGGACTGGAAAGGATACGGTATCAACATCAATGGCGAGTACATCACTCACCTTCGATTTGCCGACGATATAGATATAGTCCTTATGGCAGAATCGCTGGAGGACCTAAGCACTATGCTCAATGACCTCAATAGTGTTTCCCAACGGATAGGTCTTAAGATGAACATGGACAAAACAAAGATCATGTTTAATGTCCATGTCACACCTATGCCAGTAGTTGTTGGGAGCATCAGTAAGCTCGAAGTTGTTGACGAGTATGTTTACCTGGGACAAATAGTCCGACTAGGTAAGTCCAACTTCGACCGAGAGGTCAATCGACGGATTCAACTCGGCTGGGCAGCGTTCGGGAAGCTACGACACATCTTCTCGTCAGACATACCTCAAAACCTTAAAACGAAATTGTACAACCAGTGCGTGTTGCCAGTGATGACTTACGGAACTGACACGTGGTCCTTCACTGCTGGCCGTATGAGGAAGCTCAAGGTCGCTCAGCGAGCTATGGAGAGGGCTATGCTCGGAGTTTCCCTGCGTGATAAACTTAGGAATGAGGATATCCGCAGTAGAACCAGAGTGACCGACATAGCCCAACGGATTAGTAAGCTGAAGTGGCAGTGGACCGGCCATATAGCTCGAAGAACCGACAACCGATGGGGAAGAAAGGTTCTCGAGTGGCAGCCTCGTACCGGTAGGCGAAGTGTAGGGCGTCCCCCCACGAGATGGAGTGACGACCTGGTAAGACATGCAGGAAGTCGATGGATGCAGGTGGCTCAGGACCGTGCTCTGTGGCATTCTTTGGGGGAGGCCTATGTTCATCAGTGGACTTGTGAAGGGCTGTAATGATGATGAATGATGATGATGATGATATATATATATACTAGTTGACCAGGCAGACGTTGTTTTACCCTTTCCGACGACCATATGTCCTAAAAAAACATTAAATTCACAATAAAAAAATTGAAGGTCACTTATCAGGATAAAAACTGTCCTATCTCTCAAGTTGGATAAACTGCACATATTGTGAAACATTTCATTGAAATCAGTTCAGTAGTTTAGGAGTTCATCGCGGACAAACAACGTGACACGTAATTTATATATATATATATATATATATCACCACCAACTGTGATTGGCATTGGTTTCGTGTCGTGTTGGAGAAATTATTAGTAACTTTTTTTTCTTTAAGAAGGGTATTGTCAATACAAAGATTTTTATCATCATCATTACAGGCCTTCACAAGTACACTGTTGAACATAGGCCTTCCTAAATGAACGCTACAAAGCACGGTCCTGAGCCACGTGTATCCATCGAAAAAGATATTTATAGGTACGTAAAATTATTTTAAATTTATAAACTTGTGAAAGTGTGTACATCTGTAAAGCTTCAACCATGACCAGATCATGGATTGGCATGGCTAACTCTCGTTATTGTCGGGTCACTTAAAACTTCCGTGGCGTGTTTACGACACCACGCAAGTACTCGCGCTATGTTTTTATGGAAATACCATCTCCTGATTACTTTTCATGTCGTTAGGGGTAAATAGGTAAGATTATTTAAAAACTCTAGGTTTCTCCATGATTGAAAGATCCTTATATAATTGAAAGTTTTAGTGATGAAATTAATTATAATCATTCCTAGACTAGATCTGAAGTTTCATCGCCAGCAAAACAGTACTGATGCATTGGTTGTCCTTGCCAGAATTACATTAAAACAAAGATAATATTATGCATTTGCTAATAAAAATGAGTTTTACATGTTTTAAACTTTTAGTTCGTTGACAAAATCTTTGGTTTTTGTTTTCCAAATAAATTATTTACATTTAAATCTTATTCATTATTCAATTTATTCCTTTAAAGGTATAAAATAATTGTAATTTTATTTCAATTTACAATATTACAAACTATAATAATAAAAATAAAAAAATAAAAAATTAGCTCCCCGCGGTATCGTCATATCGTGCCAAGAACGCTGGCTGCGTTTCCTCGGTGAATGGCTATACTTAGTCTTTGAGCGAGAAAAGAACAAATTAATTAAGATTATTTAAATAATCTCAATATTTAGTTACGAAATAAGGCAGATTGTTATAATATGACAAAATACTTAATTTGATAATATGATTGAAATATAAATTCACATTTTCTCTCATAGGAAACATAGATCCCAAATTCCAACTTAAATAATATTGATTAGGGATTGTCCAACGACTCTATAGCTTTCTTTATTTGAAATTGATTGCAGGTGTCTATGGGCTGCAGAAGTCACTTACCATCAGTTGGACCGTAATTTCGTTTGTCACCTAAATCTTTTATAAAAAAGGAACTTCTCGTTCTTCTTGTTGTCTTAAAGATTTGCCCTTGCATTTTGGCCTGTGCCCAAGAGTGAGCCAGTAAAAGGCTGTAACTTTACTTTTTACTTTTGGAACAATACTCAGATCTGAAATGACAATCTTTTATGGTATAAAATTTGAGAAGATATACTTCTACAAATATACTAAATAAATTAGAAAAAATAATTATCGCTGTCTCAAGCCATTGCGTGTTATAAATCGAAAATATGATGTTTTAAATAAGTAATACATTTAGAAATTTAAATTATAACCTATTATACCTACTAATTTATTTAGTCTTTAAATATTGCTAAATTAAAAATGCGCCGAGTTAATCCCACCTCCTTCCCGTTTGGACGTTCCAAGCTCCGTATAGACTTCATTAAAAGCTGTAACGCGTGTACGTTGTGGCCCACAACGCAATCCCGAAACTAATCTCTTTTGTTTGCATTTTGTACGAGAGCCAAATCTGAAACGTAACTAGAATCAGGCGGAAGATGGACGAAATAAGCGCTCGGCTTGATTGTAGTGAAACTGTAAACATTTCAGGCATGTAATCATTGCGTTCCGCACACTCTCAGACAACATAGAATGTTAAAATAAAGTGTAATGAGATTATAATTTTATAAGAACTTTACACAACGCATTTCATTCAGAAGTATTTATTAGTTATTATTTGTAGTGAGGATAAAGATGTATTTCCAGCAAATTTCATTTTCTCGTTTAAAAAAAATAGCCGATTCAGCAGTCACCCATCCATTCGGTTTATGCTGTATAGCTGAATCATGTTCCAAATTGTGTTACTAATTTGTGTGACACTCTTTTTAGAATGGTTTGAGATGAATAAATTTTACTTTAAAATTTTGTTATTTTATGTTTACCTTTTAGTAACAGCGATGAAAAGGCCTTGAAGTAGAGCCTCGTTAGCTCAAGAGCTGGGGGCTTGCCTTAAATTTTGTAGTTACATTTCTCACTGATTACCAATTCAAATATTGTTCGCAAATAAATGAAATTATTGGATAGACTGTGAACTCTATTAACACGTATTAGGCTATTAATACTGATTATTCCCTGCTGTAAAACTCTTTGAAGTATTAGAAGCCAGTGCCCAGCTGTGCCCAGCTGGGGGACGTTTATAACCTGTTACTTTGAATTTACTTTAATTTCTAAATTTGCAAGCTCGAATGTAATGCGAGATTATTAAAATATATAAAATAATATAATGTTTGTTTAGGGTTGGTATTTCTTAAGAAGCTCCCAAGACGAAGCTCTCTTATCTGCCAATTGAAGCAGGTGATTTCGGGTTTTACTGTAGCGAAAGATAAAATGAAAAGAATAAATATTAGGCCTGTGAATGACTTATGTTGTTTATTTAAAATTATCCATTGTAATATTTATTTAGAAACTTTAAAAGAAATAGCTGCTTTACGTTAGTGAGTTTCGAATGGTGACTGATGACGATGGTATAACTTTGAATCTTAATCAGGGATTGATGTAGGTGTCTTTAAACCAGCAACCCATCTGAGAAGCGTGGTAATCTCCTCCGCCTCACCCACTATACTTTCAGATGTAGACCTAAGACGGACAGAGAGAGTATTTCACTATAGGGAGCTTTTAATTTTGTTTGGTTACAAACAATTGGTCGGATAGCAGCACTATCACTAGTACACCCTGCGCGTTTTAGTACTTTATGACAAATCTGTCTACCAACATGATAGCAAAAATGCAGAAGAATAATATGTTTAAAGAAGTTACATAATTCAATTATAATATAGTAATTATAATTATAATCTGAAAGTCGAAGAAGTCATCACTAACGTTCATGCGCTTTCATCATATATGTATACAAGTCTTGCTTATTTACTCATATATAGTAATTACATACTTCAAACGCTTTTTTTAATTTTATATCACGGTAAGCCTTTTTTATACTGTAGCAGTGCATCTACTGCTATGTATCGGTTTGATATGTAAGAGAGCCAGTAGAACAGACTAATTTTACTGAACAACGGATTTCACACTACAACGTACCTGTATACTTCTTCGCTTGAAGTCAGTTGCACCAATTTGTAAGCATCAATAACCACTTACTTTAATTTGTAAGTCGTTATTGCAGACTATGGATTGCTGCAAACGACTTCAAGATTTTGTGTCTGGACTGACTGCTCGAATATCATCTTTTAGTTTTTAAAATCGTCTAAATGCTGTAAGAAATAAAAATATACGGTAGCAAATAATTCATAAAAAAAGCAATAAAATGTATAATATATTTATTCGCATACCAAAATATTACATATAATATATTTACAATTTATATAAATACATATTATATCGAGTAGATAAATACAGATTTCCAGAAAAAGAATCGATCGACACTTTGACTTCAAAGCGCGGTATTTAGTTAAAAGAGTCCCGCATTTGCATAATCGACGTTTACCACGGGTGCATTGGCAGCTGATTTAGGTTCTATACGAAGTGACAAGGGAGCGCTTTGAGCTTATAAGGCAATATGTGGCGGTGGCTACTTTTATTTATCATCCTGACATGACAAGCCTGCGGTGTTTACACTCTGCTTTGAAAAGAGAATACACGTAAAACCTATGTGCGTTTTGTCATGGTTTTTTGTTTTAGCATGACCGTATATATTGAATTGAATATATGGAAATTGAATATTATAGCAAAATTCCCATTAAATAAAGCAAGGAAAGTATATGTTGTTATTGGAAAGTATATTCATTCCATATTAAATAGAAAATGCACAGGGATGCAACATCCCTACGCAGCGCCAGTGAATCGAGCCGATCAGAAAGAACTCGGTCGTCAAAAATTCGAACTGCTCTGCGCTAGATGCGGTCAAGTGGAAGGAGCTGGCACTAGGGTGCCCCGGCCCGAAGATGAGAACAGTATTCCATGTGAGGGCGAACCTGCGCATTGTAAAGTTGCAGGCGGTGTGCCGGCATGAAATACTGTCCCGCTCTGCTAAGCACGCCAAGCTTTTTAGAGGCCAATTTGGCCTTACCTTTAAAGTGACCACGAAACTGCACATTATTCGATATGTTGACGCCGAGGATTCCAGTGCTAGCTGAGGCAGCAAGGGGAGTGCCTTGAAACTGAAGACATACGACCAACCGGTTCTTTTAAGCGGTAAACACGCAATCTTGTGTCTTCTGGGAATTGAACTGGACTAGATTTAATCGTCGCCAATCCGAGATTTTGTCCAGCAAAGACTCGACTTCAGACACAAGTTTGTCCCGGTACACGGCGACGTTTTCCCGAGTAATATTGGCACGGCCGGTCGTCTGCATAGTAATGAATGTTACCAGTTTGCAACATATCATTGATATGCAAATGAAACAGCGTTGGTGATAGCACGCAGCCTTGTGGAGCAACAGCATTAGTAGGCTTGTAATTAGAGCATGCATCATCTACTACGACCTTGATGTTTCGATCAGCAAGGAAATTGGTGATCCAATTGCCCAATTTCTCGGGAAGCCCATAGGAAGGGTGTTTCGAAAGAAGATGTTATTATTTTAATCCAACACCAGCTGATTAGTTAACTTACTTACTTATCTTCACGCACAATCCCTGACGGGGTAGCCAGAGAGAACAGATCGCCAAGTGTCACGATCCTTACAAATCTCTTTCGCTTCTTTCAGATTCATTATCTTCTTCATGCATGCACGTATAGGTACTTTTGACCCTACCCTCTTCGAGCAATTCGCTCACATGGTCTTCGAAAGTTAGTCTCGGTCTACCTCGACACCTTTTAATATTAACTTTCGCGCTATATATTTTCTTCACCTTTCGGTCTTCACTCATTCGCTCAACGTGCCCAAACCACCGAAGCACGCCCTTATCAATTTTTGTGATAAGGTCATCTTTCAAACCTGCCATATTGCGAATCTCTTCGTTTCGCTTTCGGTCGGCCATGGTAACGCCGCAAATTTTACGAAGAGATCGCATCTCCACTGCATTCAACTTACTTTTATGCTTCTTCTGGCATATCCAGGTTTCGCTGCCATATAACAAAGTCGGTACCAACACTGCGTTATGTATTGCAAGGCGTGCACTCTTCGCTACGCCTTGCCTTTTGACTAACGCAGTCAGGGCACCATTGACTTTGTTCCCGGCAGCGACACGCCTGTCCACATCTAAATCATATCTTCCATCCCGGCTAAAAGCACTCCCCAAGTATACAATTTCATTTACCTGTTCTAGACATTCCTGATTTACCCATATTTCACACTTCGTTCTCTCTTCGTCCCTTTCAAATACCAGAACCTTAGTTTTATTAGCATTCAAACGGAGACCTTTAATTTCACATTCCTCTTTCATACACGTGACTAATGCCTGCAGTTCGGCCTCTGATGGTGCAATAAGCACTGCATCATCAGCATACAGCAGGCAATTTACTTTAATGTCACCCAATTTCACACCCAAACGACTATCTTTCAGCTTCTGTAAACAGCTGTCGAGATACAGTATGAACAGCCAGGAAGACATGACACAACCCTGCTTTACGCCCGTTTGGACGTTAAAAATGGGTGACAGGTCATGTCCTACCCGCACACAGGCTTTACAGTCACAGTAAAGAGACTACACAGCCCTTAACAATCGACCATTCACACCATACCCCGGCAACAGTTCCCACATTTTCTTCCTTACAACCTTATCAAATGCTTTCTCAAGATCCACAAAAGCACAAAAAATCTTCTGGTTAGCAGCCAGAAGCTTTTCCGTGATCATGCGGAGAGAAAACATTTGATCCGTGCATCCTCTTCCAGGTCTAAATCCGCATTGTGCCTCCCATAGAAATCTTTCCGATTTCTCTTGCATCCTACGTGTCAAAACCTTCGAGTAAACTTTACTTGCTAAACTGGTCAAGCTGATCGCCCGATAGCACCCGCAGTCAAAATGTGAACCTTTACCTTTATATAAAGGCACAATGACTGCGGATCGCCAATCATCCGGGACATCCCCCGTCCGCCAACACAAATTGCACAACAGATGAAAGCTGTCCCAGACGCGAGGCCCACCATACTTGACCATTTCAGCAGTAACTCTGTCTAGTCCCGCAGCCTTACCACATTTCAAACTTCGAATCGCACGTTCAATCTCTTTCATACTGATGACCTCAGTGTCATCGAGGTCCGGGTCTGGCGTACCAGTCACGGCGTCATCCCCGGATCCCTCACTAAGATCATCACACGCATACATTTCTCTATAATATTGGCTCCATCGCTGCTGATTAGTTAAAATTATTTTAATTTTAACTAATCAGCTGGTGATTCTCAAGGTTCCTTATGAGCTAGCAGTTTATAATCGATTCCATTATTTTGGAGAACAAGCTGACCAGTCACCTTTTTTAGGGATCGGGTGGATCAAAACTGTCTTCCGTGAATTCGGTACTACACCTTGGGAGTAGGAGTACCAGAAAAGATGCATTAAATCCAGTGCCAACTCTGGAGCCCACGTCTTCAGCACAATGGGAGGGACTCCATCAGGCCCACACGTCTTGCTGACGTCCAGGTAGAGGAGAGCTTTGCGAACCAAGCGCTATATAAACTGTGTAATTGGTCGGCGGTGTGTTCCCCTCGTCATCAAGAGTCAAGTTGGACGCAAAGAGAGAGCCCAACAGATTCTCCTTTGTGGGATGGGCCAGTGAGTCGTCCTCTCTATGCAGAGATGGAAGAGATGGCTGATAGAAGTTCCGTTGGGACAGCCTTGGCGAGAGACCAGAATTCACGAGTTCCCTAAGGAATGTGAATTAGCTGCTTGCCAATTCTGCCGATGTGCTCAGACCTTGCCTTGGCAATGACTCTCTTGAAGGGCCTAGAGGCGGAATTATACTTCTTTTTAAGAGTGCTGGTGTTTACATTCCGAGACGTTGATGCGTCGGCTCAAGCCCGGTAGCACTCCTGCTTATAGCGGGTTGCTATTTTACAGGGGCGACCAAACCATGGTTGGGATCTGCCTCCGATGGGTACCACAGAGGATGAAATAAAAAGTTCCATACCCTGAAGTACCACATCAGTAACAGAATCAGCAACAACCCTGGGATCTTCCAGCGAGAAGCAAACCCGCCGCCAAGGGTAGGATGCAAAAAAAGACCGCATACTATCCCAATCGGCCGACCTATAGTGCTAAATACGGCGGCAGCCTGCAGAATGCAACCGCGATGTTATTGTTAGTGGCACCACACTCTGGATAAGACAATGGTCCAACGAGCCTAAAGGAGCGTCGACGGAAACCAGATATCCGTTCGGATGAAAGGTCTGCAGAAGGTCCAACAGGGAAGGTGCATGATCCCCACGTCTGGAATTCTCGTAGGCGAAGTAACCAGCTGTGTAAGACCATATGCCAAACCAAAGTCATAAACAGATCTCCCAGATATAATCTCCCAGATCATAAACAGATCTGGTCGTGGATGCTCAGCGAGGGATTCTCCAGAGGTGCTGGTACCCTCCTGGGGTCTATTGTTAATCTATTGTTTAATTCCGCTACCAGGTTGATCTGGGGGAAATTGGGCCTCCGGCCACCTACACTCACCGAGAGAAACGCAGAGGGAAACGAGGCATTCAATCTTCGATTTTGATTTCTAATCAAAGATAGATTTAAATGTCTATAATCCCAAGCATCCACAAACCATTAAGAGAACTGTGTGCTTGTTTGTTACATTCTATAAATAAATATCAGGTCATTTTCGAGTCTTTAACATGAGTTTCTAAGAAACACGGACATTTGTTGAACAAGTACCCTGATATCATGACTTTGTTATAGTGAGTTAGCACCTCTGTTTGTATAAACAGAAACTTTAACAAGCCATGTACACCTTAATGATCAGTAGGTGCATATCAAGATGTACTTAATTGGATTTCGGTTCGTTAGAAAAGTGTTTGCAGGTTTTTCATCTCAAGAAATCTAAATTGTTTGTGATTTAGGAGCCTTATGCTAAAATATACTTTATGGATCTGTTGACACATGACCATGCCTAAATGAAGAACCTTCTCTAAAGAAAATTATGATTTGCAATATTTTGATCATTATATTGTTATTCAATTACAAGAATTTCTTCACTTAATTTGTTACGTGGGAGAGTCAAGCTGTAACGTGTTATGACTGCAAAACTGGCTCAGCTTGACCAGGGAAAATGTTTTGCTTGTTAATTAGAAGCAAAATGCTGCTGTATATCTTATGCTTGTGTTTGTAAAAGCCACGATGCCGGGTATTATGATTGCACTACGAATAGGTGGCGCGACCGAGAAAGGAACACCTACAGAATGAAATAAAATATACCTAACTATTTGTAAATTTACGTAAACGTTTTTTACACTAGTAACTATTTTTATTTAAGAATTTGCTATAGATAATGGAATTACTAGCATGTGAAGTAGTAACAGCTCATATTTAAATTTTGTTCCGATCTACGCAGTATGAACTTACAGTATCTTGAAGTCTTGCAGTTGTATGTTTGGGTTGGGATTTAATTTTATTAATTATGGGATCCCAAGCAGATGGTAGCACCCAGCTACCTTCCGCAAAATTTCACGAACGCACATCGCGTCAAAATTCACGATACCATCCTCACCATCTGGATACTTAGCGGTCCACGACTGTGCGTTTTACTAGGAGTTTTCTTCCTCATACGTGGAATTGTTTACCGCCGGCGATTTTTCCGGACCGATACGACTTAGGGACCTTCAAGAAAAGAGCATACACCTTTCTAAAAGGCCGGCTATGCTTCTGCAATTCCCCTGGTGATGCGGTTGTTCATGGGCGGCGGTAGGCACTTACCATCAGGTGAGCCTCATGCCTCATGCTCGTTTGCCCTCTCTTCTATAAAAAAAAATACTTACCATACAAAACACTGCAGCATTAAGCTGGTATTTCATGTTGGTATTCTGTGAGAAAGTGCTCCATCCATGGTTGAGCCGACTCATTCGTGATACAACCATAATGTAGCTGCAGCATATCTCTACCACGTATAAAATATTTATGTATGTGTCAACAAAAGCGTATTTGTTTTGAAACAAAATATTTATGAATTCTCATATTTACGCGAATACTACGCGTTGAATATAACTAATTTTACGAATTTATCGCAACAACTTTAACTAATTTTTAAGCGTAATGATGTCAAACATGTAAATCCCCTTCGTGTTCTGTAAATCACCCGAAAAATCAGGAATCAAAAAAGTTAAAATTAAATGCGGTAAATTACTCATAAAATTCGTTTTATCATATAGTTTTAAATACAAAATTTATGTCAAATCTATGAGTTAAAGAAAATGTTGTAGACCATAATTAAAAAAAATCCGTGAAATATATGTTAACAATTAAAAACTATGGTTGGTGTAGTTATGTAAGAAACCAGTGCTACTGTTCATTAATTAAATGTTCACCCTCGTTATTATCAACACCTGTTCTTGAAAAGCGTTTAATAATGACGTCAAGTAGCAGCTGTGAACGGTTGTGGCACTAACGTTGGCAGAACGTTAGTTTTCCGCTGTGAAGTCTGCAGGAAAATTAAAATTAAATTAATTGTATGAAGGCGCTGCTTAAATCACGAGTCCAAATCGCAATCTATTTCACTTACATGAACATAATGTTGTTATGACATACCGAAATAATTTAGCATTTTTAAAATTTCAGTCTAAATACACTTAAATCAGAAAAGTATTTTTTAAATATTTAGGTATGTTAATCACAATGTTGAAAAAGATGGTCAGTATTCAAGGTCAGTATTAAAATCAATTAATATAATCAATTAAAATTAATTAAAATCAGAGTGGACAGGATTCGGAAAGCTCTGAGTTGACGCATCGTGAACCTTTTTTATCGAGAGCGGAAGTGTTACGTGATCTTATTTGTACAATTCAGAAATAAATGTTATGAAATTAACAAGTAACATCTCCACCTTATTTACAGTAGAGCAAAGGCAAGAGGTTTTGTCTACAAATCTTCTTACCTTTGCTTGTTCTTTTCTATTCTTCTAAGAAGGCAGCAAGATATTAAGATGATAGACGAGATGGGTCTCAAAGTACTATTCATAGATGCGATGAATAAAGAGAAGTCGATTTGTTTAATAATGTTCCGTATCCAGTAAAGCTTACCTTATGAAATAACCTTGTAATGCCTCTCTGTCTGTCTATTTGTCTGTCTTTCTCTCACAGAAGTTATTTTCTGATAGTGTTTCGCGTAAACGATTGAAATTTAGCATAGTTGAGAAATGCGGTTACCTAAATACAGATGTAAGGATATATTCAAATTTACGATTGTAGTAGGTAGTTTCGGAGTGTAAAAGGGGAGATGAAAAAAAAACTTCTGATATTATTTTACATTAACGAACGTTAACATAAAAAAAAAACGTATAAATAGGTATTCTACGAAAATGTGAACACGATATTAATGGAGTTAATTATAAAATGTAATCTGAATCTATTCATTTAGTCGATTGCGCAAGCATCACGATCTCGAATGCGGACGGGCTTACCACCTTATTCGAAACTCCAGTCACTTCGCCGAATGATCGCCCGATTCTGTAATCAGTTCGCTTATCAAGATCGATATACGGTGGGAGCAATTGATGCGATGAATTGGACGTTAAAATAATCTTTTAGAATAAATTCACATTTGAATTCATAATTTTATCCGATAAGAATTTAATTTGTTTTCATTACCGTGTGAAATTAAATTTATAAGATTTTTAATCAATGTCACTTAAAAGATCGCTTCATATTTGTCAATATTAAAATTCGTTTTTCAACGTGAAATAAAATTAGAAAATATCTAATATTTTTTTATTATTATTGTTATAATTATATAACAAAATAAGTACAATCTTAACGAGCATCATTATTTTAGTAGGCTTTTATATCTTATGTAGAGCTGTAAAATACTTGTCTGACTTTTAAAATTTCTTAAATAAATAAATGAAGTGTCAAAAATTTGCAAATGATGACGTTAAATAGAATAGCACAATTGCGTTATTTGTCTGGTTTTGTTTTAAATATATAAATTGTCGATATAAAATTCGTTTTGTAGAACTGCAACTATCTAAGTGGAAATAAAAAATATATATTCCTATTTCCAATCGAATAAAATCAAGTCTCATTACCGGTGGCAGACGATAAAATCTTGAAGCCTGCATGGCTGCTCATGGCGTCACATGACAAAATGTCCACGATTTATAAAGAATTTTATCGAGATATAATCTCCAACTTAAGTTTGAATCCTAAATTGTATAATAAAGAATAAATAAAAATAAAATTGGGTTTGCGTATATGAGAAAATTGATTTGGTAAGAAACAAATAAAACCATTTTATAGTTTAATATTAAGTTAATAAATAATTTTTTTCAAGATATCCCTTGTTATTACTTAAAAAGGCAAGAACGTTTCAGTGATATAGTTGTACTGACCAAAATACACAAAACATTATTTCAGGTTATGATATCGTAATAGTTTAAACAAACCCATTGCCTCTGTAGGCATTCGGTACAGGCACCCCAGTTACGTGACACTCACACATTAGCACCAATATGTTACACTATCAGAGACATATCAGCCATGAGGTTGAGACTATAGTGACCGGCCGTGTGAGTTTGATAACGATGCCTTTACTCGCGAGCTATAACTCGTAAATAATCAAGGAGAGTTGGTTGCGCGATTCAAATGTCGCGTTTGGGTACACAATAGTTCTTGTTCGATGGATTTCCCATGTTTTGTGACGTAAATATAACTAAATGTCACGTGTGTCATCTGGTTTTACATCTAGTGTCTGTGTGAATTATTGGAAAGTTGGTATACGTGGTAGAGCCATGCTGCAGCTATATTAGTAGAATAGTTATAGCACGAATGGGTCGGCTCAACCGGGGCAGGACCACGCTCTCACATAATACCAGCGTTTAATAGCAGCTTAACACTGCTGTGTTTCGTATGGTGAGTGCAGAGAATCAGAGACCCTTTTTACTGGAAAAGAGGCATTCCATCTTAGTCCTCACGGGTGACAACGCATCTGCATTTTGATTCGCAAACGAAGATAGATGTAGATGCCTATGGGCCACAGCAACCACTTACCATCAGGTGAACTGTGTGTTCGTTTGTCACCCTATCCTATATAAAAAAACACGTATAAAAGCAACATTCTTTACGTGGATTAAATGCGGGATCCATTTCGGATTTTAAATGAGGATTAGTTTAGCCGCAAACCCACCTCTGTATAATTCATTTTATCTGTTTTTGGAACATTTAAGGTACGACCTTCTTATAAGATGTTTTCACCGTCGATGTTTACACAGACCATCTGCGTCAGCTTACCACTGGCCGAAACATTGAAGGTTACGACTTAAACGGTTACGGTTAGAACTTTAAATATGAAAACGCCCAGCAATATGTTGCTTCATTTTCTCACTTTCAGCTTGAAAACTTGTTCGAAGTACCTTTCCGTTCAGTTTTTGGGATAGCTACGTTTACGTTTGAGTTCACAAATATTTTTGGAGAAAAAATTTTTCACGATTATAATGATATTACTTACTACGCGCGTATTGTTTTTAATTAAATTCAAAGCTTCCAAAAGGAAGTTGATCCGATAGCATCTCTAATTATTGACACAGATGGTGACTACATCGTAGATGTTCATCATCATCATCATCACAGCCCTTCACAAATCCACTGCTGAACATAGGTCTCCCCCAAGGAATGAAACAAAGAAAGGTCCTGAGCCACCTGCATCCATCGACTTCCTGCATGTCTTACCAGGTTGTCACTCTATCTAGTGGGGGAACGCCCTTACATTTCGTCCGTCGGTACGAGGCCGCTACTCGAGAACCTTTTTTACACATCGGTTGTCCGTTCATCGAGCTATATGGCTGGCCCATTGCCACTTCAGATTACTAATCTCGGTCACTCTGGTTCTACTGCGGATATCCTCATTTCTAAGTTTATCACGCAGAGAAACCCCAAGCATAGCCCTCTCTCTCCATAGCTCGCTGAGCGACCTTGAGCGCCCTCATACGGCCAGTAGTGAAGGACCACGTCTCAGTTGCATAGGTCATCACCGGCAACACGCACTGGTTGATGAGTCGTAGATGGTCTATGATCAGTTACCTAAATAAAATACAAATGCCTCTTCAATGTTGCATTAATTTCTTGTCAACCCAGTATACACATGTTCGATATATGACCATGTAATTTCTTTTCGTACTGAGCTAAATTGTAATCTTGTCATCTTGTATGCTATTGTTATTGTAATCTGTCAGCGCAGATATGTTAGAAAACTCTGCACCCTTTTCACAATTCCGAACGATCCATTTGCTTCCGAGTGTCATTGAACCAAATTTCAATACCTGGGAGATTCTCATAATTATTCTATCCGTTCTACGGCAAATCTTAAATTGCTCACTTCTTTACACCGTACTAGTTACTTATCTCACTCTTTCGCCCTCACGGTCATCAAACTCTGGAACGACATCGCTCTTGACATTAAAAAAGCTCCCTCAATAAGATTGTTTTTAAAAATCAAATCCGTAAGCATGTGAAAAAAGCGTTGCAAGTTTAAACTAACACAGCTCTTATTTTCATATACATAAAAATGTATATTTCATAAATGTTCTAAAATAGGTAATATTTATATATAATATGTATACATATTTGGTAACCACGTATAAAAGTATGTATTTATTAACATATGTATATATTGTTTAGCCTAAAAGCCTTCTCGGTTTAGCCTAACGGTTGACCGGGAGAGAATGCCCTATGGCATTAAGTCCGCCATATGTACTACTTTGTGCATGAAAGCATAAATAAATACATTTTCATATCCTCTATAAACGTTTCAGCAAAAGATCTTTGTCTAAGCTTTATATCTGAAATTAAGAAAATAAATCTGATTCATTTCGTTCAAAAACGGTCCGTTGTTATAAAATTTTTAACGTTTCTCTACAAAAATGTTATAGCTTCAATAAAATTGCAATATTACCTTTAAACAATATCAAAGTAAGTCGTAAAACTGTAACAGTCGTTTAAACTGTTACCGATCAATACAAACATTACGATCACTCCGACGTACTCTTAGCTCCTATCGTTATACTTGACGATAATTTAGTAACAGCTCGCATTAACATACATGGATACTACTTTCGTCAATTTCGAAAGGTAGCGATAAACAAGAGATATCGCGGTTTTAAAAGTTGATCTTCGTCTGTCAAAGATGCCGGCCGAGCCACCCAAGTTACGTCAGAACAATCTCGGTTAGAGAACTTGATTCTATTAATTAAAAATATACCGTCTTATCTTAATTACGTCAAATACTCATCCAAGAGACCTTCCCTGTAGTAAGAATTTTTATAATCACTAATGAATACATTTATAATATTTAGTTAACATATTAAAAATATTAACATGCTTATATATTTTCATATTTATATCGTACATGACATTGACCATAAACATATTTAGCTTCTTCATTATAAGATTATCAGATATTTTATTATTGGTATTTATAGAATAAAACAAATTGTATTCAAAGTTATAAAATATAAAATTATTGGTATTTATGGAATAAAAAAAAATGTATTCAAAGTTCTATAAAATCTTGAATCATTATAATATATTTTTACCCTAAATTCATTTGTGTCTTTAATGTTCAATCATCATCATCATCATCATCATAGCCGATCACAGCCGATCACATGTCTACTGCTGAACATAAGCCAAGCCCCAAGGTATGCCAAAAAGCATAGCCCTTAGCCACCTGCATTGATTGACGACTTGGTAAAAGATACAGGAAGTCAATGGATGCAGGTGGCTTAGCACAGGACCGTGCTCTGCTTATTTGCAATACGTTGTCAAAATGTACATTTTTAATTTAATTTAAATAATTTTATTCAATTTTCACAGCAAAGATTAATATTAATAATATTTTAGTATCAAAACGTAACATTATATTTAAGTACATGTACCAAATTTCACTTAAGTTCCTAATTTTAATTAAATTGTATAAAACTTTTACGTTTGGGACTAAATATGATGGTAACATCACTACTGCCAAAGCGTCAAACAAATAAAATTACTTTATATGTGTATTTTGTGTTCCCGGTTCGCCTCCTGCTCATTAAATTTTATAATTATCATGAAAGTATATTCACATATCATTTAATATAATTGATATTAAGAGGAATTTGATACGAGAATGTTCCTGCATAAGAGCGAAACAGCACGCTTCATGTGCTCACGTGCATGCTTCAGACGGGCATAATAATATATTAACTCTTACCCTCTGCTGACTCTCCTGTATAGGATTCCTTAACTGGTATTTACTGTTGCCTTTTAGTATCTGTGTAATATATATAACCTACTTAGTTTTTAATATCAAGACGTTTATAACATATTATATATAGGTAACGATAGACATTATAGAAAAATTCTGCTGAGGTGTGTACGAAGAAAATAATTATATTGCTTGAGCCCGCGCATACGTTAACACTATCTTGAATAAATTATGACTTTAGGTTTTTATTTATTTGAATCTGAAGTGAAAAATGAGTTTACAGTCTAACTGACGGCAAGTGACTTTTGTAGTTCGTGGACACCTGCAGGCAACTTCAGACAATGAAGGTGCGAAGACAGGTGCGTTGTTACCTCTGGGAACTAAAAGGAAGGCAGTTTAACCTAATTATACTGCCTCTATACCGTTTACACGTGGACGCAGCAGTGCAAGCATTGCTATTTAATAGCGGAAATAGGTAAAAGGGTGGAACCCACTCAGACGGACCTAGGTGGTAGGATTTCTTTTTTGCCTAATCTAGTAAAATTTTTACTGAAATTCTGATAGTTATATATGTTACAGTCAAAACTCATAACCGGTCAAAACCATTTTTGACTGCAAACATCAGGCAAAAGTTTTACAAAGGACGTTGATCAATACCACTTTTAACTGATTTTTCCATTAAAAAGTAGTTTTGACTAAGGACATTGATCAAAACCACTTTCAACTGCAAAATATTGGGTAATAATGTAAATTATGTCGGTTAAATGTGATTTCGACCAAGAATGTTAGTCAAAACAATTTTTACTTATATTTTTTGACTACAAATCTTTCAATATTAAATTTTATATCATTATAACGTACGTAGCTTTAGGGTGGCCCAAGGGGCACCCCAGGTGCACCTTAACTGTCGCTGATATATGCGCGTCATGACCGATAGTCTGAACTCCAAATCAGGTAAAACCACTTTTGACTACAAAAATCAGTCAAAACTGTTTTTGACTAATGGCGTCGGTCAGAACCATTTTTGCCTGATTTTCGCAGTCAAGTGGTTTTGATCGGTTATGAGTTTTGACTGTGACATAAACAAAATTAAAATAAATATCGGTTCGATTCATTTGTTTAAAAAATATTGCTATACCTACTATTTTAATGCTCTTTCATTTTAATATTCCTAACAGTTCGAGCGATTCGCAACATACGTGAGCAATCAATACACAGTGTTTGCCTAAACATAAGAACTCTAAAATTGATGTTTCATATGTAAGCATTTCGTGTACATAACACTTCACACTATTTATTAAATATCTACAGTGATCTTGAAATGTTATACATACATTTCTTTAACTTTATTTTTTTTTAATTTTATCACATTCAGCGCTTTATGATATCGATGGTATGTTCGAAAAACAACATCTCTTGCAGTCGAACGAATGAATGTTTGAAAGCAAAGTAACTTAAAGCGCTTGCAAATGCCAATGCTAAGAAGATATAAAGCTAAAGCCGCATCAGCATATATCCAACGTTCTAAACAGTAAACCGGTATTCAGTTTCGCACTCCCTCATCAACTGCGACTCGCCTCAATCTGCGAACTTCCTCCTTGAAACATATTAACTAAGCAGTGCTTCAAAACTTAAGATACTTTGACAATAATTTCGTGTCTAACAGATGTTACTCGGGAAACGCTAAATTAAGTTTATAAAACAAATATAACTATTTTAATGTGGAAAATACCTACAAAAACAGCAAAAATTAATAATAATTCAAGGACAAACGTACATCATCTTTATCATCATCATCATCATCATTACAGCCCTTCACAAGTCCAGTGCTGAACATGGGCTTCCCTCAAGTAATGCCATAAAGCACGGTCTTGACAAACGTGCTGAATATTGAATAATTATATATTATCCAGTGAATATGGTACAATGTAACTGCATTCTTAGACTATATTAACTCTAGAGTAGAGACGAATAATTCTTTATCTTTCTTATATTAAAAAAAAACGATACCCCACACTAGGATTTTCTCCTGTATCGTGGAGTCAGTTTACAAACGTAAATTGCACAAGGACAAAGTTGTATTAATCCTTATAACACAATATGTCATAATTTCTAAAGTAAAACGACCTACTTACTGATATCTAAAAATATCTTACTTTGTTTTGTAGAGCACAAGGGATCTGTGATAGTAAATTCCTGGTCGCTGAGTACCAGCACGGCAAGTGTTGAGTTTGTCGTTCTTCAGGTCCCGTGTTCATATCACAGTCGCCGAGATAAACCGGTATCATTTGAGCATGTGCTGTAATATCTATGTCAGAGGAGTCACAGTTAAAATTGACTACATCTTAAAATGAGCAACCATAACACATTCTACAAGCTTCCGAAGAAGATTAGACAGTTTTCACCATCCTTCAATTATAATATCCCACAAGAAGCAGTAGTGTACAAATATTATTGTATACTTGGTCTCTTTTACTCAAGAGAAAGAAAAAAATATCTGTAAAAACTGCATAAATAACATAGTATATAGCTGACATGAAGCACTGACACTCCGCGAAGTCTACAGTACGTGAACATGTTCAGGTTCGTCCCCACCATTCAGATAATAAGTCACAAATCCTTGCGTCCAATAGGGCATCGGTCCCTTACAGGGATGATTCACGGGATATTGAAATTTAAAAAAAAAACAACCAATTTTGACTGGGAAGATGGTTCGGTGCTACCATCTGCTCGGGATCCTATAATTAATAAAATTAAATCCAAACCCAAGCCAATATACCACTGGGTGACTTCAAGATACTATAAGATTATCTGTTTAGATCAAAATAAATATTAATATTCAAAAGTTGGAGACAGATCAGGTTAAATATGACATTAGGAAGTCAATCACCTCATTGCTCCTGTGAGCCATGGGTGCTATAAAATACGTCGGGAATTAAACACGCGTTAAAATTTTATACAATACGAGTGAGTATATTCTGAATTCAAATCATTTAAAATCGAAATAAATATTAATATATAATAATAATGACAATATATGTATATGTATATATAAAATTTATAAAAAAAATGTTACTACTTAAAACAGCGTATATGCGTTTGCTCAGGTCCTAATTAGGCTGTAATGTTTTCTTTTTACAAACTAAAATACTTTAATATAACGTCGACTCAGGTCGCGTCATCACAAACCTTTGAAGCGTCTGTAGTCTAATGGCAGGGCGCGGACCGCGAACTCGAAAGGTCGTGGGTTCGAATCCGCCATTCGACTACTGTCGTGAACAACTTCTAACACAAGCATTTTAAGCTTACCAGAAGTGGTTAAAGGGAATATTAGTAATGTTTAATAACATTAGTAGTATTTAAAAAAAAAAAAACAGTGGTTTTCTGTATGCGACTTTTTAGGATAGTTTTTTTTGTAATATGGTAAATAAATAATATATATATATATACTAACAATGTTATTATTATACCGAATAAGATAAAATATATTACATAAATTAAATCTAACTAAAAAGTTACACGCAATATTCAAGTTAAAATTAAACGCGTAAATTCCGGAATAATAATTGTATAATTGTCGCGAATATGTAAGACATCGACATTATTTTTATCTATATCTGTGTGTAGTAATGGTATATTGTATTTTAATTTACATTGGTAAGTAATCATTATTTGAAGTCAAGGTATCCAAATTGGCAACTTGAAGCTGCGGGGCGGCGAAAAGTATAATTCTACACCCCTCATTAAAAAGCAACTGCTTACCGACCATTGAATTTTGTTTATTATCCATGTGTAATAGTAGACGAAAATTGTAATGAAGGGTGAGGGGTTCCCGCAAGACCATAGACAACGAGCCCTGGAGGTAAAATGATCATTTATTTAATATTACGAGATAGCGTTAAGTATTTAAATTTAAAGCACACGAAATTAAAACCCAAAAGTTTAGCTGCACACTAATAAATTTGTTTTCAAATCTCTATTGTATCTATATTGTTACAAACATTATTAATAGTAATTAGCCTATAATAGTCTAAAATCTATACCTATAAGTAAAGTCTCTAATATCGAAATAAATGTCTTATATATATTATATAGTTAGATAAAATAGTTAAAATTAATGCTGAGGGGGTGAGGGCATTATTTATACGTGGTAGAGCCATGCTGCAGCTATATTATGGTTGTAGCACGAATGGGTTGGCTCGACCGGGGAAGGACCACGCTCTCACAGAAAACCAGCGTAAAATAGCAGCTTAACGCTGCTGTGTTTCGTATGGTGAGTGTAGAGAACCGGAGACCCTTTTTACTGGCAAAGAGGCATTCCATCTTAGTCCTCACGGGTGACAACGCATCTGCATCTTGAGTCTTTATTGAGGATAGATGTAGATGTCTATGGGTCACAGTAACCACTTACCATCAGGTGGACTGTGTGCTTGTATGTCACCCGATCCTATAAAAAAAATTACATACGATTAAGACAATAACAACCATTTAAAATATTTCTGTAAACGTCTGTCCAGGCTAGAAATAGTTGAATCGATTGTAATGAATCTTCACGAACAGATAGTGAGCAATGCCAAATGTGATCTAGGATACATTTTATCAGAAAAATTTGGAATTTATTTTTTTAACGAAAAATTAGTAAAAAATAAATGGACTTTGATTATCTTAAATCTAAGTAACGCCACATTAAAAGATTCTACCCAAGCAAAGCCAGAGCAGGTCATTATATGTTTTTTATAATTCAGTTATTCACTATTTATTACATGGTAAAACCATGCTGCAGCTATTATATAATATTAGTAGTATAATATGAGTAGTATAGTTGTAGCACGAATGGGTTGGCTCGACCGGGGAAGGACCACGCTCTCACATAATACCAGCGTAAAATAGCAGCTTAACACTGCTGTGTTTCGTATGGTGAGTGTAGAGAACCGGAGACCCTTTTTACTGGAAAAGAGGCATTCCATCTTAGTCCTCACTGGTGACAACGCATCTGCATTTTGATTCGCAAACGAGAATAGATGTAGATGTCTATGGGCCACAGCAACCACTTACCATGAGGTGGACTGTGTGCTCGTGTGTCACCCTATCCTATAAAAAATATATTTTTTGAGGATGATTGGCAAATAATATTCTGGCACATTCGCCAGTTAAATCAGTAATATTAAGAAAATACCACCTACCTACTAAGAGTAAGGACAGATTAAATAATCAAAAAAAACTTTCCAAGATATATTACTCTTTCTCTGTATACTTATACAAATAGTTCATTGTTGTAAACCACAATTAGGCTGTATACACACGGCAATCCATCGCAAATATTTTCACTATTTTATTTTACTTATAAACATAGAAAGTTAAAGTAACAATCGACATGACAGTTTGTGGCGAGTGATCACTGTAGTAATACAAATATTAGAGGCATATAAACAAAGGGAAATGTAGAGATTCCTCACTAAAAGTTGTACAGTTTTCATGATACTAATGGTTTACATACGTTTTTAAGAAAAATATTTCTTTTAAACGAAACCGCCCTAAGCTTGTTTCTCAAATTGCCTCGTAAACTTACTGCGAAGTTGATTTATGCCCACAGTCGGTTCATGTGCTCCGTGTACGTTGTATAACTGTTCCTGACCTCAACGTCTCATCAACATACGCTAATCCCGCGAGATGAAAACTTCGAAAGGTTTACCACGTTCATGTACCAAAAATGTACAAAATTAATTTAATTAATCTCGTACTTGTATAATTTATCTGTAGATGAAATATCGTAACAATTTATTAATTTAACATTTGGCTGATGTATTTATAATTTAATAAGATACATTTAGTATTTAATTATATACAATATTAAAAACTATAATGAAAAAAAAAACTAAAACTAGAAACTTAATTATCATATAGTCCTACTCCCCGCGGTATCGTGCCAAGAACACAGTCCACCTGATGGTAAGTGGTTACTGTGGCCCATAGACATCTACATCTATCTTCGATTACGAATCAAAATGCAGATGCGCTGTCACCCTTGAGGGCCAAGATGGAATGCCTCGTTTCCAGTAAAAAGGGTCTCCGGTTCTCTACGCTCACCATACAAAACACAGCGGCGTTAAGCTGCTATTTCACGCTGGTATTCTGTGAGAGCGTGGTCATTCCCCGATCGAGCCGACCCATTCGTGCTACAACTATAATACTAATAGCTGCAGCATGGCTCTACCACGTATAAATTGAAATTAATTAATTTCTGCCTTAATGACAATTAAAATTTTTACTGACAAAAAAAGAAACCAACGAAAAAGACGTACATTACTAACTATGAGTAGTTAATTCGTTAAACGTTAATTACATCTTACCATAAGTCCTCTGCTAAACATAGGCCTCCTACATATATTGCCTCATAGAAATATTGTAGTTAGGTTAGCAACCGCAATTTTTCAACACTTTCAACTGTTGTCTGGAATATGCTGCTGCCCATCTCCTGTTTCACATTTGAAAAAAATGGAGTAGTTATTATTCTTACGCCTCCACTACACGGTAATAATTATTTGATTCATCATCTTCATTACAGCCCTTCAAAGTCCATTGCTAAACGTAGGACCCTCTTCCTAAACGCCTCAAAGCACGATCCCGAGCAACCTGCATCCATCGACTTCCTGCATCTCTAACCCGATCAATATCTAATCATTTCAGTTTTTAATACTTTCCAACTTTATGTTTTTTTTACATAATGAAATAAATTTAAATAATTTAAAATTTTGCACAACCGACTTCAATATAAATTATTAAGGATAACTTATATGGGACCACATGAAAAGTACCAACTTTCAAATAAAAAAAGGAATCATCGAAATCGGTTTACAGAGAAAAAAGTTATGAGGTAACACACATAAAAATAATAACATACAGTCGATTTGAATACCTTCTCCTTTTTGAAGTCGGTAGAAAAGTGTTTCACTTACTAGCAATAAGTTATAAATAAATTCGCACTCTCGATTAATTGTAGTGGATACGTATAGCTCAAGCAAGAATTTGTTTTGTGTTATTTTTAGATTTGTTTTTTCTAATATTAGCGCGAATACTGAATAACATTTTTATTAATTTAAAATAAAATTATTGAGACATCATTAACGGCATTTTTTGTAAAACAAAGTGACAAATAAACCTATAGTCCACCTGAGATGCGCTGCTGCAGTCTATGAACACCTGCAGCCAACTTCAAATAAAGAAGGATATAGATGCGTTTTCACCATTAAGGACTAAGATGGAATTGCTTCACAGCCTGTAACTATACGGACTCTCTATTAGAAGCTTATAGAGCCGTGGTTGACAGAGCGATATGATACCGTGAATTTGAGGAATTCCTCCTCAATAAAAAATAAAAGCCAGTATCAAAGATATTTTAAAAATTAAGGATGTTGTCCCTAGTACCTCTACAGACATTCAAACAAACGCACAATGTGCGCATTTTGCTCGTACTGGAAGCACCGGATTACCAAGTATTCATTCCACACTTTAGACACCCTTTAGACCAGAACATAATAATGTTTCGGTCAGTAATAGGTAATTCATTCGTGAGACAATATAATTTGTGACAGAGTTAGGTAAGAGGACCTACCTAACTAGACACTTAGGCAGAAAAGGAGATCTATCAACTAGTTAAAGCGTAAAATATATTAAATTTAATTAAAAAAACTACCAATTTAATTTAATTATATTCAATATTAAAAACTATAATAATAATTAAAAATAAACTAAAACTAGAAACTTACTTATCATATGGTCCTACTCCCCGCGGTATAACGGTCAATTAACATTATAAGCACTGTACTGCAGATATGAGTGCCTTTTAATAATTTAGGAGTGTTCCAAGCTATGTATGGGACAGTAATCCAAACATTTCTAGGTTGATTATGTTATTGATATCTAACATCTTCGACCACTATTACTACTGGTACAACTTATGGCGACAGCTCCAAACGGTGGAGTTTCAATTTATATTTAAATTTTTGCATGTAAAGCTTAGCCTCATTATTTAATAAATCTATAAGTAGTTGCTCGTAGCTGCGCTTTACTAATTAACACAAGAAAGACAGGTCTCAAAACCGAAATGCTTAGTGGTTAAACAACGCATTGCGAAAGAGATCGTTGCTCGCAAACATTTTCAACTTCGTTTACTTGATTACCATACATTTGTTACTATGTGCTCTTTACGTTTTCTTAAGTTATAAAATGTTTGCTAAAGTTAATCAAATACTATATCGGAGAAGTAGTCCATCGATAATTATTCGAATTGTACGTAGTATGTCAACACGTGTCGTATTGTCGTCAGTGGTGTGTCTTTCCTAGTGTAGTGGTGTTGGGAGTAGTGGTGCTGGGATTAGTGGTGACGGGGATAGTGCACGCAATTGAGCGAGGGCGGGAGGTGCTCTTCAAACTAGGTAAGACACATCATTTTATTTTATCTAGCGGATATACGCAAAGTAATTTTTTGTCAAATTTAATATAATGGACTTCCGCAAAGTAACGCCTGATTCTATTAATTTTTTTTTTCAATTTAAATATTATTTTATTATAACAAGCTTAAGATAATACTTCTTTTATCTTTATTCCGAAGTATTCTCAGAAGGGCACGATTGAAATTTTAATGTAGTAAAAGTAAAATTTTAGTTCTCCAAACCAAATAATATTTTTTATCTTCGCATTCAATAGACTTAATTGTCAGACCAATGTTAATTAGACAAATATTCAGCATTCACTTTAACAAAAAAGATTTTCTCTGCATAAATTTGTTAGCCATTTGAAAAGGGCAGTGAACTATAATAAATTCCTGAGTATTACATTATTAAATAACGCTTGGTGTATTACAAAGCGAACTTGGCGCTCTCGAAAGCAGTTCGAACCCAGACCTATTAGGCCTTGGATTCTTAGGTTTTAGCATTTTCCACAAGCATGTGCACACAGCTCTTAAAATTCCACCGATTAATTTACCCGTGTAGTGGCGGTTAAGAATATCCACTACCCCATATCTTCCCGTGGGTGTCGTAAAAGGCGACAAAGGGAAACAGGCAGGAAATGGGCAGCAACATCTTCCTGATAACAGCAACATCCCAATAAAAAAAAACTGCGGTTGCCAACCCGCTCGCCAAGCGTGGCAACTATAACAAATACCCCCCAATGATGAGAGCAACAAAGAGACGGCCCCCAGTCCACAGCGGCCCCACTATTCCTGGCTACGGTGGCGACCATGGTAACGGCGGGGCAGGGGGTGTTAAGAATCTCCGGTCGAGGTTCGGTTGCCATCAAAAACGACTCGACCTGGCAACATACAACGCATGCACCCTGAGAACTGACGAGAAGATCGTGGAGCTGGAAAAAGAGATAGACAAGTTACGCTGGCATATTATAGGATTATCCGAGGTCCGAAGAGAAGGAAGGGACACGGTAATCCTCGAGTCTGGCAACTTGTTCTATCACCGGGACGGCGAACATCTGTCCCGAGGGGGTGTCGGATTTATCGTCCACACGTCTCTCGTTAACAAAGTTGTAAATGTGTCGATGAGGGTTGCGTACCTTATATTCAGAATCACCAAACGGTATTCGCTGAAGGTCATACAGGTTTACGCACCAACCTCGGCACACCCCGATCAAGAGGTGGAGGAAAAATGAGCTGAAAGTAGGAAAATTTGAAATAGGGCAACGGAAACCAAGGGGCCAGCGTCTGACTGACTTCATGGAGAAAGAGGGACTCTTTATGATGAACTCTTTCTTCCAGAAGCGGCTTCACAGAAAATGGACCTGGTCAAGCCCCGACGGTACGAAAAAACATGAGATTGACTTCATTATGACGACCAGATGACAACTGTTCAGTGATATCTCCGTGACAGCGAGGGTGAAAACTGGTAGCAATCACCGAATGGTTAGAGGCACACTGAACCTAAACGTTAAGTTGGAGAGGTCTCGTCTAATGAAGTCAACGCTCTGTCCCCCTCTTGCTCTGTTACAAAGTCCCGAAACATTTCAGTTCGAGCTACGAAACCGTTTTCAGTACTTAGAAGACTGCAATGAAGTGGACGATATGAATGACAAGCTCGTGGAAACTGTACATGCGGCTGGAGCTAAGTTCTGCAAGACCCGCCGCAGAAGAATACAAAAACTCTCCGATCACACTCTAAATCTCGTGGCTGTTAGACGGGAGATGAAGCTACACTCTTCAACAGATTTGACAGCATACAGGCAACTAAACAGACAGATCTCCAAATGCATGCGGCGGGACTTTAATACAGCTTGTATTCAAGAAGCGATCGACCGGAACCAAGGCTCCAAAGTCTTTGCCAGAGATCTGTCTGCCAGAAAGAGCCAACTGTCAAAGCTGAGGACCGAGTGTGGCAGCATCGTATCCGGGGCACCTGAGATTTTGAGTGAGATTGAGAGGTTCTATGTACAGCTGTACACGTCATCGGTGGAGCCACACGCAAGTGTGAGTAACGATCCAAGAGCGAGTCTTATCCGACACTATTCCGAAGATATCCCGGACGTTAGTCTGAGCGAGATAAGAATGGATTTCCAGCACCATAAAAACGGCAAGTCCCTGGGCGACGATGGAATTACAGCAGTGCTTTTGTAAGCGGGTGGAAAACCGGTAGTTGAAGTCCTTCAGAAGCTCTTTAATTCCGTCGTCGATGGTGGCACTACTCCGGAGGCGTGAAGCGGACGTGCGGTGGTCTTGTTCTTTAAGAAAGGTGACAACGCTCTCTTAAAGAACTACAGACCGATTTCCCTTCTGAGCCGCGTATACGTGCTGTTTTAGAGAGTCATTACGAATCGTCTCGCGCGCAGACTTGACGAATTTCAGCCTCCCGAACAAGCTGGTTTTGGAAAAGGCTTTAGTACCATAGACCACATGCACACTCAGCGGTAGATTGTACAGAAGACAGAGGAGTATAATCTGCCACTTTGCCTTGTGTATAATAAAGCCTTTGATTCCGACGTAATTCGGGCGGTGCTGCAGTCCCTTTAGCAGTGCCAAGTTGACTGTCGGTATATCGAAGTGCTGAAATGGTTGTACAGTAAAGCTACAATGGCTACCCGAGTACAGAATCAGAGTACGAAACCTATCCAACTGCAGAGAAGTGTAAGACAGGGTGACTTTATATCCCCGAAACTCTTCACCGCTGCATTGGAAGACGTTTTCAAGCTACTGGACTGGAAATGATGCGATATTAACATCAATGGCGAGTACATCACTCACCTTCGATTTGCCGACGATATAGTCCTTATGGCAGAACCACTGGAGGACCTAAGCACTATGCTGAATAACCTAAATAGTGTCTCCCAACGAATAGGTCTTAAGATGAACATGGACGAAACAAAAATAATGTTTAACGTCCATGTCACACCTATGCCGGTAGTTGTTGGAAGCACTAAGCTCAAAGCTGTTGACGAGTATGTTTACCTGAGACAAATAGTCCGACTAGGTAAGTCCAACTTCGACCGAGAGGTGAATCGACGGATTCAACTCGGCTGGGCAGCGTTCGGGAAACTACGACACATCTTCTCGTTAGACATAGCTCAAAACCTGAAAACGAAATTGTACAACCAGCGCGAGTTGCCAGTGATGACTTACGGATCTGAGACGTGGTCCTTCACTGCTGGCCGTATAAAGAAGCTCAAGGTCGCTCAACGAGCTATGGAGAGGGCTATGCTCGGGGTGTCTCTGCGTGATAAACTTAGAACTGAGGATATCCACAGTAGAGCCAGAGTAACCGACATAGCGCAACGGTTTAGTGAGCTGAAGTGGCAGTGGGCCGGCCATATAGCTCGTAGAACCGACAACCGATGTGGAAGAAAGGTTCTCGAGTGGCAGCCTCGTACCGGTACGCGAATTGTAGGGCGACCCCCTACTAGATGGAGTGACGACCTAGTAAGACATGGAAGTCGAAGGATGCAGGTGGCTCAGGCCCGTGCTTTGTAGCATTCCTTGGAGGAGGCCTATGTTCAGCAGTGGACTTGTGAAGGGCTGTAATGATGATGATGATGACAAGATTTACAGAGAATATTTATTGTTTGAACCTTAATACTGACACATAAACTTAACACTTAATTAAATCATAATTTATTAATGGAGAAAGGTATTTTAACAAAATTCAAATTCATATTTCTGAGATGTCCACTTATATCACACTATCACTTTAGTGAACCACAGAATAAACATTTATTATTTTTATTAAAAAAAGTCGTATTCGATGCCGCGAGCGGAGATAGGCAAAAATATTTAAATTGTTGAAAAATCGTAATCACCTTATATTGAATAGCTTTTTTAGCATTGTACTTGCTATTTTATCATCCATCCATCCATTACAGCCTCCCTCATAGATTGCCTCATAGGGGTATTTCACCATGGTAGCCGCGCTTGAAAGGCAGGTTGGCAACCGCAGTTTTTTTTTAAACATTTTCAGTAGTTATTAGGGAGATGGTACTGGCCATATCTTGTTTCATTTTTCCTCTGTCGTCTCTTACAACACCCGATAACGATATGGGGACGATATGGATATTCTTACATCGCCATTATACGGTTAGATATTTTATTATTCATAATTAATTATTTTTGACATTTCCTTTTCTCAGAAGCGATAGATTCTATTCTAATCCGTTACTATTTAACAACAAAACATCAACCTCAACAATTGTTCGTGAATTGTATTGTAACAAACGTTCTATGTCGGAATCTAAATGAGGTTAAAAGCTAGCAAGGAACGATGTTTTGTGAACATGTCGATCAAATGTCAATCCATTTCGTGGAGGTAAGAAAATGTAACTAGCATTAATATTCTACTTTAATATATATTGTGTTACGACGTATAATTTGACTGGCTCGTTGGCCTAGTGATCGGAAACGCGACTGCTAAATATGTTGTGTTTCCGAAGGTTCCGGATTCGAATGCCGGGTCGGGCCAAAATCTGTTACATTATAATTTGTCGAAAATGTACATTACTTTTTAATTTTTTATATTTTATTTGGGTACAACTAGTATATTAAGCATAATAGTAAGTACATAGAGAATTATGATTTAGTTTAAATAAAGCTAGTTTAAGAACTAACATTTAAAAATTAAATATAACAATATAATGTATAATGGATTTTGTTCAGCAACAAAATATATTGTGCTAAAACTGTTTTATGTTTTGTTTGTTTACTAGTTTAAGAATATTTTTAGACGCCTACAACTCTTCATTATGTTGCTCACATTTTTGTAGCTCCACGGTCACACGTCAATCTTTGTGAAAGAGTTAACGAGCAAACGCTCCGTGAACTTAATAAATTATCTTAGTTGCCTACAGCGCGTTTCCTAAGGAAACACGAGATAACATAAAATTACTTCAAAAGTAACCCACTTTGAAATTAGGTTTGAAAACCAAGGCCCCACGTCGTGCTTTGAGGGAAAACATGTGACGTACTCAGAGTAGTTAATGTCGGCGGTAAAACTGAATTGCGAGACGTAGTTTATTACTGTAAATTCTGTGAGATTAAACTGATTTTCTACAAAAATGTTGAAATAAAGCAGTTTAATGTATAATCGTTATGATAATTAATCTAATAGTCCACCTGATGTTAAGTTTTACGGCAAACTAAGTTCACCATGCGGCAATTACAAATAACAAAAATTATATGAACTATTAATTTCACAATTTGGTACTTCGTAATATCTTATTAATTAATTAAATTACAATTTATTGTTAGACACATATGACTAAGGATAACAAAAAGCGTACGAGTACTAATTAAGGTTTTATGGATTTTTCCAGCAGCGAACTCAAACAGAAAAGGAGAGCAAAAACTTGGCAGGCTTAAAAGATCATATTGGAATTAAATAAGGCATACGTGTATTTTAATATATACTTTAAAAGTAGGATGTTATTTTACTGTGAATGAATATTTAAGCTTATTTCGTACTTCGTTAATTTTTCATTAATTAATTTATTTATTCATTATTGTTAAACATCTAAAACTAAGGATTACAAAGGACGGACTTAATACCTTATGTCATTTTCTTGCAGTTAACTCCGGGAGAAAAAAAGAAATAAAAGTTGGCAGGCGTAAAAGTTTATTTCGAAAGTAATTAAGGCATATCTTGTACGTGTTTTTAATTACCCTTATACTTTAAAATTCAGATGTTGTTCGTTCTTCCTTCGAATGAGTGTATGCATATTTGGTAATTGTTTGTATTAACTTGCGGGACCTCTCAAGAGAATATTCCCCAAACCGTGATGGATGAATTAGAAAAATCCGTGCTATTACGTATGAATCTCGAGAACTTTCAAAGAACGCGGTTCATGATCTAGAGTTGAATACAGAAGGTTGAAGTTATTTTCAAAATAAGAAAGAGAGTTTGGTCACTTAAAATAGACGAAGCGAATTCTATTTTTCTAAAGACAATAACCCACAGGTGGATTTTCTCCAGTTTCATAGGTGGATAATGTAAATACCCCACAGGTAATATCCCAGAGTGGTAATACTCCCTAGGTGGATTTTCTCCTATTTCATGGAGGCGGTTTACATATATTTTTTACATAAAAACAAACATCCAGACCTGAAAAACTTATTTGCAGGCTAAACAAACATATATTCCGTGAGGGATTCGAGCTAGGAACCCTGAAGCGTCACGACCAAACGTCGAACGCAGTGGCTGTGGTACTGAGCTGTTAAGTTAGGAGATTCTGTAACTGCGCCTATTTTTAGCACGGTAAAAGAAATTTAAGGTAGTAACTCCTTTAAAATCAATTAGAGGAATCTGTTCCTCAGTTCATAGTGTAGTACATGTGCAAAGCCTTTATTTATTGGGGAAAAACCTATGTATACCCATCTCACGGTGATGAGGACGGGTTACGTAAAATGGGTGATGAACCAAGCAATTAAATATAAAATTTAACATGTTGTCATTACGAACGTGTTTTCTGTAAATTTCAAAGGTTGTAAACAACCTTAGTTCTCTATCTAAAATTTCTATGATCTGTTTTAAGGACATAATATGAAGTCGCCAATATGCACTAGAGCAGCATGGTGGACATCGACGCCCAGTAATGACATTTATTTAAGCTGTAACTTTACTTTTACTTTTGCTTAACAACGTATACAGTACGTTAAATACAATTTGGAATTGCGACAGTTTTTATCTAGTTAATTAATTTTATATATTTTTTAAGATTCATGTAAACGTTAGAACGGAGGCCTTAGATATATTCCAAATATGTTCCCAGGGCCATTAGAATCAATCATGTCGGTCCCCATTACAATATTTTGACGCACAAAAGGGCAAGGTTGTGCCGTACGTTTCGAGTTTCGTCGGATAAACATCGCGTCGTGAGCGAATGTGGCTGTTAACACGTAACGAGGTGTGGAGTTTAAGCCCACCAGTCATGATCATGTCTTAGCCAGTTATTCGCCGACCACTGACCTCATGGCTCAATCAAAAAGAATGTATGTAAGTGCAGTGATAAATATAAAACTCATAAGTAAATGAGTACGAAATAGAGTCGTATTTTGAATGACTACATATTTATGTTAAGCGTTTTAGTTTTTAAAGGCGGCAGATGTCGGCACAAGCGATAATTTGTATGCTTCATCTTAGTATTATTATGTACGTGTTGTACGTATAACAAGTGTAAAAAAAAGAAATAATAGTGTATAAATAAGGAAATAAGAGGGTATATCTTGTAAATCTGTATTCAGAACCGTACATTAAAATCACTTTATAATTATATAGGTTGCTGGAACAACAAACTGCTGATAATATAGTATTTGTTTCAAGACTTTGTTTTCTTAGCAAACAAAAGTATTTTTACATACATATGCTATGTATGCTTTTGTATTAAAAATATCGTGTTTAAATTGTGAAGCTTTTGGATACATGCAACAAATTTGAAATAAAGAAGGCTGTAATATATACTCTGTTCTGTGGAGACTCTGATGGAAAATCAGCATCTGACAGGAACAAGCAAGAAGTTATCAACCCCGATGTATTTCCAGACAAAAGATCCCAATCAAACATAGTTAAAAAATTGTTCCCTAATTGTTAACAGCGTCAAAGTTTGTGTGCACTTAACCTTTTCTTCCATGGGCAAATGTATACTAGCCTTCTTGGGGGTAGGAATTAGTATGTCTGACTTGCAATGACTAAATCACCACGAAGTTCCACCTTCGCCGCATATCGGCAGGGCCACAGAAACGCTTTTGCACACATTCGAGGCCCTACCAGCGCAGACAATACGTGGTAGAGCTATGCTGCAGCTATATTAATTGTATAGTTGTCGCACGAATGAGTCGGCTCGACCGGGGAAGGACCACGCTCTCACAGAATACCAGCGTAAACTTAAAACTGCTGTGTTTCGTATGGTGAGTGTAGAGGACCGGAGACCCTTTTTACTGGAGAAGAGGCATTCCATCTTAGTCCTCATGGGTGACAACGCATCTGCAATATGATTTTTTATTGAGGATAGATGTTGATGTCTATGGGTCACAGCAACCACTTACCATCAGGTGGACTGTGTGCTCGTTTGTCACCCTATCCTATAAAATAAAATAAATAAATAAGACAAAATACGCTAGAATTCAAGGTTAAGAGGTTTTTTTATGATTATATTTTTTATTAACTTTATTAAAACAATGCATTTCTTCTAGGTGTATAGAATAACCTTTCTGCTTACATGTCCACCAAGGGTAAGAACCACCCTCCTGCTTATTTCTGCTACTAAATAGCAGTATTTATACTGGCTCTCTATACAATTTAGGCCACACAGGCCTAAATTGTATAGAGAGCCAGTATAATTACAGGCTAAAAATTCTACGTTAATCCCCAGATCCTTCTTTGTATAAAGTTAGTTGCAGGTGTCCAAGAGCTGCAGTAGTCACTTACTATTAGGTGGGATGTAAGATCGTATATCACTTCATTGCTATAAGATTAAAAATATACGAAAACGTACAAAAGATTTTTAAGTTCTGAAAACAAACTGCGGAAAATCCTTCATCCGGTAGCATATTCACAAGCATTCTAACACAAAAGCGCATCAAAACCGAGTTCAACGCAAACATACGTGAAGTCGACAAAGCATATTCTAACACGTCGTGTATCCAACATGGCCTTTGTAGAGTCTCTTCTCTGGTGTTGATGGAACACTCGTGTCTTATGGTCCAAGTTATAAATTAGTTATTCAAAAAGTTTAGTATTTTATTTCTAAGTTTACATACGGTATACAAAAACTTGGTTATTTTATTTTATTTAACTTTGCTTGTTATCAAAACTAATCAACTTTGTTCAGATGTTCTAAAAATAAATTTATATTTTAATTTAATGCCAGGGTTCTTATAATATAAACATTATCTTAAATATGTTACGTTTACTTTAGTTGTTTATAATAAAGAAAAACGCAAGTAGTAATATTTTTTTAATAATAATAATTATTTTAGGCATGTGAACATGAGACACCAAGTGTGTATATTTATTTTATTTATCTGATTTTTTGGACCTAAATATATAAATTCATTTTTATTTCCATACATAAAAAAATAATTAGAGCAATATTGTAATTTAAGTTGTCGCATATTTATTTGTCTATTTGATTTATGTAAGTAATTATTAATATAATGTATACATGGACTGCAGACCTTAATTTATAATGTTAAATAAATATTAATTTGTCTTGTAATTAACAGTTACCGAGTTTTTCTTTTATATCTCTTAGTGTTGTGTTTGTATTTTTGGTTTGTATACTAAATATCTGAAATAAACTAATATTATTATTATTTAATAATAAACTATAAAATTGTACCAAATTATTGTAGACAAACGTAACGAGACCTAAAGCAGCACTCGCCTTTCACCGACACTCGCCGTGCCCTTTCTATGAAACGACTTAACTTAGATGAGAGAGATTATACAGTGTAAAACTTATTTAGACACTTTTTTAAATAAATACAATTGTTGAATTTATAACATCTCTTAAAAAGAGTATTACATTCTGCTTTTAGGGAATATTACAAGTGATTATTCAATGTAAAAATACAAAGAGTTGGGATGGAGTAAATCCCATTTTCGGTCTAAAATAAGATTTTTGAAGTAAAACTTATAAAGCCGGCTTGATGGTACCCCGGATCTTTTTTTGGACAGAAGTAACGATCTGTAAAACTTTTAACCCGTTTGCGCAGTTTTCACATTTATAAAAACTGACTCTAGTGTCCTTTTTTTGTAAGAGACCGGGATCAATTATAATTAATTTTGAAAATACGGTTATTTAGTAGTAATTCTGTTTTCTAAGTTTTCTCCATATTTTTTACGAGCTCAATAATTAAAATATCGTGTTTAATTCAAAAATGAAGCTAAGTCGTGAACATTTTATGCTATAATTTTTTTCGATTTTAAATGTTGCCTAAAACCTTCCTTCAAAAGAGTCATTGTCAAGGCAAAGTCAGAGCACATACGCAGAATTGGCGAGAAACTAGTTCGCCTTCCTTTGGGAACTTGTGCATGGTTTCTCGACACGGCTGTCCAAGGGAACTTCTGTCAGCTATCTCTTCCATCTCTGTATAGGGAGGACGACTCACTGGCCCACGCCGCAAACGAGAAATCCGATCTGCTAGACTTTTTATTTGCATCTTGCCTCTGTCATCGACTCTTGATAACAGAGGAAACACACCGCCGACCATCCCTCGTTGTGAGTGCTCCATGCCGGATCCTGTTCACACAGCGCTCGGTTCGCAAAGTACTTCTCTCCCTGGACATCCACAATTCGAGTAGGTTTGACGGATTTGTGCTGAGGACGTGTGCTCCGGAGATGGCACAGGTTCTAACGCGTCTTATCCGGTACTCCTACTCTCTAGGCGTAGTCCCGAAATCATGGGAGACGGCTTTTGTCCACCCGAACCCTAAAAAAGACGACAGGCCCATCGCCATCACCTCCTTGTTCCACAGAATAATGGAATCTATTATAAACTGCCAGCTCTTGCGGTACCTTAACGATCAGCAGCTGACTAGTGACCGCCAATACGGTTGGGGTGGATCAGCCAAATTGATCTTCTGGTCTACCTGACCCCTTGATGGACGGTGACAGTAGAGTCCAAGTGGGAGACATTAGCCGTTAGTTTGGACATTGCAAAGGCCTTCGATCGGGTTTGGCACAAAGCGCTTCTTTCGAAGCTACTTTCCTATGGACTTCCCGAGAAATTGTGCAAGTGCAAGACCGTGCATGCTCCGACTACAAGCCTATTAATGCTGTTGTACCACAAGGCTGCGTTCTATCACCAACGCTGTTTCTTCTGCATATCAATGATATGTTTCGAAGCGGTAACATTCATTGCTATGCGGATGAAAGCACTGTGGTGCTTTAAACACCGGCCGTGCCAATATTTCTTAGGAAAACGTCGCCGAGTACCGGAACAAACTTGTATCATGTCAACAAGTCTCGGTTGGGGGCGACTAATCTAGTCCAGTTTAATCCTCGGAAGACACAACTTTGCTCGTTTACCGCTAAAAGAAACCCCTTTGTCGTGTCTCCTCAGTTTAAAGGCACTCCCCTTGTTGCCTCAGCCAGTATCAGAATCTTCGGCATCGACATATCGAGTGACTTGCAGTTTCGTGGTCACTTGGAAGAGAAGGCCAAATTGACCTTTAAAAGCTTGGCGTGCTCAGCATAGCAGGACAATGTTTAATGCCGGCACACCACCTGCAAGTTCACAAGGCCCAGGTTCGGCCTCACACGGAATACTGTTCCCATCTCTGGGCTGGGGCTCCCCAGTGCCAGCTCCTTCCACTTGACCGCATCCAGTGCAGAGCGGCTCGAATCGTCGACGTCGACGAACCTTGCCCAGCGGTAGATCTCCCATTTTCCTTCAACGGCCACACTTACATATTTATTTATTATTAAATATTATGGCTATAATATTTATTTATTATTTGCACACCAAGTACAAAAAGGCGGACTTAATACAACAGGGTATTCTCTAGCTACCAGTCTATCTCCAGGCTAAGCAGAGAAGATATTCTGTGTGCAAATTGTGTTTGTATAATATACTATATATGATGTAATGTCCTGCTCAGACCGAATATAGATCACACGGGAATTTAATACGTCATATCACCATCTACACCATAAGTAATTTATATAGAAGTAACGGAGATAAACGACCACATAGTCCACGGCATCCACCTACCGATGGTAGGTGGCCTATATTTAACTATCTCTATCCTCAACCAGAATAACCGACATAGCCCAACGAATTAGTAAGCTGAAGTGGCAGTGGGCCGGCCATATAGCTCGAAGAACCGACAACCGATGGGGAAGAAAGGTTCTCGAGTGGCAGCCTCGTACCGGTAGGCGAAGTGTAGAGCCCCCCACGAGATGGAGTGACGACCTGGTAAGACATGCAGGAAGTCGATGGATGCAGGTGGCTCAGGACCGTGCTTTGTGGCATTCTTTGGGGGAGGCCTATGTTCAGCAGTGGACTTGTGAAGGGCTGTAATGATGATGATGATGATCCTCAACCTTGACTAAGAATAAAAAACGATACGTCGTAACCATTGGGGACTGAGATGGAATGCTTTGTTACAAGTAAAAACGATCTACGTCTCTCACGTTTATTAACATAACATAACAAAATTATGCTGTTATTTTCATCTTGCGCGTGAGCGTACTTCCTACCTTCCTTTTTTTAAAATAGGTAAAAGCTGACGCCGCGCGGAGCAAGGACGGATTATATGGTACTTGCATCAACTGAAACCATATGGTGTTACACCTTCGCCGCATTTTTTCAGGGCCACGGGCACGTTTTGCGCATACAATTGCGACCTCACCATTGCCAACCGCCCCTTGGTAGCCTCTCCTCTGGCCAGAACAACTACTCCCCCTTCTCTTTTACAGCTAAGGTGCAGACATCAGAACCCAGTCGCGCCTTCCTTCGCGCATTCTGCGCTGGCCCCACAGAATCTGAGCCTTGTATCCAAAATTATGCGGAGGTCATGAGGCCAGGAAAGTCAAGCACATTAACCATCTAGGACTTCATGATCACTTGAATCCAGGTGGGATTATAGTCGAACACTTATAATAAGTAAAAAATAACATGCCCAAATTAAGTATGCACGAATAAAATAATTCTGCTTACACACAGGTAGTGCACTTAGTTTTTACGATAACTGCGTCTGTATATAGAAGGTGGAAACATTGTAAGAGGAGCGTAAGGTGAGCGTGCAAAGTTATGCCCTGTTAAGTTAACAATATTCACGCTAGGATTTAATGAAACCACCTCTTACCATGCAGCATCGTGGGCAGTTGCGAATAGAATCCCCGGAGATAAGGTGGGCGTAATAGCTATATAGGTAATAGAAAAGAGAATTCATTGTGTTCTATACCGTGGTTAGGGGTAGTTTAAAGTCTTCGGTTGAATATAGAATATAAATGGTAGAAATATTTAGTTTCAAAGTATACTTGTTCATAATATTGTAATTTTTCAATTTTCATTGTCATTTTATATTTTATATATAATTAAATATTTTTCACTTACTATTTTTTGAAATTTGTTTGGATCGATAAATTTTAATTTCGAAATTAATATTTATTTTACCTATTAACTACAAAAGAAAGAGTCGGTATTTCCGCTTTCTTTTTTTGACGCATTACAAAATGTTACTTATCCACACGTTTGCTAATTAAAAAAAAAGCTCTGACGTCCGACAAATATAATTATATCCTAAAATATAAATATATTATATTCTAAAATGTTGAACCCGAATCGTAGACTAGTTATATAGAGCGGCATTATCAATACGAGGGTGTGGAATCTGAAATTACAAACCCCTGTGCACCAACACTTGTGCGGTAAAAAATAGGTAAATATTTCAAAAAGCGTGGAAAGGGCTTTATCAAAGTTATACAATATTAAAAAAACTAATTATTCATACATTTTATAGCCTTAATTTGTCCGTAAAAGGAAAAGTGGAGATCTCACGCCGGGCAACGTGTTTAGCCCGGAGAGGCACAAATGTTCCATGTGGTACAAAGTAACTAGTGTAGTTTGAAAACTTCAGTAGCGTGAATTAGGCATCGGTTCGTTTGTTTGACGTTGCGCCAGATTAATTTTTTAATCCATTGGTGAATAAAGTCTCTCTTACAATAATGCGCTATTGTGTAATATGATACGTAGGTACGATAGACATGCAGGGAAAATACGTGGTGGACGCAACACTATTTTGCGTGATAGAGCCACGCTGCAGCTATATTATGGTTGTGGCACAAATAATTCGCCTCGACCAGGGTTAGCCCACGCTCTCACAGAATACCAGCGTAAAATAGCTAATTAATAAAATGCGTTTCGTATGGTGAGTGTAGGCAACCGAAGATCCTCTTCACTGGGAACGAGGCATTCTGACATAGTCCTCAGGGAATGACAACGCATCTGCATTGTGATTCTTAATTGAGTATAGATGTGATGTCTATGGGCGAGGGTATTTACTTACCATTAGGTGGATTGTGTGCTCGTTTGTCACCCTATTCTATAAAAAAATATATAACGGAACAAAAACCTACAAATTGTAAGCCGAGGAAAGACTATCAGTCTGTCGGAGGCAAGATAAACTGGCCTCTAAGAGCGAGACAGTATTTCATGCCGGCACATAGCTTGCAACTTTACAAAGCGCAAATCCGGACCCACATGGAATACTGTTCTCATCTCTGGGCCGCGGCACCCTAGTGATAGCTCCTTCCACTTGACCGCATCCAGCACAGAGCGGTTCGAATCGTCTATGGATCGATTCCTGAAGTACTCCTATATTATGCAAAAAAGTGTTGTTAATATCTATATACTACATATATACATACAAAATTGGAACATACAGTACAGTTGAGAACTTGCCTCTTTTTTAGAAGTTGGCTCAAAATAAGTTTCTGTCGTTACCCGGGTAGAGTATGTGTGGGTAATAATCATTATCATCATTATTCCTCATAACACGTCAACGGATGAACATACGCCTACCCACATCCATTACCACAAAGCACGGTTCTAAATCAAACATTAAGGCACTTACAAATACAGGATAGATAAGCTAAAAAGAATATGTGTAATGAAATAAAGCTATGTTTAAATATAGTTTTTTTTTGCTATAGAACTGCAAACTCCAAAGTGGTAGTGGGAACTCTATATTAAACTATCACAACAGTTAAATGCACGAAACCATCAGTCCATCGTTTAACGTATTCGTGTTCGCAATCTGAGGTTAATTGACATCTCTATAAGTGCGATCGACGCTTCCACGTCAGTAATCGGTTTAAGAGACTATTATTTGAGAGTTCCGCGCATTTGGGATTAATTAATGAATGAAAAGGGTCAGCGCGGTTACTCATTTCGTTGAGATTGGATTCCTATGTAATCAATCGTAGAAGCGCTTCCGCTGCTATTTGTTTATTTCAAATTTAGAACGAATGCTGTATCTATTAGATATAACATATTATTGTATTTGATTGAATAGATGGTTAAATTATTCATGTAATATATTTTTATAGAAATTAGTTTCTCATTCGAGTCGCAGAGAATATATCCGACAAAGCTTCTCAAATACAGTTAAATTAATTTGATACTAAAGCAATGAAATATTTAATTTAATATAATATTTTAATATATTTCCATAATGATAGTACTTGAAATTTATAAAAATTGTTGAGGCCGAAACACATTCTTATTGAAATAATATTTTTGAAAGTAAATAAAAGCCAGCTCAAATAAAGCAGAAAATTTAGGCAACAATCTTGTCAGTTACTAATTTTTTTTTCATTTAATTTTATTATATAATGTAACCTACCAGTAGATTTCATGTAAGAACAGTGCTGGTAAGTTTTCACGGCACGGGTCTTTGAACAATGTCATCCGAAGTCCTCTTGTTCCTATAAATGTTCCATCGGCTTTAAAGCCTTGTGGAATTATAGAGACGATGACAAGAGACCCCACGGTACCCCATTGGTACCTGGCATCAGAGGCAGCTGAACTAGGTAAATGGCGCAAATATGAGTTTCTGAGAGATGACTAAATATTTGCGCCATTTGCTGTAGTCATTTCCGTGGGGTCCACTTGCGGAGTAGTTCCTAAAGGAACTCTATCCGCGACTGGTCGTCACTACTGGTGATAAGTGTGTGTGTTTATACTTTATATAACTTTAAATTGCCCGATTACATGAAAAAACATACAACAGAAAGGGTTTGGGAAGAATTGGAAAAAACATCAATTAACTGGTTTGCATTTTTTAATAAGCAAAGAATCTTGTTCAGACACAAAATAGTTAGCTAAATAATTTCGTTGATTATATGGTAACATAATAGCAGTTATTTCCACAATTTGTGGCCGTATATATGGAATAGTAACATTATTACTTTCGAATTCCTTTGGACTGTGCCAAATACAGTTGAGTGAGCTATACACATCATCGTTGGAGCCACACGCAAGTACGAGTAACGATTCAAGATCAAGTAGTGTTATTCGACAATACTCCGATGATCGAGATCCTTCGATCGAGCAACGTCTTCTTAATAACAACTAAAAAAAACTGCGGTTGCCAACCCGCCTGCCAAATGTGACTATTATAGTAAATATCCCCCAATGAGGCAATCTATAAGGAAGCCTATATCAGCGGTGAACATTTGCTAGGTAAAGCTAAGTAATTCGAATACGTTCAAAAACAGGAATAGCCAATAAAACATTTTACAAAAATTACTTTAGATTAGATTTTTAGAGACTAGATTTTTAGAGAATAATCTTTAAAATATACCGCTAAATATTATGCCTAAGATTATGATGCAATAAGTTAGACGCTGCAACAATTATAACACAACTAGATCCAAAACCAATCATTTAAAAAAATATTGTCCTCTGCTAGAATTCGAATGCAGAAACTTTATTGTACTGCAAAAGACTGACTGAAAATAAACCAGAGTCAATTTTATCTTAATAAACTGTAGTGTATATTGTTAAAATTACAATCGGAACCTCAAATCGCATTAGTAAACCAAGCACGAGACAGTATGAGAACACTTTTGCGGTGCACTCTGTGTTAGTGCGAATTAATTAATTTTTATCTGCGGTCTAATTAGTGGTCGCGGGAGGTACTACAAATGGTCTGGAAACTTTATAATTATCGGAGTTCGAAACGGACAAGCGTTTACGAGGTGAGGACTAGGCGTTTAACGGGTATTAACGCACTAAGCTAAAGTTTTAAGCGTCCAACTTTAGTGCTTATATCACGAACTTAGTCCTTTAATTATATTCATGAACTTCCCACCTCTTGTTTTTCGAATTTATTTTCCTAATTAGCCGACTTTGTAATTAAGACTTTATGCAGTTCAAGTCATTAAGCACTAACGAAACTTTCTTTAAACACCGTAATAAATAATATCCAAAACTTTTGTTTTTCATTTTAAGTATCATGTATGTTATATAAAAACTTTTTAAATAAAGTATTTGTTTATACATCATTCATAATTCATTCTTTACAACCAAACAAAAGTTTACTGCGGAACATAATAGATTGCCATAGTAGCAACACTTAGCAGATTAGTTGGCAACCGTATTTTTAAATATTATTATTCGTAAATGCCCACGAATTTACCGACGTGATATTTTCCTTACAAAGAAAAACATAGAGACAATTAATTGCGATAATAACACATATACGACAAGATTAAAGCTAGGAAGGAGTGGCAGGCAGCACTAGAATCAATAAATCAACAATTAATTTCTGCACTTAAGTTAGCATCGAATGGGATTTAAAATCATCATTCCAGGAAGACACCATTTACTCTTTTACTCATTTCTGGCGCCAAATAAAAGTCACTTTAGTGTTCTATTAAAATGGTTATGTACGTATGGACTGTTATCTTTTTAATTTCTACTGTGGCAAGTAATCGATTCAAAAGTATGGACTACACAAATAATATTTCTGGCTAGTCTATCCTTAACATCCTTCCAGTTTCTATAAGCTGGAATGACGACTAAGTTGCATATTTTTTAAGGAGTATAATATATGAAATTTATATTTACTCATTAAGCCACCCAAATACTAAGAGTATTCATTCGCCACTAATTGAAGTTTTGATATCACTTATAGTTTAGATGCAGATAGATTTAACAACAGAGTAAATTTCAAGCGATGGTATGTTAAACAAGTTGAAGTGTTAAACACTATTACAGAGATGGCACAATACTCACGTATACGCAGTCATTAACTGATTGGCAATTCTGTTCGGCTACTGGTGCTTGATGCGGTTGATTGCAGAAATGCAATCACAAAGACAATTAGTAAATTAAGGGCTTTCGTTTGAGAACATTTCGAAGAGAATTTCCGTCGTTCAAAACATGTACTTGAACTTTTTCAAGGAAATTTTATTTATTTATAAATAAGAAAAGTTCACTTTTCGATTCAACTCTCACTTTGTGTTAATTTTCAGTGAAAGAAATGTTTTATTTACATTCACTGTGCTTGTATATTATGTATTAACAACCACAGTAATTTTTAATCTACTTGTATTGTAACTGCTAAAGTCTTATCGCTGTATGACGCTTCCTTATTTATTTGTGTCACAAGATTTTCTTCTGAAATTGCTTTTATTTTTTATTTTTTTATTGTAAAAAAATCTACAGCTTGTACATTTACCAATATATATATATATATATAAACGAAAGAACATTTTATATTTTATATTTTAACAATATAGCTATTTTTAAGAATTTAAATTTACATTTCTTTTAATATTTTGTTTACTGTATTGCGGTACTGCTTTGTGTACTGAGTGTTACTATGCCGATGTCTTGAACATATAAATTTTTACTGAATATTGCCACTGCTAATTATGTGTTATGTATACTTTGCATTTTATGCACTTTACAATTTATTTGTTATCTATTCAAGTAATTTAAAGCCAAACTATAGGAGCAAGAGAATAAATTATATTTATTGATAAAAAAATATAACACACATACTTAAACATATTTAACCTTGTGCGAGTGTATTGTTATACGTGGGAAACGAGTGGAACAGACTGGAAAGGAATGGTCTGTGGACGCTGTCCACGGAGGTGTAGAATTACATGGCAGCCGTTTGTGGTTAAAGGTTTCGTGATAAACATTAAAATTATGGATAAGGCATTTTTAAATGTACATAAAATTTAAATGATTTTCATTGTTTGATTTTTTATTTTTAGAGGACGAGAAATTATAGTATAATTTGAGACAGTCATAATAGTATTTGAACTGATTTTTTCATAGAATTTTTATGTTATACTTTTTTATTGCATGAAATTGTTGTTTTGTGTAGATAAATTGTAACCATTTCATTAATATCTGATTGACAAACGAACATGCAGCCAACCTGATGATAGATAGCTTATAATACTATTAGCCAATGGAACCTTACAACCAACTTCAAGAAATGACGTATTTATTTAGTTAATGTGACAAGGTACCCAATTTGTATTTATGTTTAAAATAAGCATTACTGACATTTTTATAATAAAAAAAAATACTGTCCTTCACTGCTGGCCGTATGAGGAAGCTCAAGGTCGCTCAGCGAGCTATGGAGAGGGCTACGCTCGGAGTTTCTCTGCGTGATAAACATAGAAATGAGGATATCCGCAGTAGAACCAGAGTGACCGACATAGCCCAACGGATTAGTAAGCTGAAGTGGCAGTGGGTCGGCCATATAGCTCGAAGAACCGACAACCGATGGGGAAGAAAGGTTCTTGAGTGGTAGCCTCGTACCGGTAGGCGAAATGTAGGACGACCCCCCACGAGATGAAGTGACGACCTGGTAAGACATGCAGGAAGTCGATGGATGCAGGTGGCTCAGGACCGTGCTTTGTGGCATTCCTTGGGGGAGGCCTATGTTCAGCAGTGGACTTATGAGAGGCTGTAATGATGATGATGATGATAGATGAGTCAATAATATGGCCTTTGCTATAAAAATCTGCTACGGTCCATAAAAGTCATTAAGAGCATTTTCTGCTACTTCTTGGGTACCAAATACTATATTTTACCTTTGAAAAAGGTGAGAGTCAGCTAAGCATGGTCGAGCAACCCTATTAGATGACGGATTCTAGTAACTAGTGTTGATACAGTTTGCTGTGCAAACTCTTCTACTATCATAAAGAAATAAATAATGATATTATAATCACTTCATTTCTTAGTAAACACAAAAAACTATGATGTGACTTATGCTTATTTCTATAGCTTGCCCAAAAAGAAATTTATACAACGTAGTTAGGATATACTCTGTCGTAAATAGTCAAACCAGCCAGAGCAGCATCATCATGCCACCATGAATTTCGTATAATTTGTTTTCACTATTATTATATTTTTATAAAACTGATACCTGCAACCAACTTTAAACAAAGAAGACTACAATGAGCCTAAACTACCCTGAGGACTAAAGTAGAATGCATCACAGCACACACACCCAGCAGTGTACTCACTGCTGCTTGGTGACTGAAATAGACAAGAGGGTTACACGTCATTTGTTTGCCGTTTATCCTTTGCTTATACTCGTATTTAAAATTTTAAAACATAAATAAATATTTAAAATTCAGTTGAACTAATAATTATTTCTGTTAGGTGGACTGGGTACTCGATTCTCATTTTTACTTAAATAAAAAATACTGAGAAAATAATTAAATAATTATCTGTGTTTTCACGTATACAACAAAGACTGTGACAATGAATATCGGACGTTTCAATGGTAACTTATCAAGAAATTATAATTAAAAAATTAAACAAAATAACTAAGTCATCTTTTTGACAACCAGTAATATAGCCAATTTAAAAAAAAATAAGGTTCTTTATACGACTTTATGTTTTTATTTTGTATGAGTAATATAATACGCGATATTTTCTTAAATTGTTGTGTTAATTATTTTTTATTAAACAGTAACCTATTATAATAAACTAAACTTCTACGAGTGGGAAAATAAGGGACGAAATTTTCTTAAATAAGTTCGAAAGACGACATTCTAGTTGTTACCTTGAGCTTGTGATATTCCTTTGATCATCCGAAAGAGAAAATATGAACCCACTTAAAAATAAAAATAAAAAAATTAAACAATTCTCCATTCTATTCAGAAGTAAAAAAGTGATTTTTTAAATTAGTTTTAGTTCTTTGAAGTCTGCCTGCATTTTTATTAAGTTTAATTGTTAATCAACCATAAAATTTGGCATTTTGGTATTTTAACACTTATTATTTCTCCACATATAAATCACAAAGGTTAAAATACTTTTCATTTCTTATTAAATTATTTGTACATTTAATATTGCGTTATATATAAAAATATTTTTATCCCTCAATGGTAATTTATAGGAATCTCACGCAAGCGTAATCTTATAGCTGCAGAGGACCTACAGTGGCGGTCATGCCGAGCCGGACTTCATTCAAAGTCACTGACTCTGGAATTTGGTGACGTAATCTGATGACTGGCTCATGATTGAATGCTCGATGTGATAAAATTATAATATGGATCTTTTACATGTGAAATAAGTAGTCTATACAAATAAATAAAATTGAAGTGTCTGTTTGTAATGTCAAAATTACAGCTTTTTACTAAATACATAAGAAGGCATATATGTACGATACTAATAACAAAAATAAAATTTTTAAAGTTTTTGTCTGTCTGTCTGTGTGTTTGTTCCGGCTAATCTTCGAAACGGCTGGACCGATTTTGACGGGATATTCACAGGCAGATAGCTGATGTCACAAGGAGTAACTTAGGCTACTTTTAATTTAGAAAAAGAATTAGGGTTCCGCGCTAAAATTAAAACCCCAAATAACACACGGGCGAAGTCGCGGGGAACAGCTAGTATAAAATAAAAACAAGGTGTACGTATATTGAAACAAACTTATAATCGTTGTAATTGGGAGAAGTGATTATAAATAAATATACTTAAACCCAATATTCTTATTACTTTGAAGTGCACGCCACTTTTAAGAAATTTGTTATGGTTATTACGTTACGTCTATTTGTGTCGTTGCCCATGTTGCCACACAAGGCAAGCAGGTTGGCAACCGCAGTTTTTTTATTGCAGTATTGCTGTTGCCTATCATATGCTGTTTCCCTCTGTCGCCTCTTACGACACCCACGGGAAGATATGAGGTAGTGGATATTCTTAACCGCCACTACACGGAGTCAGTATGAATATCAAATTGTGTTTATACTTCTTCGGTGGCTACCTTTCTTCCTTGTGCAGGTCTCAGTCAATCTACAAATAAAAAAGGTAAGGAAAAAGAATGCTTATTCGTGTTCTTGTCTGGCAATAATGTTATCAAAATAATATAATTTGTAATATTCAGAACTAAAATAAGAATGCTATAGTTTGAAAATTTACGATTATTTAAAAATCTGAAGCTGATTGGCTTTAGAATTTTATGCCTAATAATTACAGTATTACACTTCTATTTTCATTAGAGCCTATAAAATCCATTGCTGAACGTAGGTCCCCCTAATAAAACACCTCTTTTCGAATTTGACATTCTTGCCACGCTTGGTGGTGGTTGACAAACAAAGTTTTTATAATTTTGAGTTATTTTCCGGTAGATGATGCTGCCTTTCGCCTGTTTCAGTTTCCCATTTTTTATTTATTATACTTATCAGCATTAAATTATACTACAAACATTTTAATGTTAATGGCCACAAAATCATTGAACAGTATACTCTATAGACTAATTGATATACAATCATAGTTCACTCACTAAAAGCCGGGATTAGTAAGTTAGGAGGATTATAATAACAATTATTAACATTTCACTATTAAATCATCTTGTTGTATAAGTATCTCGTCATATGTTGCAATTAGCGTATTTGGCGTCAAATTAATCGTCTTTAAAATTAAGTTACATATGAATAGAGGATTGATATTCTAACGACTCCTTCTAATTATTGATAATTTAGAATTTGCTTAAACAATTAATGAGAGCTTTGGTTGGATAATGTATGGTGAGTAGGCACTCATAATTGTATTACATTACTACTTTATGTTTATGATTTATTGGTTTTTGAAAAAAAAAAACATTACTTTGCTTTTATATCAATAAAATTGTATAGTATAATCTTACCAAGTATTTTATGGGGCTGACCAAATTTATTGTCAGTATATTTCGATGAAGACCTCCCTCATAAAGGAAAAAGTACTATTCTCGTTGGAACTAATCGCTATTGGCACTGTACGCCATCATCGGAAAGCGCTTTACTATTGTAGTCTTTTTCTTGACGTATTTGCTGTGCTGCTATTTAATAGACGCTGTACCACAAGCATTGTTCTACGAGAATGTTAGCATAATTTTCTTCTTATAATACGCATATGACGAGGGTATATATATATATATATATATATATATATATATACCCTCGTCATATGCGTTCTTCATATATATATATGAAGAACTCTCAGATTTTCTACCATTTTACTAAAAGACTATAGATTATATATTAGAATGATCGCCTGTGAGAAAAACGAGCAATGATAAATTATGTCATTTCGAAGTACAAAAATATCGATTACAACTACAAAAATATAGTTTACTTACATCGATTTAAGTATTTAAAAAAGTTAGAACTTTAAATTATATAGGTATCTATCGGCTATTTAAATCCTTTTATAAATATATTACAACGCAGTACTCGTTAGTGTACACCAAGGAAAGATTATCAAAAATAAATAAATATTGTGAGAAAAACAAAAAACGGTCTTATTGCTACATAGCAATTTCTTTCAGGCAACCTAGAAAAATATTAAAATAAAAGAAGGGTAAGAATTCACTATAATAATAAAGGATAGCAACTTATGCACTAAAAACATAATGTTTTAGTACTAAAGAATTTTAATTTTCCCGCCTGTATTTTATGAATAACCCTTACTAGACTATGGAATTTTACGGGCCGATTAATAAGATAAATGAACATTTATAGAAAATTAGGTAAAGTATAAAATTAGAGACAATATAAACGTATTTTATTATTCTAAATATCAGTTGCCTACTGAAATTTTGACTTTTAATAAAAAGTAAAAACCGAATTCACAGAAGTAAATAGATTAGGTATAGTAATATACACATACTGCTCCAGAACGGGGCTAAGGCGTATAATACTTATAGAATAATAAAGTCTTGACTTCAGAAGCAATATGTAAAAAGCCTAATTCTTTGACCCTTTTGAGTGGACGTAAAACCAAAAATGTTGACAACAGTTATGTTTCCAACTGTTTCCAACAAGCGTATCCACCGAGGGAACAAATTTTGGCAACAAGCGCATACCTTTGATGTTGCCGCCGAAAAAGGTGAAACAATTTTTGTTTGCAACTGTTGTGTGTGTTGGCAACAAAACTTTGGTGGAGACGCGGCTTAAGAAATACCAAGCTAGAATGTCGTCACAATAGAGTTACATTTGAAACTTCATCCCCTAATTTTCTTCCCGAAGTGATTTTTTTCGTTTTATATGAATCCACACATGATGACTATTTTTTGAAAAAGGAATTATTAAAATCAATTCATACGTATGAAAAAAGACACAGTAAACTTGTAACCTCCTTAATGATTTCTTATATTTACGCGAACACTACACATTGAATAAAACTATTTTTACGGATTTTATCGCGTTTAACTAACTTATTTTATATTCCCGACGTTTCGGAAACGTCGGGAATATAAAATAAGTTAATTAAACGCGATAAAATCCGTAAAAATAGTTTTTATTCAATTGTAACCTCCTTGTTTTTTTGAAGTCTGCTCAAAATCAAAGCAAACATAAAAATAATTTATAATCTAACTTTTTTACTTTTGGCAGAGTAAAGATCACAATGATACGATCATCACTTTAAAATTGTATTAGCTTACACAATGTATCTAAAAGTAAGTAGTTTACTTATAATACGAAAGAATCCCAAACAAAAACACAACCAAGTACTTCATTACAAAAGGCTTAATTTTAAAACCTTGAGCGTGAAAGAGGATTTACATTTTTTAAACCTCCGGAGAAAACGAGGGTGGACTTAGAAGAACAAATTCAGAATTTAAAAGATCCCGGGATATTTAAATTATGTTTATACAGATTTTCATTAGTATTAAGTCTGTTAACACACGGTTTGGTATAAATAAATATTTTTTTTAGTATTCTGCTCTTTTTCGTTTTATAACTTACAACTTTCTTTTATCGAAGATATGTTTTCTAAAAAAAATATCAATAATTTTTCTAACTCTTGAATTTAACTATATTTAAAATTCGTACATATTCAAAACAAACGCAATCAATAATGCATGATTTACCAAGGATATAAAGAGAAACCTTTAAAAGAATTCTTCAATAAAAATCATAGAACATATAATACAAGTGTATTAAACGCGATAAAATACCTAAAAAATAGTTCTGAAGAAATCTAATAAACAGGGAACAGTACTATAGTATAACTTAATTTAATCAAGTGCTTTAATTTTGTTTGTGCAATAAATGGTTATGAGCATGCCTGCTTAGGAATTTAAGATTACGTAAGTTTTAAAATTAAGTGGATAACTCCACATCCAGAAGAGAATACTTCTAAACTTTCGCCATTCTCGATGCTTGCCTTGGAAGTGAAAAACAATAAATCGTTCAAGAAGAACAAATAACTTGACTTACAAAATTAGCTCAAACTTAATTGTTGTGAACAGAATAGAATTTGTAATTAACAAAAGACTTGGTAGACGACTTTTATTTAAGGATCGAGTGCAAAATAGCAACGCTTTTAATTAAGTTGCTTATTTTTTATTGTAAGTACCTACTCAGAATTAAGAAATAATTCAAATCAGAAAAATAAATACCTATATAAAATCATTAAAAATTGTTAGTTTCAAGTTGCATTAAAAATATCTAATTATTTCTACAAAGCGTTTAAAGTTGCAAAATAAATTTCCTTTGAATATCTAAAGCTCATAAGCATGATAATTATAGATCATGCTGTACTGTTTCCCACACAAGGAATTTCCTGTGTCGTTCTGTGTCTTCCTTGTATGATTCGTGGCAGTTTGTGGTATCATAGCACCTCAGTCATAATATATGGCGCTATTACGCTATTACGCGCCGCAAGCTCCTTATCCCTCTCAAATGTAACCCACTGGTGTACCAGGGTATCCCACTAACGTGTCGTTAGCATAACATAAGACGGCTTTTCCGCAAGTGTCTTTCTCAATTGATAGCTTCCGAACTGATTTGGAAATTTCTGCTGCGACAAAAATTGGCCTGAAAAACATTACCATATTACCTAATTAAAAGAAAAGATTTTTCTGTGTTTCGGAATCGAATTGGCGTGTATTATAATAAATATTTGTTTATTTGTTGGGGTACCTTAAAATAAAAATGTAAGAGACCACTTAGACGTATGTCAGTTTGGATTCATAAGTCTAAGTTAGCTGTTGAAATATGATTATGGCATACGCTATAAATTTTTAATAAATTGATACAATATGTCATATTAAATTAAACAAAGAAAAAAAAGAAAAAGGAACTTTAACATATTCTTGCTATTTTATGTGATTTTTGTTGATAAATTCTTTGCACGCATTCTTTACTGCTTTTCAAGATTGAAATTTTTTCGATTCAAACAAGGTCTCGAGAATATGGTAGATGAGGAAGGGTCTTTAACTTTAGCTCTGCTAATTTTGCAACGCATTGTTTGAGTGCCACTTCTTACCATTTGCAATCCTCGACAAAAACGGTCAGTAGTATTTGTGGCACCAGATGGCAAGAATCTATAGTGAATAACTCTAACAGTACACTACCGAACTGTCATCATAAACTCCCTTTCTTCATCTTTCGTTTTGGGGACTGTTTGGTTTTGGCACCAGGCTGTGACCACCACTTGCGATTATCGTATAGGATTCACTTCTTATTGTAAGTAACTATTCAACTAAAAAATTTCTCCTCTCTAAGCCAATTCAGAAGTATAATGCAAGCTTGGACGTGGGTCTCTCTCTGTGCATTACTTAATGCCTGATCATCAAGCTCTCATATTTTACTAATTTGGCGCACATTATCGAGGATTAAAGGTCGACGTTAACTTAGTCGTAGTTTGAGATGGATCAGTTTCATTCATCGCCTTTCTTTCGTCGCTAATAATCTTTTCTCACAGGGCGGACAAGGTTCAATTGTAAATTCAAAATTTACAGAACGAAAGCGATTTAACCAATAACAGAGTTCACAAGGTAGTAGTATTCTTTATTCATCTGGCATTAGATCCGTATACGTCATGGATATTGAGTGTCATTTGAGACTTGCTGTTTCCACGTCGAAATTCATGATCACAAATAGCATATTTTTTTTTAAGTCCATGGTTATAAATAATATGATGATACATGATACATGAATATAAAATACGTTAATATACGCGATAAAATCCGTAAAATTAGTTATATTTAAATTTGGAACTGTAAGTCAAACCAGAGCTATTTACAGGTCAAAGAAGCAATTTCATAGGTAAAGAACTTATAATATGATAAATCCTTAAGAACGTTAGTTTTCGTCCAACTGATGGACAGTCTCTTTAGTATAACTTATCTTCATAAAATGTGTTTAACCTCAAAATAAACAAGGGTTTAAATAGAAATAAAACTAATTTAAAATTAATCATATTATATTTTTCAATATTAGTTGTTTCTTATTTCTTTTTAACTTGACAAGTTATTTCGTAATGCAATTATTTGCAGATTACGATTCACTATACTGGGAACGCATGATGACGCTTTAATGAGCGTCGTTAGAAGAAAAGAAGGAAAGTCGCCATCTTTGTAAACCGTAAATCAGAGAAATGTCAGTAATTTTTTTAATAGTAATAGTGTTGGTAATTTTTCGAAAATAGAATTTAAGAACTTTTTGTTTCATATCCTAAAGTTCAAGACAGTAAGCATTGTATTATGTAAGTTTTTTTTAATAGTTGCGTAGTAAAGCGTTGACAAACGGGCACACAGCGCACCTGATGGTAAGTGGATACTGTGGCCTATAAAGATCTACATTTATCCTCGATTAAGAATCTAAACGCAGATGCATTGTCACCTTTGAGTACTAAGATGGAATGCCTCGTTACCAATAAAAAGGGTCTCCGGTTCTCTACACTCACCATACGAAACACAACACCATTGAGCTGTTATTTTACGCTGGTGTTCTGTGAGAGGGTTGTCCTATCCTGGTCGAGCCGACCCATTCGTGCTACAACCATAATGTAGCTGCAGCATGTCTCTAGCACGTGTTTTTGAAAAACTTTATTACAAACTTAATTTTTGAAACAAAACTTATAAAAATTCTATATATAAATATGTTAATACTTATAGAAATCTTACAAAATAGTGAATTATTTTAATTTTGAGACGTTCACCTTTTGTTATATTTAAAAAAACATAATTTGACAAATACAATAACAACAAAGAAAGTAATGACATTTTTTTTTATAGGAGAGGGGGCAAACGAGCATGCGGCTCACCTGATGGTAAGTGACTACCGCCGCCCATGAACAACTGCAACACCAGGGAGGGAATTGCAGATGCGTTGCCGGCCTTTTAAAAAGGAATACGCTCTTTTGTTGAAGGTCCATAAGTCGTATCGGTCCTGAAAAATCGCTGATGGTAATCGATTCCACAAGGAAGTCGTGCGAGGAAGAAAACATCTAAATCGCACAGTGGTGGACCGCCAATCATCCAGATGGTGTGGATGGTATCGGGAGTTCTGGAGCGATGTGCGTTCGTGCAATTTGGCGGCTGGGATTAATCCGAACAATTCCTCAGAGCACTCCCCATGGTAGATGCGAAAGAAAATGCAAAGGGATGCAACATCTCTTCGCAGTGCCAATGAATCGAGCCGATCGGAAAGGGCTCGGTCGTCGACGATTCGAGCCGCTCTGCGCTGGATGCGGTCAAGTAGAAGGAGCTGGCACTGGGGAGCCCCTGCCCAGACATGGGAACAGTATTCCATGTGAGGCCGAACCTTGGCCGAGCCTTGTAAAGTTGCAGGCGATATGCCGGCATGAAACACTGTCCTGTTCTGCTCAGCACGCCAAGCTTTTTAGAGGCCAATTTGGCCTTCTCTTCCAAGTGACCACGAAACTGCACGTCACTCGATATGGCGACTCCGAGGATTCCGATACTGGCTGAGGCAAGAAGGGGAGTGCCTTGAAACTGAGGAGATACGACAAAGGGGTTCTTTTTAGCAGTAAACGCACAAACTTGTGTCTTCTGAGGATTAAACTGGACTAGATTTAGTCGCCCTCCAATCCGAGACTTTGTTCAGCAAAGACTCGACTTCAGACACAAGTTTGTTCCGGTACTCGGCGACGTTTTCCCGAGAAATATTGGCACGGCCGGTGTATAGAGCATCACCAGTACTGTCATCCGCATAGCAATGAATGTTACCAGTTAGCAACATATCATTGATATGCAGAAGAAACAACATTGGTGATAGCACACAGCCTTGTGGAACACCAGCGTTAATAGGCTTGTAGTCAGAGCATGCACCGTCTACAACGACCTTGATGATCCGATCTGCAAGGAAGTTGGTGATCCAATTGCACAATTTCTCGGGAAGCCCATAGGAAGGGAGTTTCGAAAGAAGCGCTTTGTTCCAAACCCGATCGAAGGCCTTCGCAATGTCCAGACTAACGGCCAACGCCTCCCCCTTGGGCTTTACTGCCTCCGCCCATCTATGGGTCAGGTAGACCAGAAGATCACCAGCTGATCGACCACGACGAAAACCGTATTGGCGGTCACTAATCAGCTGGTGATCCTCAAGGTAGCTGGCAGTTAATAATGGATTCCATTATTTTGGAGAACAAGGAGGTGATCGCGATAGGCCTATAGTTGGACCTATGGTCTGAGCGGTCGCCTTTTTTAGGGATCGGGTGGACAAAAGCTGTCTTCCATGAATTCGGGACTACGCCTTGGGAGTAGGAGTACCGGAAAAGACGCATTAGGACCGGAGCCAACTCCGGAGCACACGTCCTCAGCACAATTGGGGGGATTCCGTCAGGCCCACTCGACTTCTGGATGTTCAAGGAGAGGAGTGCTTTACGAACCCGAGCGCTGTGAGAACAGCACATCCGGCATTGAGCACTCACACCGCGGGATGGTCGGCGGTGTTTTCCCCCCGTCATCAAGAGTCGAGTTGGTCGCAAAAAGGGAGCCTAAAAGGTCGGCTTTGTCTTTTGCGGCTTGGGCCAGTGAGTCGTCCTCCCATAAAAAGAGTTCTTTGACTTAAGCTAACTAAATTACGCTAATATCAGATAGTGCGAATAATACGCAACACAAGTCAATACGACCTAATATTGACTGGTAATAAAATATGATATGACATGACATATGAAATATGATTATTAATTATGGATGATATTAACCTCTGGGCATGAGGTGATCGCTACCAAGCTATTTCTAATTTATTGTGTTGTTAATTGTGTAACATACATGATTGTAAGCTGTTATTAAAAAAAAAGTCCCGCTGGGTTTCTTGCTGGATCTTCCCAGGACAGAGGTTTTTTTTCGAACCAGTGGTGATCAAACAAAACAGTGAGTTTTAATAAGTATTATTTATAATCCATAAATTTGTGGTTTATCACATCTAATGTAATGGCGGAGGCCGTCTAGGATATGGTCACAAACTTTTTTTTTATTCTACTAAGCCGACGCTTATCTACGATCCCACCTGATGGTAAGTGGTGATGTAGCCTAAGATGGTTAAGCGCACTGACTTAACAAAAGCCTATTTCATTATAGCTATATTCCTATATTATAGTCGGCATATTTATTAAAGTGTGTGTATAAGTGTGTGTGCGTGTGTGTGTGCGTGTGCGCACGTTTGACTGCGTGTGGGTGCGTGTGTGTGCACGTGTGTGCGTGTGTGTGCGTGTGTGTGCGCGTGTGTGCATGTGAGTGCGTGTGTGTGCGCGTGTGCGCGTGTATGTGTATGCGTGTATGTATGTGTGAGTTTGTGTATGCGCGAGTGTGTGTGTGAGTGAGTGCGTGTGTGTGCGCGTGTGCGCGTGTATATGTATGCGTGTATGTATGTGTGGGTTTGTGTATGCGCGAGTGTGTGTGTGTGTGTGTGTGTGTGTGTGTGTGTGTGTGTGTGTGTGTGTGCGTGCGTGCGTGCTTACGTGCATGCGTGCTTGCGTGAGTGAGTGCATGCGTGCATGCGTGCATGCTTGCGTACGAGTACGTGCGGGCGTGCGTGCTTGTATGTATTTTTTATGTGTGGAATGACGTACCAATGCTTTTATTTATTATAATATGATTCACTGCTGAAATAGAAGTCCCAAAATGTACCTAGTCGATAGCTTCCGAATTGTTTAAGGTCAGTCATCATCATCATTACAGCCCTTCACATGTCCACTGCTGAAAATAGGCCACCCAAAGGAATGCCACAAAGTACGGTCTTGAGCCACTTGCATCCATCGACTTCGTGTATGCCTTACCAGGTCGTCACTCCATCTAGTGGGGGGACGCTCTACCCTTCGTCCGCCGGTACGAGGCTGCAACTCAAGAACCTTTTTTCCCCATCGGTTGCCAGTTCTTCGAACTATATGGCCGGCCTATTGCCACTTCAGCTTACTAATGGTTTGGGTTATGTCGGTAACTCTAGTTCTACTGCGGGTGTCCTCATTTCTAAGTATATCACGCAGAGGAACCCCGAGCATAGCCCTCTCCATAGCTCGCTGAGCGACCTAGAGCTTCCACAAACTGCCAACAGTGAAGGACTATGTTTCAGTTCTATAGTTCATCACTGGCAACACGCACTGGTTATACAGTCTAATTTTTAAAATTTGAGGTATACCTGACGAGAAGATATGCCGTAATTTCCCGAACGCTGCCCAGCCGCGTTGATTCGTTGATGTCTCTATTTGCCCCAGCCCAAGCATCACACAAGCGTTAAGAACACTATTCGTGCCAGGTAAAAATACAACAACTTCGAGCTTAATGTCCTCAACAACTACCGGCATAGGTGTGAAATGGACGTTACATATGAATTTTGTTTTGTCTATTTTGTATTCATCTTAAGATCTATCCGTTGGGAGACACTGTTGAGGTCATTGAGCATAGTGCTTAGGTCCTCCAGTGATTCTGCCATAAGGACTATATCTTCGGAAAATAGAAGGTGTGTGTTGGACTCACCGTTGTAGTTAATACCGTATCCTTTCCAATCCAGTAGCTTGAAAACGTCTTCGAATACAGCGGTGAAGAGTTTCGGGGAAAAAAACTTCACCCTGTCTTACATCTCTCTGCTGTTGGATAGGTTTCGTACTTTGGTTCTGTATCTCTACTATACATTGTAGCTCTACTATACAAATACTTCAGCAATTCGATATATCAACAGTCAACTTGGCACCGCTGAAGGGATAGCAGCACCGCCCAATCGACGCCCATTTCGACGGAATCACACGCTTTCTCACTATCCATATATGCCCTTGGACTTCTGTACAATTTGCCGAAGGGTATATATGTGGTCTATGGTGCTAAAGCCTTTTCGGAAACCTGCTTGTTCGGGAGGATCGAATTCCTCAAGTCTGCGTGCGAAACGATTCGTAATGACTCTTGAAAACAGCACGTAGAGGCGGCTCAGAAGGTAAATCGGTCTGCAGTTATTCAAGAGAGCGTTGTCGCCTTTCCTGAAGAACAAGACCACCGCACTTCTGCTACACGCCTCCGGTGTAGTGCCACCATGGCGAAAGGAATTAAAGAGCTTCTGAAGGAATTTAAGGACCGGTTTTCCATCCACTTTAAGAAGCTCCGCTGTAATTCCATCCTCGCATGGAGTCTTGCTGTTTTAAAGGTGCTAGAGAGCCATTCTAATCTTGCTCAGACTCACGTCTGGAATGTCATCGGAATAGTGTCGCATAAGACTTGCACTTGCATTGTTACTCACATTTGCGTGTGGCTCCAACGATGACGTATACAGCTGCCTATAGAGCCTCTCAATCACACTGAAAATCTCAGGTGTCCCGAAAACGACGCTGCTACACTCGGTCTTCAGGTTCAACAGTTGGCTCGGTCTGGCAGACAAATCTCTAGCAAAGACTTTGAAGCCCTGGTTCCGCTCGATCGCTTCTTCAATACGTGCTGCATTGAAGTTGCGTAAGTTCCGACGCATGCATTTGGAAATTTGACTGTTGAGTACATACGATATCAAATCTGTTGAAGATTGCAGCTAGATGTCCCGTCTATTCAATTAAGTGTGATCGGAAAGTTTTTGTGTTCTTCAGCGGCGGGTCTTACAGAACTTAGCTCCGACCGCATGGACAGTTTCCACGAGCTTTTTACGTGGTAGTGCCATGCTGCAGCTATATTACGAATGGGTCGGCTTGACCGGGGAAGGACCACGCTCTCACAGAATACCAGCGTAAAATAGCAGCTTAACGCTGCTGTGTTTCGTATGGTGAGTATAGAGAACCGGAGACCCTTTTTACTGAAAACGAGGCATTCCATCTTAGTCTTCACGGGTGACAACGCATCTGCATTTTGATTCGTAATTGAAGATTGATGTAGATGTCTGTGGGCCACAGCAACCACTTACCATCAGGTGACTTTGTGCTCGTTTGTCACTCATATCCTATAAAAAAAAAGCTTGTCATTCATATCGTCCACTACATTGCAATCTTCTAGGCACTTAAAACGGTTTTGTAGCTCAACCTGAAACATGTCGGGACTCTGAATTAGAGCACGAGGGGGACGGAGCGTTAACTTCATTAGACGAGACCTCTCCAACTTAACGTTTAGGTTCAGTGTGCTATTAACCATTCCGTGATCGCTACCAGTTTTCACCCTCGCGATCACTGAGACATCACTCAACAGTTGTCGTCTGGTGGTCATAATGAAGTCTATCTAATTTTTTGTCGAATCGTCGGGGCACGACCGGGTCCACTTCCTGTGGGGCCGCTTCTGTGAGAAGGAGATCATAAAGAGTCCCTCCTACTCCATAAATTCGGCCAGCTGCTGGTCCCTTGGGTTCCTTTCCCCTATTCCAAATTGCCCTACCTTCAGCTCGTCGTTCTCTTTTATGCCTAGTTTTGCGTTGAAGTCTCCCATTAACACTGTACAGTGAGTTTTGCAGGAATGCATAACTCTAGATATAACCTCATATATTTCCTCCACCCCCTCATCATCAAGTGCTGAGGTTGGTTCGTAAACCTGTATGACCTTCAGCGAATACCGTTTGGTGATTCTGAATATAAGGTACGCAACCCTCGTCGACACACTCACAATCTTTACAACGCTGTTAACGAGAGACTTGTGGACGATAATTCCGATACCTCCTTGGGACAGATGGTCGCCCTCCAGGTGATAGAACAACTTGCCGGATTCGAGATTTACAGTGTCCGCCCCTTCTCTTCGGACCTTAGATAATCCTATAATATTCCAGCGCAACTTTTCTATCTCTTCTTCCAGATCCAGAATCTTCTCTTCAGTCCTCAGGGTGTGTGCGTTATATGTTGCCACGTTGAGGTGGCAACGTATATAACAACATAGGTGGCAATCAAACCTCCATCGGATATTCTTAGCACCCCATGCCCTCCGTTACCATGGTTACCACTGTAGCCAGGAATAGCGGGGTCGCTGAGCACTAGGGGCCGTCTCTTCGTAACTTTCATCACGGGGGATTAGTGCCACAGTTGCCACGCTTGGCGAGCGGGTTGGCAACCGCAGTTTTTTTATTGCTGTTCCACCTTCTCTTGTTATCTTCTGCCTCAGTTTCCCTCTGTCGCCTCTAACAACACTCACGGGAAGATATGGGTTAGTGGGTATTCTTACTACACGGGGATTAACCAGTACTAAAATATAAGTAACATACATGTTTTAATACATGATACTACACATCCCAGTTTAAGGGGTTAAGGTCGTTAAGGTCCAAGCAATTTACTATGTGACCGTCTACATCGGGTACCCTAGTTGCCACCTTTACCATCTGAGAAAAACCTAGCTTCAAAGCAAAATTCCACGCTTCTCTTCCAGCATGGTCGGTCTTTTGGTATGGGAACAGCCAGTCTTGGTCACAAGCGTTAAAGTCCCCCAGAAAGACCAACTGTGCAGTAGTATACCGGTTTAGGGCCACGTCAGCAGCCTTACTAAGATGATCAAATAATCCTGTTGTCTCCTGGTCACCGCTGTGCGATCGATAGACACAGGCATAAACGATTTTATCAATACCTGTATCTACCATCACCCAGATTGTCGAAAAAGTGGAGTCTTCAAGAAGACAGAGATGCTGGAAGCAGTTGTCATTGCGGACGTATACAAATACTCCGGCACGTGGATGGAATTTGTGCTCAAGGGAGAGTCCAGGATAGTCAAGGTACGCCGCACTCAATGGACCTCCAATTTGCGTCTCTTTCAAGAAAAGTAGGTGCGGCTTTTCAGTCTCAAGATGGTGATGGACTGCGCTGAGATTAGAGTGCAATCCTCGAATATTCGTGAGGTGCACTTTTAGTGAGAGGACGTGCAACCGCTGTTTAACACTACTTTTCGTTTTTATGTACATATTAAGTGTTGAGAGTGAACAAGGATGGAGAATGGCAGTTGAGCGAGGCGTTACATTACTAACCAAACGATGCTATCAGAGTTACTGTGCCCATGGGAGCTTGATCTGGAGACTGCGGGGACGCCAGAACCTCCCCAGAGATTGCCATCGGGTCCTCTCGCCCGGTCGCTAACAGGCACTATGGGGCCACCCTGGGATTTTTCGCCAGTTGGCGGGGCAGCCTTTCATGAGTAGCTTATTCACTAATTGGGCCGCCAACTACCTGCGGTCGGCCATCGAAACATCGTACTTCGGATCCCACTACCCTCCACGACCAAGCACCCGACACAGCAACAACTGACGCTTCGTACCCGGTTTACATACACAACGCTACTGTTCAGACCCATTCCCCATATGGCTTCACCAAGCATCATGTCGGAACACGACAAAGTCATTTGGTGGCAAGACTTTGCATTGGTGGGTGGTAACCGAAAAGCCAGCGGCCGAAACCTACCACCGCAATTGGTGCTGCTCGTTTAGCACTACCCGGGGGGCATGTGTAGGATGTCAGATTCCATGTATTTCCTACGGACGCGAGCAGACTCGTCTCCCAAAACTGCAGACTTCCCGGAACGTTGGTGCTTCACATCAGCTATGTGTTCTTTTACGCGGGTTTTTGTTGATCGTTTTGTTTGCCCTATATATGAGAGACCACACTCACAATCAAGCTTGTACACTCCTGCATCCTGTAGAGGAATATTGCACTTGACGGATGGTAAGAACTGACTAATCTTCTTCAGCGGTTTGAAGAATGTTCTAAGAAGCTCGCTTCAAGATATAGCCAATCTTGTCTGTAACGCCTCTGACATATGGTAGTACAGCAGGCACACGCTTGACCGTGGCCGGCTTCACTCAGTCACTGTGACGTAGGCGCGGGACCCGAAGCATGTTGTCGTGCAGAACCTGCTTGACGTGCTGAAGCTCGGCGGCCAGGTGTTTGTTTTTTTTTTGTTTGTTTGTCACAGTTTCCTCGTGCTCTCTGTAACAATGTAGGCAAAGATTATGGTGAGATTCACCGTTTAAATATCGGTTTGTATGGGTCTTTTTTCTATACATAGTGTGACCTATGGTGTTATTAGGATTTCGAATGACTAACACATCTAAGAAAGCTAATAACTACTAAACTTTATTTAACTACATACATAAATATACTAATTTTATTTCATACAGCTAGTGGCAACGACCTTAACCCCTTAAACTGGGATGTGTAGTATCATGTATTAAAACATGTATGTTACTTATATTTTAGTACTGGTTAATCCCCGTGTAGTAAGAATACCCACTAACCCATATCTTCCCGTGAGTGTTGTTAGAGGCGACAGAGGGAAACTGAGGCAGAAGATAACAAGAGAAGGTGGAACAGCAATAAAAAAACTGCGGTTGCCAACCCGCTCGCCAAGCGTGGCAACTGTGGCACTAATCCCCCGTGATGAAAGTTACGAAGAGACGGCCCCTAGTGCTCAGCGACCCCGCTATTCCTGGCTACAGTGGTAACCATGGTAACGGAGGGCATGGGGTGCTAAGAATATCCGATGGAGGTTTGATTGCCACCTATGTTGTTATATACGTTGCCACCTCAACGTGGCAACATATAACGCACACACCCTGAGGACTGAAGAGAAGATTCTGGATCTGGAAGAAGAGATAGAAAAGTTGCGCTGGAATATTATAGGATTATCTAAGGTCCGAAGAGAAGGGGCGGACACTGTAAATCTCGAATCCGGCAAGTTGTTCTATCACCTGGAGGGCGACCATCTGTCCCAAGGAGGTATCGGAATTATCGTCCACAAGTCTCTCGTTAACAGCGTTGTAAAGATTGTGAGTGTGTCGACGAGGGTTGCGTACCTTATATTCAGAATCACCAAACGGTATTCGCTGAAGGTCATACAGGTTTACGAACCAACCTCAGCACTTGATGATGAGGGGGTGGAGGAAATATATGAGGTTATATCTAGAGTTATGCATTCCTGCAAAACTCACTGTACAGTGTTAATGGGAGACTTCAACGCAAAACTAGGCATAAAAGAGAACGACGAGCTGAAGGTAGGGCAATTTGGAATAGGGGAAAGGAACCCAAGGGACCAGCAGCTGGCCGAATTTATGGAGTAGGAGGGACTCTTTATGATCTCCTTCTCACAGAAGCGGCCCCACAGGAAGTGGACCCGGTCGTGCCCCGACGATTCGACAAAAAATTAGATAGACTTCATTATGACCACCAGACGACAACTGTTGAGTGATGTCTCAGTGATCGCGAGGGTGAAAACTGGTAGCGATCACGGAATGGTTAATGGCACACTGAACCTAAACGTTAAGTTGGAGAGGTCTCGTCTAATGAAGTTAACGCTCCGTCCCCCTCGTGCTCTAATTCAGAGTCCCGACATGTTTCAGGTTGAGCTACAAAACCGTTTTAAGTGCCTAGAAGATTGCAATGTAGTGGACGATATGAATGACAAGCTTTTTTTTATAGGATAAGAGTGACAAACGAGCACAAAGTCACCTGATGGTAAGTGGTTGCTGTGGCCCACAGACATCTACATCAATCTTCAATTACGAATCAAAATGCAGATGCGTTGTCACCCGTGAAGACTAAGATGGAATGCCTCGTTTTCAGTAAAAAGGGTCTCCGGTTCTCTATACTCACCATACGAAACACAGCAGCGTTAAGCTGCTATTTTACGCTGGTATTCTGTGAGAGCGTGGTCCTTCCCCGGTCAAGCCGACCCATTCGTAATATAGCTGCAGCATGGCACTACCACGTAAAAAGCTCGTGGAAACTGTCCATGCGGTCGGAGCTAAGTTCTGTAAGACCCGCCGCTGAAGAACACAAAAACTTTCCGATCACACTTAATTGAATAGACGGGACATCTAGCTGCAATCTTCAACAGATTTGATATCGTATGTACTCAACAGTCAAATTTCCAAATGCATGCGTCGGAACTTACGCAACTTCAATGCAGCACGTATTGAAGAAGCGATCGAGCGGAACCAGGGCTTCAAAGTCTTTGCTAGAGATTTGTCTGCCAGACCGAGCCAACTGTTGAACCTGAAGACCGAGTGTAGCAGCGTCGTTTTCGGGACACCTGAGATTTTCAGTGTGATTGAGAGGCTCTATAGGCAGCTGTATACGTCATCGTTGGAGCCACACGCAAATGTGAGTAACAATGCAAGTGCAAGTCTTATGCGACACTATTCCGATGACATTCCAGACGTGAGTCTGAGCAAGATTAGAATGGCTCTCTAGCACCTTTAAAACAGCAAGACTCCATGCGAGGATGGAATTACAGCGGAGCTTCTTAAAGTGGATGGAAAACCGGTCCTTAAATTCCTTCAGAAGCTCTTTAATTCCTTTCGCCATGGTGGCACTACACCGGAGGCGTGTAGCAGAAGTGCGGTGGTCTTGTTCTTCAGGAAAGGCGACAACGCTCTCTTGAATAACTGCAGACCGATTTACCTTCTGAGCCGCCTCTACGTGCTGTTTTCAAGAGTCATTACGAATCGTTTCGCACGCAGACTTGAGGAATTCGATCCTCCCGAACAAGCAGGTTTCCGAAAAGGCTTTAGCACCATAGACCACATATATACCCTTCGGCAAATTGTACAGAAGTCCAAGGGCATATATGGATAGTGAGAAAGCGTGTGATTCCGTCGAAATGGGCGTCGATTGGGCGGTGCTGCTATCCCTTCAGCGGTGCCAAGTTGACTGTTGATATATCGAATTGCTGAAGTATTTGTATAGTAGAGCTACAATGTATAGTAGAGATACAGAACCAAAGTACGAAACCTATCCAACAGCAGAGAGATGTAAGACAGGGTGAAGTTTTTTTCCCCGAAACTCTTCACCGCTGTATTCGAAGACGTTTTCAAGCTACTGGATTGGAAAGGATACGGTATTAACTACAACGGTGAGTCCAACACTCACCTTCTATTTTCCGAAGATATAGTCCTTATGGCAGAATCACTGGAGGACCTAAGCACTATGCTCAATGACCTCAACAGTGTCTCCCAACGGATAGATCTTAAGATGAATACAAAATAGACAAAACAAAATTCATATGTAACGTCCATTTCACACCTATGCCGGTAGTTGTTGAGGACATTAAGCTCGAAGTTGTTGTATTTTTACCTGGCACGAATAGTGTTCTTAACGCTTGTGTGATGCTTGGGCTGGGACAAATAGAGACATCAACGAATCAACGCGGCTGGGCAGCGTTCGGGAAATTACGGCATATCTTCTCGTCAGGTATACCTCAAATTTTAAAAATTAGACTGTATAACCAGTGCGTGTTGCCAGTGATGAACTATAGAACTGAAACTTAGTCCTTCACTGTTGGCAGTTTGTGGAAGCTCTAGGTCGCTCAGCGAGTTATGGAGAGGGCTATGCTCGGGGTTCCTCTGCGTGATATACTTAGAAATGAGGACACCCGCAGTAGAACTAGAGTTACCGACATAACCCAAACCATTAGTAAGCTGAAGTGGCAATAGGCCGGCCATATAGTTCGAAGAACTGGCAACCGATGGGGAAAAAAGGTTCTTGAGTTGCAGCCTCGTACCGGCGAACGAAGGGTAGAGCGTCCCCCCACTAGATGGAGTGACGACCTGGTAAGGCATACACGAAGTCGATGGATGCAAGTGGCTCAAGACCGTACTTTGTGGCATTCCTTTGGGTGGCCTATTTTCAGCAGTGGACATGTGAAGGGCTGTAATGATGATGATGACTGACCTTAAACAATTCGGAAGCTATCGACTAGGTACATTTTGGGACTTCTATTTCAGCAGTGAATCATATTATAATAAATAGAAGCATTGGTACGTCATTCCACACATAAAAAATACATACAAGCACGCACGCCCGCACGTACTCGTACGCAAGCATGCACGCATGCACGCATGCACTCACTCACGCAAGCACGCATGCACGTAAGCACGCACGCACGCACACACACACACACACACACACACACACACACACACACACACACACACACACACACACACACTCGCGCATACACAATCCCACACATACATACACGCATACATATACACGCGCACACGCGCACACACACGCACTCACTCACACACACACTCGCGCATACACAAACCCACACATACATACACGCATACACATACACGCGCACACGCGCACACACACGCACTCACATGCACACACGCGCACACACACGCACACACACGCACACACGTGCACACACACGCACCCACACGCAGTCAAACGTGCGCACACGCACACACACACGCACACACACTTATACACACACTTTAATAAATATACTTACATTTATTTTATATAAATTAATGAAATATATTAGAATATTCATTTAAGTGTGCAAATAGTGTAGTGCTTTTACTTTTGTTTTAAATATCCACTTATTCAGGGATTTTCTTATTACTAAGGTAAGCGCGTTACAGAATACAGAAGGAGTTTGATACAGGCTCGACCGGGGCAGGATCACGCTCTCCCAGAATACCACCGTAAAATAGCAGATTAATGCTGCTGTATTTCGTATATTGACTGTAGAGAACCGGAGACCCTTTTACTGGAAACAAGGTATTCCATCTTAGCCCTCGGTGGACAGGTGACAACTAATCTGCATCTGGATCCTTAATGGAAGATAAATGTAGATGTCCATGGGCCACTGCATCCACTTACCATCAGGTGGACTGTGTGTTCGTTTGTCACCCTTATTCTATAAAAAAGAAATTCAGTACGGTGATAGGTAATTCGTAATACGAGATTGTCATGAGACCGAAAATTACAATTAAGGGGAAGAACCCAGTTATTGAAACTTTCAAATCAGTAACTATAGGGTTAATGGATCTTTAAGGATTGTGAAAAGAGTGCAAAGAGTTCTATTATGATTCCTTCGTTGTAAGATATTCAACCACTTAAGTCTAGAGTAGTAGAAGACGCAGTCATACTTTCAAAGACCGTAACGAAGCGAATAGACAGTTGTTAAGAAGGTATTATTATTTATCTATGGATTTTGTCATGTTAAAAGTGAAAAGTGTTGCCTTTGTGACATAAGAGTAAAAAATAATAAAATGAGTGTCAATATATTGCCTTTTTAGCGTAAATAGCAAAATGATATGTAAAAATAATAACATTATAAAGTGGCTCGTTTTTCTTGCACTATTTTACGAATTAGGCTGCGAGATTGGCCAAGAGGATGAAGAATTGATTATATTAACAAAGCCCCTCCTATCTCATACTAGTTTGAATAAAAGTTTACCCAAATTTACCGGATCCTCAAGTTCTGTTTCTTTATACTACGAAGATATCACTTATAAAAAATTTGGGAAACTATTCACTGCAGATCCATTCTATTATGAACAACTGGAACTGACGAAAAACGCTAACTTAACGAATGTAACGGACATAACAACACAAAAATACATAAAAAATGAAGATGAAAATAAAAGTGATGGCGGTATTCAATGTTTGTGGTGTTTTACGGACAGAGGGTATATGTCAGATGAAAAATGTTACAATGGCAAAGTGTAAGTTGAACAAAATATTCTATGAGAACAAATTATTATTCCAAACATTTATTCTGTGCATATTTTTAATCTATGCGGAGAAGATCTATCCCTCTCTTTCTCTCTTTTTTATAGAATAAGGGTAACAAACCAGCAAACAATCCACCTGATGGTAAGTGGTTGCTGTAGCCCATAGTCATCTACATCTACCATCGATTACGAATCAAAATGCAGATGAGTTGTCACCCGTGAGGACTAAGATGGAATGACTTGGTTGCAGTAAAAAAAGTCTCCGGTTCTATACGCTCACCATACGAAACACGGCAGCGTTAAGCTGCTCATTTACGCTGGTATTCACACACTCTTTTTGCAAAATTTACTCGATTTTCGAAGCAGAAAATGAGGGTGTTTTACTAACCGGAGTTAATATTTGTACATGAAAATATAAATGGCTTCTTTCCGAGTGTGGTTGTTTTGTTATTTTTCTCGTGTGTCTTATATTATGGTGAATATTAGTTTACATTGAAGTTATCTCTTCGATGTAAACTAAGCATGAGCAGTACATAGGGCACGTGTAGGTTAAGGCTAAACTATCTCTTTGGCACCCGTTAGCATTCCTATCCTAGTTATTCTGAAGGTTTCAGAAACAATATAAAATCGCTTTTGAGACAAAAATACATTTGTAATTAAATTTTATAATCAAACACCCTTTTTTTAGCCAAACCAAAGTACAATGTTCAGAGGCTGAAAAATGTTACACGGAGCTGCACCCACAGTACATAAAAAGAGGATGTATGATGCCAAACAAAATGAATAGGACTTTCGTATGCAATTGTCCGTTGTGTAACGATAAGCCTGCGAACGATTCAGTTTATTACCAATACAAAAAAATCGGGGATTGGGATTACCACAACAAACGCGTTCAAATACCGATAGCTGGAATGCAGTTAATTTGCAAAGTTTGTGAAACGAGAGGTTCGGATAAAATTTTTGACATTAATTGCAGGATGGGTAAAAAGTAAGAAGTTATTTATATCTATATCTAAAATAAATGAACATAATAACAGTAATTCTTGATTTGAATTGGTCATCATATTAACCTAAACTATAAAAAACCATATAAAATTTTAATCATAGCCTGTAGAATTCCACTGTTGCACATGGTCCTCTCCCGTTGTAGGAACTATTTGCCTTAATCGTCACATCAGATCACTTACACGTATAAGAGATGGTTTTACTGCTACCTATCGGAAGCTATAAAATCTTTCTCGTACCTATGGGTCATCTCTTACGATAGCTATGGGACGAAATGATTCGATGGATTCATAGTTGATTACTAAAATCTTCAAATATCCAGAGATTTTGATGATCAATATGCATTTCATCTGCCTATGTTTTAGTAAGTTTTGATCGAAAAGAATATAATTTTTTAACATTTACATAAATTTAAAGAATCATCATAATGTACGTTTTTACTTGATAAAGACCGCATTTTAAATAAACCAATACTAGATAGTGCAACCGAATTCTAGTTGAGTTAATTTATGGTAGTAATTTTATGAACACATTGGTCAAGTGTTTTTTTATATATATATAAAAACTGAAACTAACCTACATTCCACTTAATGGTTAGTGCAGTCCATGAAAACTTTTTAAGGCCATGGGCCTAGAAAAAACGATCACTTGGAAGCACCAGCTTTCCTAACCGGATCCATCGCCAAACAAGTCTTGGCCACAAAGGGGAAAAGAGCGCATCTCACAATACGACACTCATCTCCCACCACAGCCCCTACCTCCTCTCAACACTACCGTATCAACGCCTTGCCTGAGTCGCGAAGGGGGAGGCGAGCGGTGCATCGCCACCACTCCAGCACTCCTCTTCCCCCGCGATTCTACGTTGGCTACAGCGGTAGGGGGAATCACATCCCTCTTGCTGCAGTCCGCCAACACACACCTGAAGTGGACTTACCAAGCTTTATTTTAGACCAAGTCACGGCTACTAAGCCACTCCTTCGCCACGACAATGTGGGAACTAGTTCGGGGGGGGGGGGGGCTCTGGAAACTTACATCCAACTTCAAATACATTACATACAACTTTAAATATTATTAATATTACAAAACAAATACAACTTATTGATACCTTTCAGTGTGGACTATATGCTTTGTGGGCGTAATCAAGTGTGTTATGTTAATATTGACGAAGAAACTGATTTTGTTTCAAGAGGATGTATAGATACACCAGCTTATAACTCAATGTTTTATTTCTGCAACAGTTCCTTGTGTAACTCAAAACCGTTTTATATTCCAAAAATACGTTCAGAGAAGTTATTATTAAACGACTTTTCACAGAAATCTGCTTTTCCCAAAAATACTGCTGCCTTGTCCGAGCGCCTAAATGTTTTCTACGTATTGGCGATTTTAAATAAGATTTTATTCTTTTAAAACGTGACTGGTTATAAAGCATAATGTAAAACTATACTTCATTTTAAGGAATGTCAAATGTTGATAGAATTTGTCAAAATGTCAAGTAACTATTTTTCTGTAAGGATGGAAACTATTTCAGTTATATTGTGTTTGTTTTTTATGATAACTTTTGCCAAATGCAATGAAGAGACAACTCAAAATATTAAAAAGCCCCTGCTTAACTTTCGACGACAAGTTGAGGAGCTGCCAGATGAGTCAACATCAGAACGAAATGAAGAAGACGCAAATATTAATTTAGTAGCGTTCTTAGTTAATAATGTGAAAGAAATTTTTGGCGTGGAAGCAACAACAACTTCATTAGAAAAAACAAGAGCTACTAATGCAACAATGGTTATTTCGAAAATAACTAATAAAACAATAAGTACGATAAAACCTAACACAACTACTACTGCCCCTATTACAAGAACTACACATTTAACAAATGTAACTTTTGCAACGCGTACAACCACTGCTAACCTAACCACTGCTATTGTTACCACTACTAACTCTGTTTCTAAATCTACTGTAAACAAGAAAAGTAAACAAACCGAATTATTTAATTTAACAAACAATATCGACATAATAGAGAAAAAGAGAAGAGCTCAAATAAAGGCTAAAACAAAACCAAAAATTAATTTGTATATTGAGCCTCCTTTTCCCAACATGACTGATCTAAACCCTCCAAGAAGATCTTGTATCGTATGTAACAATGTTCAGTTGCAAGAATGTAATGATCCTAAAAATAAGCTGTAAGTACCTACTTATGAAAAACTTGAACTTTCCTCGTATTGACCTTCTCTTCTTTTTCAATATGTTTTTTATAAACAGGATTCCATCTGTAATTTGTGATCATGAAGAAGATCTATGTTACTCCCAGCAAACACCTTTTGGGCTAATAGACCGTGGATGTTTCAATGGTAACCTGAATTTAACAACGTACGTGTGCTCCTGCAACCTTTGCAATTATATTTCAATCTCTGAAATGCCATACATATTTTCTAAAAAAAAGGATTGGATAGAAAATGTCATAGATCTTACACGATCAAAAAGCTTTCGTACATCAATTTACAAAGATATGTCTTGTTTGAGCTGCGAAGTTAATTCTACAACAAAAACACTGGACATGTTAGACAACGCTCTCTGCTTGGAGGGTAATATGTAAGTAATTGTTACATTTCTCTAGTTTTAATTTATTTGAATTTGTCTCTTTTTTAATGCTACCATATTTTATTCTAAGCAATAGCATTTTCCAGGGTCTCTCTTACATTGACATATATAACAAAATATAATGTTCAATTACTGTCCGACTTATTTTTAGTTATTTATTTATTTTCCTTAGTTTATCCCCTTCCTTATTAGCATGTTTAATTGTTATTTTACATAAGTTAGGGCCAAAACGAGTAAATTTTAGGATGTAATCCTTAGCAGGTCTAAAATTAACAGTCAAAGTAGAGGAGCATTTTCACACTCTTAAGCTCTTATATGGAGTGTTTACCTCGTCATAAAAATTGTCTGCGGTTCACATCGCTCACAAACGAAACAGTAACAATATGCTGCTAATTTCGCTGGTTTTAAGTAATTTTCTTTTCCCTTTCGATCGTGAAAAGTAAAGATATGGTGCGAGTAGAGACCTTCTCTCATTTCTAAGAGAGTAATGGTAAAATTAGACCGCTTCTACCTGTTAGCGGACTTAATGTCTCTAAATTATTTTATTTTTAGTCTAGTCTACTTTTAAGTCTATTATGTTAATAAATTAAATATATAAAATTTAAATCTATACAAATTAATAATATTGAAGTGTTTGTAATATTGAAAAGAATTTACTTCTATTAAGCTCAAGAGGTTGTTTGCATGCTATTAAAGACTCAAGTAACCATTTTTAAATGTTTGTCTATCTGTCTGTCTATCTTTTCTATCTATTCAATCTGTTCTATATGTTGTCAATCCTGAGGACTAAGATGGAATGCCTCGTTTCCAATAAACATGATCTCCAGTTTTCTAATGACCATACGATACACAGCAGCATTAAGCTGTTATTTTACGCTGGTATACTGTGAGAGCGTGGTCCTTCCCCGGTCGAACCGACCCATTCGTGCTAGAGTCATAATATACTCGTAGCTGCAGCGTGACTCTACCTATCTTTTTAGGATAGGGTGACAAACGAGCACACAGTCCACCTGATGGTAAGTGTTTGCTGTGACCCATAGACATCTACATTTATCCTCGTTTGCGAATCAAAATGCAGATGCGTTGTCACCCGTGACGACTAAGATAGAATGCCTCTTTTCCAGTAAAAAGGGTCTCCGGTTCTCTACACTCACCATACGAAACACAACAGCATGAAGCTGATATTTGACGCTGGTATTCTTTGAGAGCGTGGTTCTTCCCCGGTCGAGCCGACCCATTCGTGCTACAACTATACAACTAATATAGCTGCAGCATGGCACTACCACGTAAAAAACCTAGACTCCAAAATAAATCATTCGTCATCATTACATCTTACAGGTCACTACAAAATAAGATCAATTCGTTTATATACAGTTCTAAACCATGTCTTATTACATTACCACTCAGTCCAGTAGGAGTCGCACTACATACACTCCTGTTAAAGATCCTTATTTTTCTTTATCGTTTCCGAATCTACAAGCAGTATCAAGATTTTGCCACTTCGGTCTGTTGATAAACTAAGGCGTATTATATTATATAAGATATATGTTTCAGTGGATTATTACCAACAAAACAGTGTGCAGAAGATGAAATATGCGGAATTAAAGCTCGGAGAAATGATGGATATATTTGGCGCGGTTGTCTTAAAAGTCCGCTCTACAACTACTGGTGGTCACTTTGTGATAGTGATTTATGTAATTATGACAGTATAATTTCTTTGTACGATGAAAATTAATTGCGTTCAATATGATATAAATGATCTTGTGATGGCTTATACCAATTTAGAAGCACAATTTGTATTTATTTTTACTTATTATTATTAAAGAAAAATACATCAATTTATTCCTATTATTACTTACAAACTGCCCTCATTTCGTTCAGGCTGTAAATTTAAAATCATTTTGATAATCTTGATAGACATGTTCCAGCCATGTTTATGTTAATCTTATTTGGTAATTTATGAAAAAAAGGCAATTTTTTTTCTTCTTTTCATCAACCTGTTAAGGTCCAATGCAATATGAACAATTTCGAGTAATCCCAGAAATTTTAACTCTGAATATCTAAATTGTGTAATTATGATAAAAACCGAGTGACAAATCAACTTTTTGAAATCTTCATATCTTTTGTCCACTATTGCGTAGTGATATAAGTATAGATCTTCTATATAATTATTTATATAGAAGATCTATACTTTCAAATTACATAGATTTCGTTTCTGTACTGTCTGGGGCACAGGCTCATACAATTTCGGCCATCACCTAGATTTGTATTTAATTTTAGATTTATACTCTAAACACTAATTGTTTTCTAAATTTGAAGCTTCTATATCAGCTAGAAGCGCCTTTGATCAGTCAGTCAGTGAGTAACAAAATTAAGAAACTTTGAATGGTTATAATTCTTATCTACTATTTCAAATTGAATGAAATTTGAACGTGGTAGAGCCATGCTGTAGCTATATTATGGTTGTAGCACGAATGGGTCGGCTCGACCGGGGAAGGACCACGCTCTCACAGAAAACCAGCGTAAAATAGCAGCTTAACGCTGCTGTGTTTCGTATGGTGAGTGTAGAGAACCGGAGACCCTTTTTACTGGCAAAGAGGCATTCCATCTTAGTCCTCACGGGTGACAACGCATCTGCATCTTGAGCCTTTATTGAGGATGGATGTAGGTGTCTATGGGTCACAGTGGCCACTTGCCATCGGGTGGACTGTGTGCTCGTTTGTCACCCGATCCTATAAAAAAAAAAAAAAAAAAAAATATACCGTGCTTATATAATGCATGCTTGGATACTGCAAATTCAGTTTTTTTTAGTTTTATCCATAACGAAGTTATAGGGGATCGAAAATGGCCTGAACTGCTTCGAGAAAAGGATGATACAGCCGTGCCGCTTATTTGCTCGACTTGGCGGGTGCACTACCGTGACCCCAGATTAAATTTTATTATATATACTGAGAGGCCAAAGTTAATATATTTATTTCTTTAAATTTTTCTCTAAGAGACTCGGTTTAAGACAATGACAAATATGATGAAAGTTACGACGAGACGGCAACCCAGTTCCCAAAGGCCTCGCTATTTCTAGCTACGTTGGCGACCATGGTAACGGCGGGACAGAGGGTGCTAAGAATCTTCGGTGGAGATTCAGTTGCCACCTAAGACGACTCGACCTGGAGACGCACGCACCCTGAGGATTGACGAGAAGATCCTGAAGCTGGAAGAAAAGATAGACAAGTTACGCTGGTATATTATAGGATTATCAGAGGTCCAAATAGAGGGGGAGGACACGGTAGTGCTTGATTCCGGCAACTTGTTCTATCATCGGGAGAGCGACCATCTGTCCCAAGGAGGTATCAGATTTATCGTCTACAGTCTCTCGTTAACAACCTTGTAAACATTGTGTGTCGACGAGGGTTGCGTACCTTATACTCAGAATCACCAAACGGTATTTGTTGAAGTTCATACAGGTTTACGTAACATCCACGGCACATCATGATGAGGAGGCGGAGGAAATTTATAAAGATATCCAAAGCCATACATTCATGCAAAACCCACTATACGGTGTTAATGCAAGACTTTAATGCAAAACTAGGTACAAGAGAGAACAGTGATATGAAGGTAGGAAAATTTGTAATAGCACAACGGAAACCAAGCGACCAGCAGCTGGCTGACTTCATGGAGAAAAAGGGACTCTTTATGATGAACTCTTTCTTCCTGAAGCGACCCCACAGGAAGTGGACCTGATCGAGTCCCGACGGTTCTACAAAAAATGAGATTGACTTCATTATAACGACCAGACAACAACTGTTCAGTGATGTCTCGGTGATCGTGAGAGTGAAAACTGGTAGCGATCACCTAATGGTTCGAGGATCACTGAACCTAAACTTTAAGTTGGAGAGGTCTTGCTTAATGAAATCAACGCTTCTTCCCCCTCGTGCTTTAATCAAAAATCGCGAGTGTTAGAAAACATTTCAGCTCGAGTTACAAAACCGCTTTCAGAGCCTAGAAGACTGCAATGCAGTGGACGATATGAATGATAAAGTCGTGGAAACTATCCATGTCATCAGAGCTAAGTTCTGCAAGACCCGCCGCAGAAGAACACAAAAACTCTCCGATCACACTCTTAATCTCACAGCTGTTAGACGGGAGATAAATCTACATTCTTCAACAGATTTGACAGCATACAGGAAACTGAACAGACAGATCTCCATGCGGTGGGACTTAAGCAACTTCAATATAGCTTGTTTTGAACAAGCGATCGAGCGGAACCAAGGCTCCAAAGTCTTTGCTAGAGATCTGTATGCCAGAAAGAGCCAGCTGTCAAAGCTGAAGACCGAGTGTGGCAGCATTGTTTCCGAGACACCTGAGATTTTGAGTGAGATTGAGAGATTCTATGGGCTGCTGTACACGTCATGGTTGGAGCCACACGCAAGTGTAAGTAACGATCCAAGAGCGAGTCTTATCTGACACTAATTTGATGGCATCCCAGACGTCAGTCTAAGCGAGATTAGAATGGCCCTCCAGCATTTTTAAAAAGGCAAGGCCCCAGGTGAGGATGGAATTACAGCGGAGTTTTTGAAAGCGGGTGGAAAACCGGTACTTGAAGTCCTTCAGAAGCTCTTTAATTCTGTTCTACTCTGGATGCGTCTAGGAGAAGAGCGGTGGTTCAAGACAGGCAACAACGCTCTCTTGAAGAAGTACAGAGCGATTTCCCTTCTGAGTCGCGTCAACATGCTGTTTTCGAGGGTCATTACGAATAGTCTCGCACGCAAACTTGACAACTTCCAGCCTCCCGAAAAAACCGGTTTCCGAAAAGGCTTTAGTACTATAGACCACATATATACCCTTCGGCATATATTACAGAAGACGGAAGAGTACAATCTGCCACTTTGCTTTGCGTATGTGGACTATAAAAGCCTTTGATTTCGTCAAAATTTGGGCGGTGCTATAGTCCCTTCAGCGGTGCCAAGTTGACTGTCGGTATATCGAAGTGCTGAAGTATTTGTACAGTAGGGCTACATTGGCTATCTGAGTACATAATCAGAGCACGAATTCTATCCTACTGTAGAGAGGTCTAAGACGGGTGACGTTATAACCCGGAAACTCTTCACCGCTGCATTGGAAAACGTTTTCAAGCTACTGGACTGGAAAGGATATTAACATCAATGGGGAGTACATCGCTCACCTTTGATTTTCCGACGATATAGTCCTTATGGCAGAATCGCTGGAGGACGTCAGCACCATGCTCAATGACCTCAATAGTGTCTCCCAACGAATAGGTCTTAGGATGAACATGGACAAAACAAAGATCATGTTTAATGTCCATGTCACATCTATGCCTGTAGTTGTTGGGAGCACTAAGCTCGAAGTTGTTGATGAGTATGTTTACCTTGGACTAATAGTCCGACTAGGTTAGTCAATCGACGGATTCAACTTGGCTGGGCAGCGTTCGGGGAATTACGACACAACATCTTCTCGTCAGGTATACCTCAAAATCTAAAAACAATGAATTGGATTGTACAACCAGTGCGTGTTGCCAGTGATGACGTATGGATCTAAAACATATTCTTTCACTGCTAGTCGTATGAGGACGCTCAAGGTTGCACAGCGATCTGTGGAGAGGGTTATGCTCAGGGTTTCTCTGAGCAATAAACTTAGAAATGAGGATATCCGTAGTAGAACCAGAGTAACCGACATAGCCCAACGGATTAGTAAGCTGAAATGTTAATGGGCCGGCCTTATAGCTCTAAGAACCGACAAAAAAAAGTTTAAAAAGGAAAAAGTTTCTCGAGTGGCAGCCTTGTACAGGTAGGCAAAGTGCAGGGCGACCTTCCACTAGATGGAGTGACAACCTGGCCAGACATGAAGAATGTCAATGGATGCAGGTGGCATTGTGGCCGTGCTTTGTAGCATTCCTTGTGGGAGGTTTATGTTCAGTAGTGGACTTGTGAAGGGCTGTAATGATGATGACGTTGATGATTATTCATTTCGTCATATTGAAGTGATTAACGTTAATAATATATCATGACTTAGATAGTCATGATATATTATTAATTAGGGCGGGACACGTAGCGAGACTTTTTAAAGCTACTTTTTTTTTTTATAGGATCGGGTGACAAACGAGCACACAGTCCACCTGATGGTAAGTGGTTACTGTGACCCATAGACATCTACATCTATCCTCAATAAAGACTCAAGATGCAGATGCGTTGTCACCCGTGAGGACTAAGATGGAATGCCTCTTTGCCAGTAAAAAGGGTCTCCGGTTCTCTACACTCACCATACGAAACACAGCAGCGTTAAGCTGCTATTTTACGCTGGTTTTCTGTGAGAGCGTGGTCCTTCCCCGTTCGAGCCGACCCATTTCGTGCTACAACCATAATATAGCTGCAGCATGGCTCTACCACGTAGACTAAAGGACGAGAGATGGACCAACAGGGTAACAACGTGATAGGGTCCAATCGGCAATCGTCTCTAAGGCAGACTCTACACGAGATGGGCAGACGATTTGATAAAAACAGCTGGTACCTGCTGGCCGCAAATAGCTCAAGATAGAGACACATGGAATTCTTTATTCTTTTTTCTTTTTATACAAGGGAAGGTCAGTCATTAATATACACTAAAAATAGGATTGGGCCCAGATTCGAGTCTTGAGGGACACCTATTTGTACGGGGGACCCGGAAGAACTCTTAATATTGATAATAACTTTTTTCATTCTATTACATAAATGTGAAATAATAAGTTTAAGCGCTGTGTTCTTGACACCATAGTACTGTAGCTTTTTGAATAATGTCTTATGGTGAACACAGTCGAAAGCATTGGAAAGGTCACAAAATACATCAAAAGCATCCTCTGAATTCTCTTATGCACAAAAACATTTTTTATGAGCTCAACTTCGGCGTCGATATTCGAGCGACCACTTTAGTATTTACGTAAGAGCAATGGTTTAAAAATGATCAGTCTGGTTTATTCGCTATCATAACCAGCATACTGTTGTTGCTGGTATGCACTCTACGTACTGGGGATGCACATCGTTTTCAATTCATTGCTTTAAAACTATCGACGCGATCTTCTGCAAATATCCATGATTAAACGAGAAGCAACCCCAATAGCTCTCTGTATGCGATAACAAGTTTCTGTTACCTTCATGGCCATATTAAAATCGAGACTAATGAATTCAATGCAAAAAACAGACCTTCTAGGGTCTTAATCTGCTAGTCAATAAAACATGTATTTTAGCGTAGGAATTTTTGTTTTATTAAATTTTCTAACAGTTTACTTATTAGTAAATAGATTCTGCAGCCCATGGATACCTGTAACCTACTTCAGACCAACAATGTAACAAATGTCACCCCTGAGAATTTATATTATAATGCATCTTAGCCTACTATTGGACCTTTTTCTCATCAATCTGGTACACAACAGTGGATCAATGCTTACTGGTGGCAAAAATATGTAAGAAGGTGATACAAAGCCAGAAGAGCTAGAAGACAAAAAGGAACTGTGGCACATTCTAGTAAAGACTATGATATAATGATAGTAAACTTTCAGAATAGGCACTTATTGTAATAGGAAAAGTTAATAACTAAGGATATATATATATATATATTACCTTGTTGGATCTTTTTCTATTAATCTTTTATTTTTAACACGTGTCGTTAATGTTAATTTTTTTTATATATAATGTTAAGCATTGATGTAAACCACGTAGACTGCGAAGAGAACTAGAAACTAATTGAATTTCACGGTCATGGTCTGCATCCCTTTGAACGATTTTGCAAGTGGAAACACCTAGCGGGCAAACTAAGCTAAAACTCTGAATCGCTGATCTGGAATATTCAATAAATACATCAATACGATGTAGCACAATTCACTGCACAATTATCAGGGGCTTTTTGTTAAAATAATGGCCAGATTTGTTATATCTATTTGTATCAAAATCAATTGCTGTCCGTTAGTCTCGCAAAGACTCCAAGCATTTTTGAGTTTTTGCCGACTTTGATAATTTTTTTGTGAGTGTGTTTGTGTGAGTCCCTGTAAGATCTAAGCGATTCAAATTGGATCCGGTAGGTTGCGATGTTATCGAGATCCAGAAATCACCTGTGCGAAGCCGGGGCGGATCGCTAGTCTCTAATACAAAATAAACCTAGCAAGCTAACAGCATAGCAAAGTGGCGAAGCAATCAGCTTTGTAGCGTTAGAAACCGGTTGCCGTTGAGCAATCAGTTTCAAAATAGGAGGTTCAGATGCCTGAGTGATCAGTAATTGATTGCTGAAAACAGAATTTGAAAATTCGAAACCGTTCTCGAGATAATCGTGGGACAGACGGACAGACGGACAGACGGACAGACGTCGTGAAATCAATAAGTGACTTCGCAAGCTTCGCCACTTAATAATTGCCCTGGAATATTTGTTTGGTATGATTGACATTTTCCTATAGCTGTAGTCATTACAAAGAAAAATATGACACGTGATTACAAGCCGAACTATATGAATTTATTATGGGTATTTTAAAAAAAAAGATGTTTTAAAAAACATGTTTAACCAGCACACACTTCGCCCATTGGTAAGTACAAGATACTGTAGCTTATACACCTACATCTCTATACAATTAAGTATAAAAATGCAGATGCTTCAACCCTGAGGACTAAAATGGTATGCCTCTTACCTTAAATGGGTTCTTCGGCGGGGTAAACCTAGTTTAATTTTAAAATTAATTGAAAAACTTTTAAATTAATAGGAATGACTGGAATTGAGTTACGACAACGCATCTGCATTTTGATTTGTAATAGAGGATAGGTGTAGATGTCGATGGGCCGCGGCAACCACTTACCATCAGGTGGACTGTGTGCTCTTTTATCAACCTTATCTTATAAAAAAAAACTGACATTCATGTGATTTATCATTGATTTCATTAATTTTTATATTTTTTTATTTGCGTTAATGATTTTAGAATGTCAACTTGGCTAGCCTCGCTGTTTCGTCACTCCTACTATATAATACGCTCTAGCCTGGAGTTAAACTACGCAAAGCCTTTTTTATTTTAGGGTTGGTTTTCCGTAATAACCATGCATAACAGGGAGATGATTAATGTTCAACGGTATAAACTTCATTTATGAAAGCCATGAGATCTTTCTGAATTTTCTCATAGTTGACCCGTACGGTACTTTCCAGACTAAATTGGGTAATGGATTCCCTTACGCAGCCACGACAGTACTATTAAACGTACACGCTTCAATTTTTTACCAATTTAAAATGTGATAGAGCCACGCTGCAGCTATTATTATGGTTGTAGCACAAATAAGTCGGCTCAACCGAGGAAAGGCCACGCTCTCACAGAATACCAGCGTAAAATAGCAGCTTAATGTTGCTGTGTTTGATATGGTGAGTAGAATCGGAGACCATATCTCTGGCAATGAAGCAATCCATGTTTTGTCTTCAATGTTGATAACGCATCTGCTTTTTGATTCTTATTCGAGGATAAACGTGTGTTAGTTTGCCACTCTTATTCTATAAATAATTAAAAATTAAAATTTTGTACAGCCGACTTCAATATAAACTATTAAGTATTTCTAAAAAATTATTGGTCTGACCTTGATCAAATTCATACATGTGAAATACCAGCTTTCAATTAAAGGAATAATCATCTAAATTGGTTTACCCAGTAAAAAATTATGAGCCAACAGAAATAAAAAAAAAACATACAGTCGAATTGAGTACCGTCTCCTTGTTGAAGTCGGCAGAAAAAATGCTTCGTTGGTCCAATAGTCGACTGCTGATTATGAAAAAATCAGTTATTGGATTTTTCGGTCAAGAAATTCTCAGTAGGAGCCAAGGGTCAGGAAGTTGGGGGTGTTTTTCCCCTGTTCCTCGAAAAGCACGTAAAATCATTGATCCTGCGCATGACACTCGTGCATTATAATTCTATTCAGATGGCTAGTCTCCGTTGAGACTGGCCACTGTGACTGAAATCTGGTCTGGAGGACTTTTTATTACACGTACATATACTTTATGTTTTGTGCATATACATATGTCTGTTTGATTAAAATTTACAAAAATAACATTACCTTTAATTTAATGGTTCCAAATATATATTCCGACTCATGACTCAAAATTTAGTTTGTTCAGTTTTCGCGAAAACGCAGTATTCAAAGGAAAAGTAAAATATCTTTTATTTTCTCATTACGATGGGAATCACATATTTACGAGTAACAGGTCACGAATAATAAAAGAAAAGCTTTTATATGAGACATAGTTTTTTTTTTCTAATACTATTTAATTTCCTCCATTTCATTATACGTTGTATATTGTATAATTCCTTAAATCATATCGTATTATGCTGAGATTCCCCGAGAACCCGTATACGTTCAATCCGCGCCGGCAGGAATGAAATTGTTAGCTAAAATTATTAAATATACTTTTTAGGATTTTCTCACTTCGCACAGCGTTTAAGGAATAAGTCCTTAACGTTATTTCAAAACTTTTTCCTTGAAACATTTGGACCAACATAAAAAAAATTTTTAAAAATTATACAATAATGTCAAAATAATTACAATAAAAGCAACTTTTGATAATTAAGTACATCAGTTAAATTTAAATCATATTATTACCTAGTCGTAAAACCAACGTATAACTAATTTCAAGAAGTATGCACTTGGTTAATTTAATCAATTAAAATAATAACTGCTTTTAGATAAAATAAAACCTTTAGAACATAAAATAATAGCAAATGTAGAGCATAAAATAGGCGTTTATGAACCAAATAATGTGAAAAATAAAATGCTTTTAATTTAAAGTCGTATTTAAGGATTTGTATAGTATTAATACAACGGAAGTACGATTATTGAACGTCGTCTATTACCTTGCTTGTTGCCCAACTTCTCGCGATGTTACCTCTGGCTTCAAGCCAGATGATAAATTAGTTATTCTTAATCAAGCCTTTGCTTTTTGTGTCATCAAAGCAGTTAAATAAATTCTACGAGGAAATGTTATCTACGTTATAAGTTACAGCAGTAACTGTTTGTTGTATTACATATCTCAAAGAATACCAGCGTAAAATAGCAGCTTAAAACTGCTGTGTTTCGTATGGTGAGTGTAGAGAACTGGAGACCCTTTTACTGGAAAGAGGCATTTTATCATAGTCCTCGAGGGTGACAACGCATCTGCATTTTGATTCGCAAACGAGGATAGATGTAGATGTCTATGGGCCATAGCAATCAATTACCATCAGGTAGACTGTGTGCTCGTTTGTCACCCTGTCCTATAAAAAAAAAGTATTATTTGGTAAAAATAAAGACAAAAAAATTGTGTGTAACCATTATGCGTGATTGTAGTAAAACTTAAAAATATGAATAAATAATATATTATTAATAAATTCGGTTATATATTTATTTAATTGATGTTATTTAAATTTAATAAAATATTCATTATTATTACTTAATAATGATATTTATTAGTATGAAAATGGAATAAAAATAATTAGTATAATGTGTAATGTCTGAAACTTGTACATATATAATGTGTGTATCTTACAATAAATTAAACTCACGAAACTTAAATCAGTCACTGCATTTATAAATGCGGATCGGCGTAATCGTACCACATATTTTATTGAATGTTACTTTTACCAAAAAAAAGGTTCTGAGTTACACTCAACCAACGTCTAAAGAATTTTTAATTCAAAAAAAGATTTATTTCTAATCAATATATAAGTTATGATGAATAGTTGGAACAAATTATGTTCCTAAACGCCTTAATTAGTCAGTAATAGTTTGGAGCTGGTCATGGGCCTCCCCCATACTAGTTTTCGCATTGGTGATTGCACTATAATATTATGTCTCGTATCTTCGATGCTGAAAATGACAAACCAACTTACAGTCCTGATGGTAAGTAGCTGCGGCAACCATAAACACCTATAACCAACTTTAAATAAATATTGGTACAGATGCGTCGTCACCACTGAGCACAACGAGTCACAAATCACAAATCACACCCAGTAATTAAACTGGCTCTCTATTACCCTACAAACCGGAATAAATCAGTGTACGCACTGCTTTTGGCGGCAGAAATAGGTAAGAGGATTGTACTTATACTGATAGACTCGTAGACAGAAAAAACGCCTTCCACCTATTAAAGTGATCGATTAATATAAGTAGTTAGTAATGTGGGTATTTCACATTTTTGGTATATCGAACCATTATATTTCTGTGAGATTTCTCTTACAAACTGGGGAAAGTTTATAAATCCTTTACGTTTTGGAAGGATATTTTTAATTTTAACTTTAACTCGCGACTTTGTCCGCGTAAAACACTTTGTAAGCGCAGATCTAAAATAGTGATTCTTGGGCGAGTTGTTCAATTATTGAAAATCACTTTAGATATAGTTTTTCGTATGTTGAGTGAAGAGAACCGCAGACCATTTTTACTAGAAATCCATCATCCATCTTAGTCCTCAGCTTAGTCCTGCATTTTGTTTCTTAATCGAGGATAGATACAGTAAATGTCTATGGGTCACATCATTCACTTACCATGAGGTGGACTTCATGTCAGGTCATTTCGTATTCTATAAAATTGTATTGAAAATCGATTTTGCAAGATTACTTCGACCGATAGGAGAAATAGTGAAAGAAAGATGTTTTTGAGTAAAATTGCAAACCAAAACTGTTTTGTTCTATATTTCTCAAACTTTACGAAATACAATAAAACCATTTTTTTATTACTTTAACGAATTTAGAAATAGCATATTTTTTGGGTAAAATATAGTCTAGATCACTCTTAACATTGCTTTCTATTTGGTCGTGTAATGTTTTTACAATTGGTTTACACATTTTGAGTCGTGGTAGCTCAGATGGTTAGCGCTCGCTGTAAGTTTCACAGTACGCCAGAAACCCGGGTTCGGTCCCTGCCGGCACCAATGAAATTGTTAATTGTAATTTTAAGTGCTGATTTACCACGTGCTCGGCTGTGAAGGAAAACATCGTGAAGAATCCTGCATGTCTGACAAATAAGAAAAAAAAATATATTTCGAAGACACGTGAAGTTCGCCAACACGCATTGGGCCAGCGCGGCGGACCTTTCTTTGCCCTAAAACCCTCTTAGAAATGAGAGCAGGCCTGTGCCCAGCAGTGGGACGTGTATATAGGCTGTAACTTTACACGTTTTGAAGTTTAGACCAGACACACGGACCCACTTATAGATAGCAAAAAACAGACAAAATTAGAAAAATGTTTATTTAGGTTTTAGTAGTATGAAAATAGCTTCGGAGCTTTTTTTTTATAGTATAGGGTGATAAACGAGCACACAGTCCACCTGATGGTAAGCAGCTGCTGTAGCCCATAGATATCTACATTTATCCTCATTTGCGAATCAAAATGCAGATGCGTTGCCACCCGTGAGGACTAAGATGGAATGCCTCTTATCCAGTAAAAAGAGTCTCCGGTTCTCTACACTCACCATACGAAACACAGCAGTGTTAAGCTGCTATTTTGCGCTGGTATTCTGTGAGAGCGTGGTCCTTCCCCTGTCGAGCCGACCCATTCGTGCTACAACTATACTACTAATATAACTGCAGCATGGCTCTACTACGTTTAAAATTAATAGAAGGTTATTATTTCTTTTCGCTAAATTATTAATTAGCATTCCACGAAAGACAGCTGAACTTTATAATATGAATATGTTTCAAAGACTATACAACAACCACAGTTTTTTTTTTCGAAACTTAAAATAATGCTACCATACACAAATGAGAGATAACAATTAAAGGGTAACTTAGAACTACCTTAGTGTGTAGTGGTGGCCAGGTATAAATATAAGTTGAGCGCAGAAAGCATGACAGACGAAAATGCCTTGAGGTGCCTGTCTTTCTTTCAACACGTAGCAAATTGTGTGTTTAATGCCCACTCCTAAAGCTTAATATTAGGCGCGTCTTTGACACCCTGAAAGGTTTTGATATGAACAAGCACTTTGACTTTAACGAGTTACCATTTAGCCGAAGGCGAACATATCTAGATGTTATTACAATATAAACAATGTTCCTTTTGTTAGGATAGCGAATTTACAAGACTAAATAGCATTTTGCTATGTTAATTATAATAATTATAAATGAGAAAGCTTTTCTATCCCAACCTATAAATAAATTTACTACTCAAATAAGCCAAAATAATAGTAAAAAATTAGGTTGTTCAAACGCGAAAATAATATTAGTATACAATCCGCACTGCACATGAGCTACAATGATCCTTGTTAAGAATACTAGGTCACAGTTACAAAATTTCTCAACGGTTCCTAATACGTCTGCAAATTTTCAGATTATTCCTACGTCTGGAAAAAGAGCTGACTATCAAAATTCCATTACTTTTAAAGAAACACATATACACATACATACATACCTAGCTGATATACAGCATGTACAATTAATTTCTAATTTGCATCATTTCTAGATGTGCTCGCGACTTTCTACAAAATAATTAAAAAGCAGCAAATAAATTCTACAATCCTATCAAATTTCTAGTCATATTGGCCACTCACCGCAGAGAAAAATGGCCATGACATATTGACATAAATATGTAGACCAAAATATTCACTGATTGTTAAATCACATTACCTCATCATAAACAATGTTGAACATTTAGTTTCTTCTATAGGATGATGTTGGCAATTGGAAAAAGTAGGCATGTAGTCTATAACATAATATCACTAAATGTTATACTCACGTCGGCAATTAAAAATAAGTTAAAATGAAACGCGATAAAATCCGTAAAAGTAATTTGAGTTGTAAAATGAGTTTTAAACTTTGGTCTTACACTTAAAGTCGTAGAAATATAAGTAATAGTGTTAACAAGCATGGGCGACAAAATAATGCAATAATATAAATAACAATACGTTTTGTTTACATTTTACATTATTTTAATAAAAACTGGAAAACTGGGGTAAAAATATAAATATTCTCACAAAATATGTCAAAAGGTCACAAATATTAAATTTACGTGGTGCTTTAATGACTGTACCGATATTGAAATGTACACCACACTTTACCTACCTTAGGTAAGGCATTCATTAAATTCTGATTTGTACATAATTTGTACTGTTTTACAGATCTTACAGTCACAAATGAGTCGTTAAATTTTAAGAAATAATATTTCAAGGAAAAAGACGTAGGCATTTTTGAGTTTTTCTATAATATATAATCTTCAAGATAATTAATAGAATAAGGCGTTACTTTGCGAAAATCTGTGATATTAAAGATGTTAAAATTATTAACATTACCGAGTTTGAAAAAACAAACGAAAGTACTCAAACTAGGTAAGACACACAATTATTTTTTACGCGGATCTTATTCTAAATAACTTTAACTTCAAGTCAAGTGTCCTACTTAAGACATATGTATAACTCCGGTTCTATTGAAGCAATACGTTTTAAAAGCTACTATTTGACAGTCACCAATTAGTCTCTAAAACTACCTACTAACTAATGAAACACATCTCTGACCTGGACAATACTGGTATTTTTTTTATAGAATAAGGATGACAAACGGGCTTACAGTCCACATGATAGTAAGTGGATACTGTGGCCCATAGACATCTATATTTATCCCCGAGAGGGAATCAAAATACAGATATATTGTCACCCCTGAGAACTAAGGTGGAGTGCCTCTTATCCAGTAAAAAGGCTATCCGATTTTCTAAAATAATTATACGAATCATAGCAGCATTTAGCTGCTATTTTACGGTGATTTTCTGTGTGGTGCTTTCGAGGTGACGCCTTAATTCAGGCTAAAATAGACACAAAGAGGGCCATATCTCCTAAAGTATTTTTTCTAAAATCACTAATTGTGTCAAATTTCATTATAAAATTTAGGATATCTTGGATTCTGGCTTGAAGGTATTGATATGAGAGAGCTTTTTCTTATCGAGCGGTTATTGCATCGCTGTTGCACCGAATAAAAACGAAACTAACATACTTTTATAAAATAAAACAAGCTATTTCCGCTAAAATAGCTTTAAGTCATACGTGGTAGAGCCACGCTGCAGCAATATTTCTGGTACAGTTGTAACACGAATGGATCGGCTCAACCGGGGAAGGATCACGTTCTCACAGAATACCAGCGTAAAATAGTAGCTTAATGCTGCGGTGTTTCGTGTGGTGAGTGTAGAGAACCAGAGACCCTTTTTACTGGAAACGAGGCATTCCATCTTAGTCCTCACGGGTGACAACGCATCTGCATTTTGATTCGTAATCGAGGATAAATGTAGATGTCTATGGGCCACAGCAACCACTTACCATCAGGTGGACTGTGTGCTCGTTTGTCACCCTTATCCTATAAAAAAAGTTAGCGAATAACAAAATTCTAACAACATTTATTTAATTTATCTAAAAGAAATATTAAAAAAAATTAAACTACAAATCATCGTAAAACAGTGAAAAAGTTCAAGTGGATTTCAGTTTTCCACTTGCTTGTGCATTCCCATTCCCAGTACGCACTCTCATTGCAAATAAGCTAAGCTTGTCCAAGAGATAAGCTTTTTATAAATTTATTATGAAATACATTTCAATTGATCTTTTAATATTTGTTTTTCAAATTATTAAGATTAAAATATTTCTTAAAATAATTACGAATGTATATAAAAATAATAATTAGTGTATTTGAAAATTTTCATTGTTAACGTTAAGTAAACCAAGAGTATGACGAATGAAACTGTATTAGGCTGTATGATTGTATGAATACTTTGAATGAGGACTACAATAACTACCAACTAAAAAATAAGCGAAAGTAGTAAGTAAGTAAGAAACATCTTCCCTTCCTATCCCGCAAATTAAAAAGTAAAACCATAGTAGTAATGCATATAAGTCGTTTTCTTCATAAAATATTTATTCCTTACAGTTGACAATAACATTACAAAGTTATAATGCAGCTATTTTTAAGTCATTTTCTATGGAGTTGATACGAAATTTTTACTAATCCAAGTGCAAAATCCACACGATGGAATAGACGGGTAAAAAAATCATCCTCCATTTACCTGTGGGGAAGGTACCCAAAATATAACGTTTTTTAAGATTTTATTTTACAGTTTCGTAGGCGTGATTAATATCTATAACTATGCCAAATTATAAATTTGTAGCACATAGGGTTTCTGAGTAAAACCGCGGACGGATGGACGAACGGACGGACATTGCGAAACTATAAGGGTTCCTTGTTGTGTAACTACGGAACCTTAATAACGGACCGTAACGATAAATTTGACGTTTCTTAAAAATAGTACTAAGCATTTAAGGGTTACTCCAAGACATTGGCTTACAGTAAGATTTTTGCACCGAGCTTAAATCGCCAATCCATTACAACTTTAACTACTTACTAATATTAATTATTCTTTCCCTCTGTGTATACCCCCACGCAAATTTTTTTGTATGTTTTTTTTGGGTTCCGTACCCAAAGGGTAACTAACGGGATCCTATTACTAATCCTCCGCTGTCCGTCCGTCCGTCTATCTATCAGCGGGCTAAATCTCATGATCTATAATAGGTAAACAGTTGAAAGTTTCACAAAATGTTTATTTCTATTGCCGCTATAATAACAAATAATAAAAATATATTCAAATTGAAAGGGGCTCCCCTACTAGAAACTTGTTTTACGATGGTACGGAACCCTTCATGCATGAGTCCGACTCGCAATTGGCCGGTTATTTAAATAAACTGCCGTCCCATCGGTCTATTAAAGTGATAGTGCACCTGAGCTTGCACTATAATTCTATCTAATTCAGATGGCTAGTCTCCGGTTAGAGTGGCCGCTGTGATGGAAATTCGGGCTGGAGGACATTAAGCATTGTCGTAAATATACAAAATCATTAAATAAATTCTATTTTAAAATCAGTGATAAAGTATCATCAGTCAAATGTGAAACATTGAAACATTATTCTAACAGTTGCTAGACGACCAGTATTAACGTAATACGCGATATGTCCTCGTAATGACCGCATTTCTCTTTTTAATGAACTACTAGCCCGCTTTCGCTATGAGAAAACGGGCTAACGCGGCAATCCCTAAAATAGACGGTTGGCAATTTAAATATGACGTATTCCATTATAAATAATCGATTTATAATTAATAGTAAAATACACAGTTATGTAAGATATTTTTTGAATTGAGATGTAAACAAATGAGTTAAGGACCTTTAAGAAAAGAGCCTACTCTTTTACAATAGGTCGTTAACGCACCTGCAATGCCCCTGGTGTAGCAGTTGTCCATGGGCGGCGGTAGCTGCTTACCAACAAGTTAGCCGCATGCTTGTTGGCACCTCTTATATATGTTATAGACCAAGTAATTAATCGGAAATTATTCATAATATACAGAGATGTAATAAAAACTCTTAAAATAATTAAATTGACAGGGGTTTAAAAATAAAGTCCGTGACTTATTGGACAGAGTAATAAAAATATAGGTTATGTTAGGTTACCCACCAGGGAAGGTGTAAGCTTGGTGCTTCAAAGTGCTATACTTTTCTGGTTAAAAAAAGTGGTGACCTGACAGTGTGATAGATAAATAATGAATTTTAAATCAGTATTAATTATGTAGCCTGATTTGACGTGTCATTATTCATCTTGTCCGGGCATTATAAACAGTGCCCTGATTAATCACTTGGTCCATAAGATATTATATAAAATTTCGCAATTCACAGATTTATTTACGCAAATTAAAAATGTCAAACAATTCTTGGTACTGGCAACTTGGTACTTAGCAAGTCCATTATTTTATTCGAATTATTATTCACAAATCCGTAGAGATACTTCTGTTGGACATGAGTCAAAAGAAGTAGGAAGGGTTCGTTGTAGACTCCTTTGTATGTGATAGGCGACTGTAATCTATGCCCGCCACTTCGCAACGGGCGCTTCTTTTCGTTGCCTGTAACCGTAAACTACCTAGAGTTTACGTACACAAGATTGTTGATTATGCTATAAGTCGCAGGCCATGAGATCTTTATGGCTTTTCCCCTAGTGGAATCTTGCAATTCCTATAGTATAACATGGTTGCATATAAATTAAATATGTTGTACAATTAACATGGTAGAGTCATGCTCCAGTCATATTACAGTAGCACAATAACACTTTTGCCAGTCTTGATCTGACAGGTCGTAAATCGCTTCTTCGTAAGCAGCCACGGCTTCTTCAGCGCTTGAAAAAAAACTTGGCTTTTATTTTTTCTTTGACTCTTGGGAACAAAACGAAATCACAAGGAGCTAAGTCAGGGTGGGTGACTTAGAGTTTCAAGACGAGATTCCTCAATGAATGCTTTTGTTCTAAGGGAGGTATGTGAAGAGGCGTTATCGTGATGCAGCAGATTACCAGGAGCCCGGTCTTTGGTCTTCTTTCCCGCACAGCTTGGAAAGTTTTGGGTAATGCATCTGTAGTATACCATTCAGAGTTAACTCACCTACAATTTTTCAGTATTGACATCGACAGATCTCCGCTCTGCGAAAAAAAACTAGCCACCATTTTTTTGCCGACGTTGCGAGGTTTTTGCAGTTTTGTCGGTATCTGTCCTTCTGAGACACATACTGATGATTGCCTTTTATTTTCCGGATCATATTGATAGATCCACGTCTCGTCACCAGTAATGATTTCTGATACATGCCTAGATGCCCCGTTTTCAAAACGTAGAAGCATTTCATGGCACCCATCCACACGAGTCTGTTTTTCGCTTTCGGAGAGCAAACGAGGGATCCATCAACAACAAAGCTTCCTCACTCCAAGATGTTGATGTAGGATGGTATGAATGCTCCCCAAACTTATGCCTACAATCTTTTCGATGTCCGTATATGTGATTCGCGGGTCTTGTCGCACCAACATTTCAGTAGTACATAAATTTTCTGATGTTACTACGGGTTTGCGAGGTCTCGGTTCTTTGGTTTTTTTTGCTGCTGATTTTGATTGCTGCCCCTAATGCTGATTGTAACTGTTGACCGCTCCCATAGATTTCCACAAAGCACGATTCTGAGCCACCTGTATCCATCGACTCCCTGAATGTTTCATCAGGTCGTCACTCCATCTAGTGTGGGATCGCCCTAAACTGCGCTTGCCAGTACGATGCTGCCACTTGAAACTTTCTTCCCCAAACGTTTGTCGCTTCTTCTGGTTTTCACCCACTTCAAAAAGAAGGAGATACTCAATTCGACTATATGTTTTTTTTAATATGTGTGTTGTCTCATAACTTTTTTTAGATGAATCGATTTCGATTATTCTTTTTTTAATTGAAAGCTGGCGGCTGTGAAAATGTGGTCTGACCAGTACTTTTGAGTTATCCTTATTAATTTATATTGAAATCAGTTGCAAAAAAATAATACTTGTATAGTTATGGTCATGTGGTCATGGTCATGTGGTCATGGTCATGTGGTCATGGTCATGTGGTCATGGTCATGTGGTCATGGTCATGGTCATATGGTCAATGATTTAGTTTTAATTATCTATCTTTATTTAATAAGGCTTTTATTCTACAAGAATATGCCTTATCATACCATACCTAATTCCTGTTACTCACATAATTATAAGTATTTAGAAAGGGGGAATCAATGTGATAAGAACATAGAAATCAATGACTTTGTTATCGCTGAGTGTGGCTCCGCAAGTATATTTAAAAACCAACCAATTTCACTCGAATTAATATTAAATTATTGCACCAGATTTATGGTCATGTCATGTCATGGTCATGGTCATGGATATGACTGATGGGCCTGTAAAAGTCCTCTCTGAACATAGGTCTCCCCAACAGATTGTCTTATAGGAGGAATTGCCATAGTTGCCACGCCTGGCAGGTGGATTGGCAACCGCAGATTTTATTCGAGTCTCTAGTTTGAGTTACTCTTTTGCCACATAGCCTACTTATCAGACAGGCTATGTCAGATACTCTTGTTCTACTGCGGATATCCCCGCTCCGAACTTTATCGCGCAGTGGAATCCCTAGCATAGCCCTTTCATTCCGTTAACGTTTCACTCTATGATGTTATTTCGCCATCTCGGTGATTATATGAATAATAGGAGAAATTGCAGCAAATCGTTCGTAGTTTCTTATATAATAGACTATATTGATAATTATTTATCTTTATCATTTAGGCTTATGTCTAGCAGTAGACTTTTATTAGGCTAATAAAGAACAACATTGGTATAGTTACAAGAAAAAGGTTTAAGGAATAGAAAAATCGAGTATCTATCCTAATCTACCATAAGACCAATTTTTTTCGGGATACCGCGGTCATTTCTTGATTTTTCGACATTATTCAATGATACATCAAGTGAGGTCTAAACTGTAATTACTTGTCTATATTTGCAATAATATGCATCTATACATAGGAAGTAATTATTTCGTAAAAATAATACTTATGAATATAAGGCGCTACGCAAACCTAGACACTTTTGTGTCTTGTGTGGGATATAAGCTGCCAATGAATATTTTAATTTCATGTAATCAATATGAAATCAGCCATTTCTTTCACAGACGCAGATACTTTTTGTGTCCACTTGCTTCCACTTGACACATACCGACTACCAATCAAAAAGTGTTCGGTGTAACTGGGAACTTGTAAGCCGTCAGTTGAAACACAAGCAACACAAAGCAAATTTCTTTAAAATGGATTACACCAACATGTGAAAATGTGACAATTATATATAAAGCTTTAAAGCTATGTTTATTAAAATAACAATAGTTTAGTTTTATCCAAATTGGTGCAGTAATACGAAAGTTATAACGGTTTGAAGTTCCGCTAATTTTTACCCGCTCGTTCACTGTGACGTGACGTCACAATTCGACAAAGCGAGTGCGCAGTAGGTACTTGCTTAAGTTCAGTACTAACCGCACGCTCGGAAGTATACTGTTGTTTATCTACATATTATAAACTAAGATATTGAATATTTTGCTTTTATATGATTATACGAGTACTTTTATTTATATGTACAGTCACGGTGTGTAGTGCTGTAAAAAAAATGAAAGTGGGCTTTGAAAAAAGACTGTCAGATAATCTGCCAAGAATGGATATTTTTATGGTTGCGTAGTATTTTTCTGAAAATAACGATTTTTATAATCAGAAATTGCCATTGTTGGAATGGGCCCCAACTTCAAGTTTATTTTGTATACACTCTACGAAGCGTTTGAATTCATTTTTTGTTAATTTATTTATACTATATTGAATGAATCCACCATTAAATTTCAGTTTTTATATATTAACTGTGTATTGGCGATGCAAGAATATCGTCGTATCGAAACAAACCAAGAGATGGACAGCTGCGTCTTTAAAGTCTTATAAAAACTAAAATAAACTTGCCAAGCGTAGTAACTATGGCAAATATCCCTTCTATGAAGCAATTTATGGTAAAGCTTTTGTTTAGCAGTGAACCTTTGATTGTCTGCAAAAGTATTGATGATATAAAAGCAAACCTAATAGACACCTATTCAGTAAACCGCTGTTAAAGAAAACGAAGAATAATCGCAGTTAAGAAAGCAGGCAATAGTGCAGGACCTGTAATCTGCATAATGGGTAAACCCTTTTCGGAATACACATTAATTTAGTAGTACTGACATTTAGTAACATTTAAACTGTAATTTATACGGTAGATTTATATCTGTATTTCATCTTAAATAATGTTCGATATAGTGATTTAATTAATTCATTTATTCATTACAGCCTATCAAAAGTTTATTGTTGTACATAGGTCTTCATTATAAATTGCCTCATAGGGGGATTTTTGCATACCTTTACGTACCTTTACAGACCTCTATTAGCAATGCTAAAGGGGTATATTACGATACTTTACACACACATACCAAGACAAGTAGGTAAAGTTGTAGTTATAGGTTGTGCCACGAGAGTTATGTATAAGTTATGAGCGCTGACCTTGACTTGAATACGCATAGTAACAATTTAAGTAATTTTGTGCCTTATACAAACGACGTAAGATAGGCAGACTACTCGATCACTTAGCCGAGCGCTCCTATTTCACGAATAGGTAAGTACGCTTATAAAACCCAAATAGTTATTAACACTGGTGTGTTGTGTGGTGTGTGGCTGGTAAATATTTTGTAGGTAACAATAGGTAAATATGTAAACAAACAATAATGAAACTTACATGAAAATGATCTTTACTACAATAAACACTACAGGTGGCTTTGAGAGATTCGGCTCTTCTTATCGCCTTCAACCACTTTTTCTTTTAATTTCATCCTTTTTCGGGACATTAAAAAACAGCTTGTCAGGTGTTTTTTTAACTATAATTTATACACACCGGTACAATACAATCCGACTGAGCAGCGTGTCGAACTTTGACGTTACATCGCGGTGCGGAGACAAAGCGGTCGCCCATACCGTAAAACATCAATTTACTCATCAATATTTTAGTCAGTTGTAAAGGTAGAAAAAAAACTGTTTAATTCGTAATTTTGTATAAAATTTTTTGATACCCTTAACAAAATTGGGTGGTTTTTGTCAATGGCGCTGACATTGACTTGGTTGATTTGTCTGTAAATATTGACGGCATTGACGTATCTACGTCAACGTGTAATCAACACAACAAGCAAAAGTAATGTTCTTCCATCGACATCCAAGGTGAAACTGACGGAATACAAGCAACGAATTGTTACCAGTGTCCAGAAGTAGCAACCGGCAACTGTGTCAAATTGCCACTACTGGACACAGCGACTACGGTTACCTGTGATGATGCGCCGTGTCGGTAACAAAAAGTGTCCACGTTTGCGCAGCCCGTAAGATAATAATGTAACAGATGTCAAAAATGTTCGTATCGCAGTCACTTTGCGCCAAGTATTCTACCTTCGACAATTGTTTGTTGCATCGCTACTGTATTGACAAATAAAGAAAACATCCAAATTATTTGAAAAAAATGATCCACCTTTGGCCTCTAGTTGAAGGTAAGGAAATAATAAAAAAAACGCTCAATGCTAATACAAGCCTTTTTTGTGGCTTCGGAACAGTCCCGATATGATATCCTCTTCCTAAGTATTTTCTATCCTCCCGCCTCCCCTATATACGCACTACTCAAGAATGGTGCGGCACCTATCGCCAAGAAAACTAAGAAGCTGATGGCCGCGTACGCATAAACAGAGTTCGCTACCGCTCGTTTAAAACACTCAATAAATAAAGTTGTAAGGCTATCGTGCTATTGCTCGTGTCCATATACACTCGAAGTGCAGTGTGGTGTCTGTGTATACACTAGAACTTCAGCATAAATATTTAGACTTCAGCATAACCACGAGGAGTGCTCCAGTCTTGTGAGTATCCTTACCTTATCTACTAAGTTCTAAAGCCATTTTCGTTCACTTCCCGGTTGGGATGGTTGCCTAGCCCTTGGTCTGGTTGTTCTCTGTTTCCCAAAACCACCCACGAAACACTTTGCGAAACATTCAAGCCGTAACACCTTTAATCATATTTCCCGAGAATAAGAGAACGATTTCACCATTTACATATATTTGATCATATTAGAAAAACAACGGTGGTCTAATGTAGATTAATATCATGTATAATTAAAGTAATATTATTGGAATCTTGCCTTATTATCAGTAGAACAGACGTATGTGTCAGCAGTCCGTATAATATATTGTCGACATAAAGTCTCGAGATTCTGATCGATATCATTTCTCGAATAGTTGGTTTCCGCTCGAGAGGACCTCGATCCTTCTTTAACCTGACTACGTAAAATATGGTAAAATTATAGAGATAAGGCCCAGCCAAGATCAATCAACGTCTGGAACGTCTATTGTATTTTTAATTTCAGGCATTTTTCGAATAAGAATGAATACCAGTACATGGAGGAAATATATTAACGTTTGCCTATTATAAGATATTAATTGTTTCTTAATTCAAAGGCTTAAATTATTTTATCGTATAGGCGCGTCAAAGTTTATTTATTCATTAAACATTATTGACAACTAATACTAAGCATTTTCCGTGCTCCATATGGCAAGCAGCCATATTAACTCGTGTTTACTTTTTTGTCGTGAAATTCTTACGCCTTTTCAGGAGCAAGGACGGAATATGATATAGGATATGTCTCGCACTGACGGAAACATCATTGTGTTTCATCTTAGACAAGGTCACCAGAATGTTTTTCCACACATCTGCATCTCCACATCGGGGAGCACAAGTCCTTCTCCTTATCCTCCTCAGGCAAAACATGCCGGATCAAAGCTCTAGGAACGATCCCGTCTATTATCCGTCTACATTAGATTTGATAGAACACAAATCCTCGCATCCTACCAAGGATAATTTTTTAAGGTAATTAAAAAAAACATTATGATTGCATTAATAGCCCTAAATAGGCATAATCAGGCCAAAGGTATACTGGTTTTAGACCAGCAAGTTGTGAATAGAGAAATAAATTGAATTGAATTTTCGAAGATTAGACCAAAAATATTAATTAAAGCTGTAGGTAACCTAAGTTATCTGGACGGTGGACATCCTATTCTTTCCCGTGATCATGGGTACTGTTAAGCTCTGTAAACGTCTCGAATATAAATGCAAACATTAAGTGAATTTACTACGATAAAGTTAGAAAAGTTGTTTTCATTTAATTTGCGAAGCGCGATATAATATATTTTTTCAACCGACTTCAGAAAAAGGAGGATGTTCTCAATCAGGCTGTACTTTTTTTTGTGTGTTACCTCAGAACTTTTTCTAGGTGAACCGATTTTACTATTATTTTTTTTATATGAAAGCTGGTGCTTCTCATGTGGTCCCATATAAATTTGATCAGTAGTTTTTTTAATTATCCTTAATAATGCGTATTTAATTGACTTCGACTACATTGATGATGTTCTCATTTTATTTATATTGAAGTCAGTTGTACAACATTTTTAATTTTACTAATGATATTTCTTACTGTGATCGGTTGTTCTTCCACGGAATCGGGTAGGAGATAAAAAAGAAGTACAAAAGTATTTTTTTATAGGATAAGGATGACAAACGAGCACACAGTCCACCTGATGTTAAGTGGTTGCTGTGGCCCATAGACATCTACATCTATCTTCGATTAAGAATCAAAATGCAGATGCGTTGTCACCCGTGAGGACTAAGATGGAATGACTCGTTCCCAGTAAAAAGGGTCTCCGGTTCTCTACGCTCACCAAACGAAACACAGCAGCGTTAAGCTGCTATTTTACGCTGGTATTCTGTGAGAGCAGGACCACGCTCTCACAGAATACCAGCGTACCCCGAACGTACCACAGAACCACACAGCGTACCACAGAATACCCCGGTCGAGCTGGCCCATTCGTGCTACAAACATAATATAGCTGCAGCATGGCTCTACCACGTATATTAATAAGTAAAGCCCTAATTCACACGTGTAACTAGTTTCCCATTAAACAAATCATGCTTCTAGTACATTTACGTGGTAGACCCATGCTGCAGCTATATTGTAGTTGCAGCACGGATGGGTCAGTTCGTCTGGGGTAGTAATAAATGGGGTAGTAAATCGCAGAATACCAGCTTAATGCTGCTCTGTTTCGTATGGTGAGTGAGACCTTTTTCACTGGAAACGAGGCATTCTATCTCAGTCCTCAGAGGTGACAACGCATCTGCATTTTGATTCTTAATTGAGGATAAATGTAGATGTCTATGAACCACAGCAACCACTTACCATCAGGTGGACTATGTGCTCATTTGTCATCCTTATTCCATAAAAAATATTCTTGATATTATTATATAAATTGAAAACATCAAATTTACTGAACGTATGGTTCAGTAATTTCAAAATGTTTTAGTTTCAAACTAAACTTCACACAAAATCAATTATTTTATCAAGCGAATAGTTCGAAAATTTTGAACAGTTGAATTAGTAGGCCGAAATTCCAATAAAGATATCGTCTAATTTACGATAACTTTCTTAATAAAAACTTTTTTATTTCAACGTGTTCCACATTATCTTTAAAACAAATTATGATAAAACTAAAATAATGTTCGACAAAGATATAACTGCATTCTGATACGTTTTAGAAACTCCGTTCGGGACGTATTTTATCCAAACGTTATTGAACACGATAAGATTGCCAGGTTTTATAAGAGCATCACAGAAAATAACACGTGTCAATAAGTCGCCAGCGATGGAATTTTCTGGTAGGTACTATTTTATGTTCTGCTATAAAATCTTTTTAAAGATTCTATTAAATTTTATTGTAAATAAGTTCGATGTGAATAGTGTAGCTCATGGGGAATGTTCCGCTTGAACTACAATATTCACATTTGGGAAGAAGGTCCTCGAGCCACGTATCGACAAGCAAAGTGTAGAGCGGCCTCTCACTATATAAGAGTGACGACTTGGTAAGATATGCAGCGTGGCTTTACCCCGTGTAAAGTTAACTTACATATACGTCCCAGTGCTGGTTACAGGCATCCTCCACTTCTGAGATGGTTTTAGGGCAAGGAACTGTCCACCGCGCTGCCCCAATGAGTGTTGGGTGATTTCACGTGTCTTTTAAGTTTTTTCTTTCTTTTGTTTCTCAGACATGCAAGTTCCCTCACGATGTTTTCCTTCATCGCCGAGCACAAACGTGACAAATCAACGCTTAAAATTGCAATCAACACTAGAACCCGGGTTGCTCCGAGTTGAAATTTATAGCGAGCGCTGGTCCCTGAGCTACCATGGTTCTTACCACGTATATAATTTATATATTATATAATAGAGAATATGGATATGTTCTTTGTGGGCTTGCTAATAATATTAACTTTATAAATATCACTATAAAGGTATTATTATGAGGCCTACGTTCAGCAGTGGACTTGTGATGGGCTGTAAGGATGATGATGATGATGATGATGATGAAATATCACTTTACAGATATTTTTTCGTTACATTTAATGATGTTTTTAGAAGTAAGCGTGACAAATGACCGCACAGTTTACTGAATGCTATGTGAATACTGTGGCTTCCATTTTAGTTCCAATATTTTGAATATCTTTTTTGAAATAGACTCCAGTTTAATTGAGACTAATTAGTAAAATGTAATTAGTAATATTCCCCGGTTAAATTTCATGTGACCTTTCCAACAGGTAGATTTGATTAGCATAATTTTCTTATAATTGTCAATGTTAGATGTTATTAGCACCATCATTATTGGGTGTAATTAATAAAAATACCACTAACCATAAATACTTACTTTTGTATAAATATACGTAGACACTTTAATATTTTGTTTATTTATACGTTAGATACTCGTACATTTAACTTATAAATAAATAAAATATTAATTTATAAATGAGTAGTGTGACAATACTAATGTTTTCGTAGTAATACATCTTTATATATAAAAGTAGATTGGACCTATGGATCCGAGACGTGGTCCTTCACTGGTGGCCGTATAAGGACGCTCAAGGTCGCTCAGCAACCTATCAAGAGGACTATGCTCGAGGTTTCTCTGCTTGACAGACTTAAAAGCGAGAATAACCGCAGGAGAACCAGAGTACCTGACATAGTCCAACAGATTAGTATGCTGAAGTGACAATGGGCCGGCCATATAGCTCGGCAGGCGATGTGTAGGGCGTCCCCCCACTAGATGTAGTGACCACCTGATAAGACATGCAGGAAGTCAATGGATGCAGGTGGTTCGGGAACGTGCTTTGTGGCATTCCTTGGGGAGGCTTATGTTCAGCATTGAACTTGTGGGCTGTAATGATGATGATATAAAATTGCGTGTCACATTGTTTGTCCACGATGAACTACGAAGCCACTTAACTGATTTTTATGAAATTTTGCAGATGTGTATTGCATGCTCCAACTTGGGACTTGGATATTTTTTTACGCCGATAAGTGACCCTCAATATGTTTTATTGCTAATTTAAAGATTTTTTAAAGGACAAAGGATCGTCGGAATAGGCAGAACAAAGTCTGCCTGGCCAGCTAGTTGTATTATAATTATAAATTAATATAAATTTTCTAATATTATTACCAAAAGTTGTTCCGTTTTTAAATTTATTTAATTATAAAATATAATATTTAACCAATCGGATATAGTTTTGCTATTGATAGAAATTTAAGCAATCGTTAAAAATTTCATCTCTCTCTCATAAACCACGATTTATATTACAGAACTACAAAAATAATGTTCAATCCAATGATTAAAAAACATAATAACTAGCTAAAGTATTTATTTCTAAAGGTAGAAATTTACGTGTAAACTCAAACTATCTACACCACGCTGTGATTTATATCCAACTTTACATAGTTTTAGGTCATCGGCACTTGTATTGATGTTCGGCCCGCATTGTTTCGACTGTCATACCATTCATCAATCACGCGGGTACAGTTAGCTTGAATGGCCCGGCGAGATGGTATAATCTCAGTCAGCCTATATTGGACGATATTTGGGTTGTTGAATTTTGGATACGTAACATGTCTTGATAATAATATAGCGAAGACGTGATACCGTAATTGATCGTTTTTAATAACCTTTCTTATATAATATAAGAAACGACACGTTTTTACAGTATTAGTAACATTTGTCGTATAATATACATAGCTGCGAATAAAATACAAATTTAACTTATAATCGAAGGTAAACCATAATTCTGATGATATGTAATAATAACAATAATATAATAAGTGTAATAAATATATGCCTACAGTAATTCATTTCGGCATCGGCAACAAATCGTTTTTTTTTCTGCCGACTTCCAAAAAGGAGACGGTACTCAATTCGAGTGTATGTTTTTTTTTTATGTTTGTTGCCTCATAACTTTGTACTGGGGGAACCGATTTCGATGATTCTTTTTTTATATGAAAACTGCTAGTTCTGGTGTGGTTCCATATGGATTTGATCAAGGTCAGACCAATGGTTATTGAGTTATTCTTAAATAACTTATATTGAAGTCGGCTGTACAAAATTTTTAATTTTAAATTATATATTACCCCATTCGTGCTAAGATATTCTATAGACAACTATGGGAAGTTAAAGAGAGAGAGATGGTATGAACCTTATATTTGTGTATCGCACTAAAGACAGATAGACACTAACAGTTTCTGTGAGGGCGAGACGAGCTGTGAAAGCTGTCAAAGCCACAGCAATAAAATTATTATCGCGTGAAATGAAGATATCCGCTAAGACCCTGTCTTGTTAAACAAGACCTGGAGTTGGTGGTGACCTGTAGGTGCTTACCTTCAATACACAGGACATACCCTAAATCAGTCCTTGCAGCATAGTAGAGTGGATCGATGAAAATGCTTGCTGTTCTGGTACGCTGTCAGTAGACCCAGAAATATGCTCTTTTCATATTACCGTTGCCGTTACAGCCTATTAAAGTCCACTGCTGAACATAGGCCTCCCTCATAGATTACCTCATAGGGTGTATATTTGCCACAGTTGCCATGCCTGGCAAGCGGGTTACTAACCGCAGTTTTTTTTTTAGTCGTTATTAGGAACGCGCTGCTGCGCATCCCCTGATTTGTTTCCCTCTGTCGCCTCTTATGACACACACGAGATGATATGGGGTAGTGGATATCCTTACACCGCCACCACGCGCTTAGCACCGCCACTACGCGGTTAATATTATCATGAACAGAAAAAATGATTGAAGAGAACTATAACTAGAAAAATTACAAAGTGTATGCTTACTCTAGTGGAACTCTGCAATTTGATTGAAGGAATTCAACGTGATCATCATTCTGTATTAATCACAGTTAGGTAGAGGGCATCTTACTTAGGAGTCATGAAGATCATTTTTAATAAAAAGATCGGACATCGGTCAAAGTATAAAACAGAGTGGCCTGGATCATATGGAAAATTATCTCTCCCTCTCTCAGTTATACTCTTTGCAATAATGTACCGTGAACTTTCCAGCCATAATTATCCTAGTCACATGGCAGGAATAACTAAAGCCTGTCGTGAGAACAACGTTCCAGACTTTATTATAGGTGGAAACCTATCTTTCTCCACTCTAGATCGAATCTAAAAGATGTGACATGTTCAAAAAGTTAATTTAACATTCGATTAGAAATATTTAGAAGCAGCAGACAGTTAAATGTGCTATTAAGTCAGTACGTTGATCTATTGATAGAGGACAGAGAAGTTAAAGCCAGAAAGAAGTTAAAGAAATCAAAGCCAAAGCGGCTACTTCGAATAAAATTGTATTTAATTAAAGGCCTCCATTTTAATAAATATGCCCACGTATCTTTACATCGTAGTAAACTTATATGTGGTATAGCCATGCTGCAGCTGTATTATGGTCGTACCACGAATGGGTCCACAGGGGAAAGACCTCGTTTTCACGAAATACTAGTGTAATATAACAGCTAACTGATGCTGTATTCCGTACGGTGAGTCAGTACAGAAAACTGGAAACCGCTTAAACTGCTATAGAGACTCTCACGTAAAATAGCAGCTTAATGTTGCTGTGCTTAATGCTGCTGTGTTTCGTATCGTGATTGTAGAGAACCGGAGACCTTTTTACTAGAAATGAGGCATTCCATCTTGGTCCTCAGGAGTGACAACGCATCTGCATTTTGATTCTTAATCGAGGATAAATGTTGACGGTATATAGGCCTCAGCATCCACTTAACATCAGGTGGACTCTGCGCTCGTTTGTCACCCATACTTTACAAGAAAAAGGCATTCTATCTTAGTCCTCAGGGTTGACTACGCATCTACATTTTGAACATTAATGGACGAAAGATGTATGTGTATCATTGTTTGTTACCCTTAATAATATTCTATATTAATATCAATATCATAAAAAAGTGAATGATTAACGCAAATAATAATTATAATATGCGCGAATCGGAGACCCTTTCTACTAGATACAAGAGATAGGTGAAATCGTATCTGCATTTTGATTCTTAATCGAGTATCAATGGTAGAGGCTACAAATACGTTGTCACCTCTGAGACCAAAGATGGAATGTCTCATATCCGGTTAATTCCATCCAATTATTCTGGCTCTCTATTCCCGTTTTACGCTTCAGATAAACGGTGATATAACCATTTCGTTTAGGCCACAAGTATAATGCTCAGGCCGGCGACGGACAGCAGCGTTAAAGGAGACGTCTGGTATTTACATCGTCAATTCACCTACTAAATAAATTTAAAAAAAAATGTAAAAAAAAACTTAAAGCTTTTATCCCGAAATAACCGTTTTATGGAAACAATGCAGGTTTAGTTTTGTGCTCAATCTTAAGCAGTTCTGTAGCGTCGAGGCTTTGTTAAGCTTTTGTGGAAAATGTATGTCAGATAAAAGAAGCTTATGGTCCATTATAATGGTTTGCAGCTTTTCCGCGTCTCACTATAAGTACACCCTGAGACACAACGCAGGTATTTGCAGTTTTATCCACCTTGCCGATTTTGTTGGATCAAATATCTTGTTTAAAATACTAAAATAGAAATGTTACTCTATTTATAAGCGTTAATAGTTGCTTTTTTATATTACAATTATAATAAATTAATAAGCAAAGTTGCGGTAGATGCATAGAACATAATAGTACATTTTTTATTCAATATAGACTATACGTGGTAGAGCCATGCTGCAGCTATATTAGTATAGTTTTGTACGAATGGGTCGGCTCGGCCGGGGAAGGACCACGCTCTCACAGAATACCAGCGTAAAATAGCAGCTTAATGGTGCTGTGTTTCGTATGGCGAGTGTAGAGAACCGGAGACCCCTTTTACTGGAAAAGAGGCATTTCATCTTTGTCCTCACGGGTGACAACGCATCTGCATTTTGATTTGTCACCCTATCCTATAAAAAAAGATTATTACATAATACTTATTGAAAGTAATTTTTTTATTTACCACTGGCTGGAAAAATACCTCTACCCTGGGAAGAACCAGAAAGAAACCCAGCGAGACTTTTTTCAAAACATATTTCACTTTACAATAATTTTGTTTGTACAAATTTCAAATTAATTTTAACAGACCCAGCATGGTGTCACTCACTTCATTTCCAGTAGTTTTTTTTCATTTATGTATTACTTGACATTATAATAACCCTTTTTGTACAGTTTTTCTATAATAAAATATTTAAACTTGTTTATTGACACATTTTGTACATTTTCTGGGATTTTTTTATAAAAGCGTATACATTGCCCCATAAATTAATCTCTTTTTTGCAAAACAAATATGGCTTCGATGTCAGTCGCATTATGGCAGGGTCAGACTAGTCCCACGTACGCATCGTATGCGATGCAACGCTCCTAAGTTAGTGTTGGTTTATTAATTATACCATATAGAGTATGGTATAATTAATAAATCAACAAGTCAACATCTATTTATTATTTCATCAACTGCTATTTATAATTAAATCGTCTTCAAATGAATCAATTTTGTCAACACCATCAACTTCGGTTGCAGATTCATATAATTTTTGGTATAATTTGTGTGACAACGCTTATCGGAATTTCCATTTCGTTGCAGCATTTTCCTGCCAACCTCATATCGCAGCGTACTCTTATTATGACAATTAAAGATAATTAAAATAAAAAGAATTTTTTTCATTTAATTTAATTCTATTCCTTTGCTTGTTTTTTATTACGGAGTAGTCAGAAAAGTCGCTAATAACTCAAATTTTAATTCAACTGGGATGAATCGTCTGACGCACGTCATATCTGATGAATCATTTTTGTCTACACAGTAAAAGTAAATTCTCCTGAAATGACGTAGATAAGCAAAATTCATAAGATATCACGCTATAAAAGTAACTAAAATAAACTAATCTAGTTGTCTCAACATTTGTGTGACTTCTAATCTTTCTTACAACAATTGCTGCAGAACTAAGTCTGCCTGCTAATTGAGATATACCTATGGGGGCCCCATCAAAGCTTCGTGTCAATAGTAATACCAAGAAAAACATTGATATCCACAAGACTCAACTCTTCCACATTTAAGAGCACATTGATATTTGAATATTTAACATTAGGTATTGTAAATTTACACATTTTGTCTTATTGTCGTTTAAGAGCAAATTTTCTAAATCAAAGAGGTATCATCAACAAATAATACTATAAAGTGATTGTCCTCTACAAGATAGGGCAAGTCATTAATAAGATCTAAAAACAGGAACGGGCCAAGAATTGAGCCCTAAGGAACGCCCGTGAAGGAACAAAAAAATATTAACAATTTATCTAAAATTGTCTTTTCAAAAATTTTACTGAGAGTTGGTAGTTGGTACGGAAATAGGTCTCAAATTAAGGGTTTCAACTTACTACCAGATTTAAATAAAGGTATTACCACGTTTCACTAAATCAGGTAGCACACCAGATTCAATACTAGTACTAAAAATAATAGCAAGATGAGGTTGGTTAAATCTATTACGGACGCAATAACTATAACGGAAATCCCCCATAAATCTGCGGTTTCCTTTACATCAAGGGTTGAAATATTTAACAATATCTTTGTTGTGAAAATAGGAATATCAGTGAAATATTTCTTAAATACCGCAGCGACTTCAGATATAGCAACCACTTACCATCAGGTGGACTCTGTGCTCGTTTGTCACAACATACTCGTATATTGAACTTATAATTTACTGACACCTTGTAAAAAATATGGTTTTAAAACTAAAAAACTTAAATAATTATTAAAATTAATATTTTTATAAAATATACATAATTAAAACAAGATGAAAATTAATAGTGATGATATTTTTATTTATCGTCGAATACGTGGCACTTAAAATTAAGATAAATAAATCCACTGTAATTGCTGGCAATGATCGAACGCTCGCGTGTAAAATTTCCAGCAAGTTTTCTGTCTTCTTTACTACCACGGCCCTAATTCAAAATTCATTACAGCTGTCCCAAATGTGCTATACCTTGAACTTGGAGCCACGCTACATTTGTATTTAGTCTGCAGTATAAACGCGTCAGCTGATAATGCTACTGCTATAACAGCAGAATTCTACTGTGTTTTTGCTTCATTCCTTCCTAGTCCTCAGCATTTGATTCTTAACCGAGAATATAGGTGTGTATGGGCTACAGTTTCCATTTAATATCGGGTGTACCGTATACCCGTGTAATGACGGTGTAAGAACATCCACTACACCGAATCATCCTGTAGGTGTCGTAAGAGGCGACAGGGGGACACCGCGTCTTCGTAATAACGACTAAAAATAAAAAAAACTGCGCGGGCATGTTAAGGTTGTTGCTTTAAACGTGAAAACTCGTAGAAAACGAACTTTTTTTAGAATTGAGGCCTAACTATATATTATAAATTTAATCGAAATTGTTACAGCCGTTTTCGAGAACGCAATCACAAACAAACGAATAAATTTATAGTAATTTTGCTTGTATTAGCATAGGATATATAATAATAGCGCAGAGCTACATTTAAGATGTAAGGTATCAATAATAAATTTGCACGTGCGATGGCTTCAGAAAATCCTCCCAGTGGAAAGAGAATTAACGAGATAGGTGTGGAATCAGAGTTTTATAAAAGTTAATTAGGACTTTAAAGCTATCTAACAGCACGACCATCCATCTTCTCTATTTTTTTTATAGGATTAGGGTGACAAATGAGCACACAGTCCACCTGATGGTAAGTGGTTGCTGCGGCCCATAGACATCTACATCTATCCTCTATTACATATCAAAATGTAGGTGCGTTGTCACCCGTGAGGACTAAGATGGAATGCCTCGTTTCCAGTAAAAAGAGCCTCCGGCCACCTGCACTCACCAAGCGAAACGCAGAGGTAAACCTCTACATCACGCTGGTTTTCTGTGAGGTCGTGGTACAACCCCGGTTTGAGCCGGCCCATCCGTGCGACAGCAAAAGCTGCCGCGTGGCCCTACCACTGAAATTAGAGTGTGAAAAAAGTGTGGGAAGTGTTTTAAATATCAGTCGAACGTATAAACGTTGATATTTATTTTTAATAATAAATATTTTATATTTCGAACTCAATTTTCTTACCCGGGCAACTGTGCTTGCACACACACGCGTGCACTCTAATCATGTCCTGTGCAGATACAAGTAGCTATTCACTGTTTAGACTGGCCGCCGCACCAAGATCGAAATATACTCAAATTCTATCGATAATCGCCACCTATCAAGCAGAGTCACTACTTTCAGTTTCAGACCTTGGTGATAATCTGTGAAGGAGGCAACTATTCAGCAGTTAATTGTCAAATATGATGGACTGCAATTATAGTTTCAAAAAATTATCTAACTAATAATGGATTAACCATTTTAATACCAGACCTGAAAGGAAAAGGAAAGGCTTATGGCATTGCAGTTATAGCGATTCATGGTTTTAAAGTAAATACTTTAATTATTTCCTTAACACAACAATTGTCTTTTACACGTACCATAACTATTGGCAGGTTTTGCGAACATTCTCCAATACATTTCGAAAACAACGCAGCTAGTAACCGACGAGATACGCTATAATTATGTATCTTGTTGGCGTTTAACAGCACCTTGTTTACCTCAAAAAGTTACCTTGTTAAAAAGAAATTTACAAGTGGCCAGCTACAGTCGTATTCTTTTGTTGAAACAATTTTGTTTTATATTAACAGAACATTTATATTTCTGTTCTTCTAAATTTAAACTTTATTTTAAATCATTTAAAATATAAGTTATTGATAATTATTATACATTCATTCATGATTGTGGTCTGAGCCATCGTATTTAAAAATTAGCTTATGAGGTTAAGTAATAGCCGTAAATGAGAGTGTGCGAGTAATGAGGGTAGTATCTTCGACGTGAACAATAAATTATTAATAGCAAAAATAATTGAAAGTGATAACTTAGAACCCGCTCCGCAGTAAAAAAATACATATCGGAGAAAATACTTCAAGAACATGTGAAGTCACAAGCCATCAACAAGCCACCAACTTGCACTAGAACAGATATATATTCGTCCCACTACGAGGCCTGTGACTAGCAATGGGACGAATATAGGCTCTAAGTTTAAAGGATGATTCACGCTACAACGTGTCGCCACCGGGGCGTGCCCGGCTGGGACACGTCCACCGTGCGCTGACCGGGCCAGTCATTCATGTTACACCGGGCTGTTTGCACGACCGTGGCTTATGCACGACTCTGTGTTATGTGGTTTTTGTCAGCTAGTGATTTCATCTGTCGATAGACTTCACGCTTACATAAATATGCAATTTTCACAATTTGAATTGGCAGCTATTGCAATTGCCATCGATGATGAAGTATTGGAAAAACGAAGCGAAACTACTAAAAGAAGATGGGGTGTACATCCAACCTGGAGAAAGCGAGAAGCAGAAGGAGAATTTGCTTTACTTTACAAAGAATTAATAGATGATGAGAGCAAGTTTTATGGTTATTTTAGAATGTCTAAAGAATGCTTTACTTTTTTACTTGAAAAAGTAAAACCAGACCTAACCAAAAAAATTACAAGATTTCAAAAGCCTATATCTCCCATCGAACGATTAGCAGTCTGCATCAGGTAAATAATAAATTGATATGCACTAAATCACATAGTATTTAAAAATGTAGAATTACAAATTGACCCGTCTCACAACCATCTATCAGAGCTGGTTGTAAGATGGGTCGATTTTTTCTAAATACTTCATTTTCAATTTTTCAATAATCAAAATTGCATTGTGAATGAAAAAAAGTAAAAATTTAAATAATTCGCATAGTATTTATTCATTTCATTAGTCTGCCGAGAACTCTGAAAATAAAGTAGACAAATTATTAGATTCCAAATGCGTAAGTTCCAAAGGCGAAGGTTCCGAAGGCGTAGGTTCCGTAGGCGTTGATTCCGGTGTTGGCGTTGGTGTAGTCATCGGAACCGGTGCATACACCGACCTTGAATTAGTAGACGACGCTGACGTTGTTCCACTCATTGGAGATGTGTAAGAAGAAGGCTCTGATTACAATTGCTCCCACTCCAAATCTTGTACTACTGCAAATATTCTTCCTTTTGCAAGATGCTGATAGTAAGGGGAAAAATATTTTATGGTGGCTGCCAAACCGTTGAAGAAAGCATCAATAGGATGAATGTCTTGTGTGTTGGACTTTTCTTTATTTTTTAGAATGTATTCCATTAATGCGCTTGACGCAGAGGACTGGGATTGTGGCACTATACGACGGCGATTGTGTGCAGTTGCAACGGTTGCATTGCGATTGCGGTTGCCGGAACGAGTGAATTGTGCAGTTGACGGGGGATATGGATTCGGATCAGCAGGTGGCGTAAAATTTGGTTCACTAATAGCTGGTGAGCGATCTTCCTGCTGCTGCTGTTCATCGGTGTTAATTGTTTCGTTGGGCGTAGTAACTGGCGAAGTAACCGTTTCGTTTTGCGTCTCTTCGTTCTCAGACTCGATACTTGTTATTGTATTTCGATCCTGTATATGAGGCAGTAAAAAATTCAAGCTCTCTTCATATTTATATTTTTTTATTGCCACAGCACCCTGTCCACTCTTGGTTTTACGTTTGTTTCTATGTTTTTTGAACTGGTCCCGTATGTTTGCCCACCTTTTTTTACATACATCATCTGCAAAAAGATAGTATAGAATGAACAAGTTAAGTAATTTTCTTTACAACCTGTATAAATGGTACTGTTAATACGTAATAGCTCACTGTAGTACACAGATACCGCGAAATTATACCATTATAATTTTTTCAGGTTCCTGGCTACTGGGGATTCGTTTAAAACTATTTCGTACAGTTTTCGATTGGGGCATTCAACTGTGACCGAAATTGTACATAGCACATGTCGATCTATCGTTAAAAGATTTAAGAAAGACGTTGTACCAGAACCAACAGAAGAAATGTGGCGTAAAATTGCCGAAGATTTTGAAAAGCTTAGAGGTTTTCCAAATTGTATAGGCGCATTGGATGGAAAACATTTTGTTATTGAAGCCCCAGCCAATAGTGGTTCTATATATTTTAATTATAAACACACATTCTCAATTGTTTTATTGGCGTTAGTGGACGCATGCTACAAATTTATTGCAGTTGATGTTGGCGCTTACGGACGAAACAGTGATGGTGGCATTTTTGCACAATGTAATCTTGGAAAACGTTTAGAAAATGGGACGCTTCATGTACCTATTGGTAAAAATTTACCCGGTTCCTCTACGTTTGCACCATATGTAATAGTTGGTGATGAAGCGTTTCCTTTGAAAACATACCTAATGCGACCGTATCCAGGACACCAAGCAACAGGTGACGCTAATAAAACGAATTTCAATCATAGACTGTCTTTGGCCCGGCGACTAGTCGAAAATGCCTTTGGTATTTTGACACAAAGATTTAGAATATTTCAAAGAAGAATGAAACTTGCTCCAGAAAATGTTGATTACATTATTCTATCTACATGCGTACTGCATAATTTTTTATGCGAACAAAAAGATTACACAGGGCTTATCAATCATAGTGCACAAAATGCGCAACCACATTTATTAAATCCATTGAGCGTTCAACCAGGAAGACCGGCTAATGATGCATTTGCGGTAAGAGAAACGTTTAAAGAATATTTAGCGTCAACAGCGGGACGTAATTTTATAGGACAACAGTATCGAGAATAAATACATACTTACACTATAATATACTTCTTATAATTTACCTAACATATTCTAAAATACCTACTAAAAACCGATAATCCCACTCACATGTACTTACATGTTGTCGTAAAGTAATTAGTGACACTTGAATAACTATTATAAATGTAAATTGAAATAAAAGTTACAACTTACCAGATTGTTTTATTTCGTCCGAAATGGTTTTCCAAATAATATTTTTGTATTTGTTATCTAAATACTTAGGAGGACTCATATCGTAAATCACAGGGTACTTGCGCACACATTCTAATAATTTTTCATCGTCCATTTTGCTGTTGAGCTGCTCACTTCACTAAGATTTGACGTTGACTGCTCTCCGGGCGCCCGGGCGCATATGTTCATGTTACAACGTGTCGGGGCCGGACCGTGTCGGAGCCGGGAAACAATACCCACCGACATTTCAACGCCGTGCCCCGGCCGAGTCCCGGCGGCGTACGGCCGGGGCACGGCCGGGCCACGGTCAGACATGAATCGCTTCATACAAAAAGTACACCATAATGTTTGACCGTGCCCCGGCCGGGGCACGGCCCGGCCGCGCCACGTTGTAGCGTGAATCATCCTTAACTTTAAATATTATGTCCCGGACGTAAATTTAATTATTTAAATGCATACAAATTAAATAACATAGCCGTGGAGTGGCACGAATGAGTATTCACTAGCTTATATTATCCTGTGGATGTCGTTAGTGGCGACAGAGGGAAATTAAACAGATGGGCAGCCGAATCTTCCTGGTTACAACTTAAAATAATAAAACTGTGATTGCCAGCTGGCCTGCTAAGCTATGACAAATCCCCCTTTAACTCATTTATTGGCCCATGAGTTACATCATATGGTACATTGCTATTGTTTTACTATTGTATCTGAAAACCGGACCGTGAAAGTCTTAACAAGGCATGATGCCTATATACGGAATTGGACTTTTGATAGTTTGTAATCTATACAAATAAATAAAATTTAAGTGTCTGTATGTAATTTCAAATAACATCTTTTTACTAAATGCATAATATGAAAGTATATACGGTACTTAAGAAAAAAACAATTGTAAAATTTTTTGTCTGTCTGCCTGTTTGTTCCGGCTAATCTCCAAATGTCTGGACCAATTATGACGGAACTTTCACTGACATTTAGTAGATTTTATAAAGAGTAACTTATAATATTGTTCTTTTAGAAAAAGAGAGAAGGTTCCGCTCAAAATAATTAAAACCCATTAAATCCAATCGTAATAAATTCGACGCGGACGAAGTCGCGGGGAACAGCTAGTTAGTGAATAAATGAAAAAAAAAATAACACGCCGATATTTTGATTTTGAATGATCGATGAAAGAATCCAAGGAACTACTTTTATTAAATATTATTTAACGACATAAATGTCTTAATATTCATTACTCTTCTTCAAAGGAACCTGGGTGAAGCAGTGACCAAAGTAGCAACAAAATATAGGCTTACAGTCAATTGTGTGCCACGATGTAAAGGCACTAAAATTAGCCAATAATAGGTCGTAAAACTTGACAACTGTATAACATAAAGTTGCAATATATGAAGCTACATACTAAAAATATTTAAGAACCATGCTTTAAATTTAGGGGAACTCTTTGATTAAAAAATAAATAATCGAAAAGACAAGTTCAATGCGGTTTTCAATTAGCTTGTAATGGATAGTATTCAAGCGATACGAATTTAACGTTTTATGTGACATTATAAAGTAAACTTTTTAGTAGGTGTTACTTTACTTGCATATAATAATTTATTTATTGTAATTCTGGTGTGTGCAGTGCACTTAGTACTTACCAACTGCGGCTACCAGATTATGCAGTATGCGTGGTTATGCGTTTTTATTGCAATAATATCAGATACTTCGCTTCAATGACGCTCGTCGATCTGGCGGAGGTCTATTTTTGAAAATTAAGAATGGCAACGAGATTTTTCGTGATTCTAGAGGCAATCCTGTCATGCATCTGTCAGAACTTAGAAACCATAAATCTTCCCGGTATTTCGCTTAATTTACTCTGATGACACTCCCAAGAACATGGCGGAAATTTTGAAAAGAAAGTATTGTTTATGTGTACACCATAGTCTGTTGTTAATATTATTATGAACTGATATTGCAAAGGCTTTTTGTTTTTTTTTTTAAAGCCCGTAAAATTAAACTGCTAGACATGAGCCCTGGCCCTTGTAAGGTAGATTTGCCTTAATTATCACGCTTGGCGTAACGATCGCAGTGCCATACGTCCTGCGTTTTTGTGAATGCCGCTCGTTGCCGGTTTACGTCCGATGTAAACGAAATGGTTAGAATACCATTTAAGAGGATAAAAGTCATCGTTTTTTTTCTATAATTTCTCATTAGCGCAGCTTTTTGGTAATCACCGAATGAAATCGATGGACTTTCTTACCCTGCTAGCACACGGCAATGCAAGTATTATAGGGTTATTGGGTAAAAAGAGAGAGATTTTGTTTTTTTTATTTTAAATTGGCCATTGTTTTCGAACGTCAATCGTTCTACCGTTTTAACAATGAAATACGAAATGTGATTGTCTCGATTCACGTCGCTGACTTTTATTAACATTCTACTTATTTGTTGAAAAGTTCTTTTTTGGTACATACTAACGACACGTCGGTGTATCGAGGCGCGAAATTTCCGATCCCAACTTTTTGTGTGCCGTCACTTTTAAAGGCACGAATGCCGCCTCGTTAGAAATGTCGGGCAATTCAGAAGGACATGCAACGCAGATTTAAAACAAAACTGTGGAAAACGACATTAAAATATTTTTGCTACTGCCGACTCTATGTAAATAAATTATATTATACTTTTAGATAACATTATTATCATTTAGTTACTTTGAAAATACTTTAGATGTTTTCAACTTACATTCGGTGATAATAATATAACTGTTTACGTCGCAAGTACTCGTATAATAAGAAAGAATATTTGGTAGTAATATCGAGCAGTTACCAAAGTCTGTCGAATTCAGTATATTAAATTACGCAGAAACTTGTTCCAAGCGTCTCCATGCTCTGATGTGCTGATTCCATAATGTCAGTCGTACATCGTAAGTCGGTTAAACGTGTTAAGACATGAATAAGTCAAAAAGATTCTGCAAAAAATAAATTCGAAGTGTGAGTTCCAGTCACGACGTTTAAACTTTTAACTGATTTAATAAAAACCTTTTCTTTATACTTGGTTCATTTTTAACATGCTACAAGATAAACATGGAAATTTATTTAAATGTTTTACTACTGAAGCTATGTGTTAATAAAATTAAGATTTTTTTACACTTTCCTTAAATAATGAAAACAGTGTAAATTGTAAAGATATAATTCTGGATTAAAATCATTACCTTTGTCAGTATAATCGGAATATATACAATCGATATTTGTCTCCTAAATTATCGGGCTTACCATCTAGGATTTTATCTCTTCTAATATCAGGTGACATCTTAGTCAAAATATAAATATTTTCGTGTTTTAAAATAATTCAAATATAATTTGGTGCCAAATTTTCATAATATAATCATTTCACAATACAATAATAATTTTTTTTTATCTTCACGCACAATCCCTGACGGGGTAGCCAGAGAGAACAGATCGCCAAGTGTCACGATCCTTACAAACCTCTTTCGCTTCTTTCAGATTCATTATCTTCTTCATGCATGCACGTCTAGGTATCCGAGTACTTTTGACCCTACCCTCTTCGAGCAATTTGCTCACATGGTCTTCGAAAGTTAGTCTCGGTCTACCTCGACACCTTTTAATATTAACTTTCGCGCTATATATTTTCTTCACCATTCGGTCTTCACTCATTCGCTCAACGTGCCCAAACCACCGAAGCACGCCCTTATCAATTTTTGTGATTAGGTCATCTTTCAAACCTGCCATATTGCGTATCTCTTCGTTTCGCTTTCGGTCGGCCATGGTAACGCCGCACATTTTACGAAGAGATCGCATCTCCACTGCATTCAACTTACTTTTATGCTTCTTCTGGCATACCCAGATTTCGCTGCCATATAACAAAGTCGGTACCAACACTGCGTTATGTATTGCAAGGCGTGCACTCTTCGCTACGCCTTGCCTTTTGACTAACGCAGTCAGGGCACCATTGACTTTGTTCCCGGCAGCGACACGCCTGTCCACATCTAAATCACATCTTCCATCCCGGCTAAAAGCACTCCCCAAGTATACAATTTCATTTACCTGTTCTAGACATTCCTGATTTACCCATATTTCACACTTCGTTCTCTCTTCGTCCCTTTCAAATACCAGAATCTTAGTTTTATTAGCATTCAAACGGAAACCTTTAATTTCACATTCCTCTTTCATACACGTGACTAATGCCTGCAGTTCTGCCTCTGATGGTGCAATAAGCACTGCATCATCAGCATACAGCAGACAATTTACTTTTATGTCAGCCAATTTCACACCCAAACAGCTATCTTTCAGCTTCTGTAAACAGCTGTCGAGATACAGTATGAACAGCCAGGAAGACATGACACAACCCTGCTTTACGCCCGTTTGGACGTTAAACATGGGTGACAGGTCATGCCCTACCCGCACACAGGCTTTACAGTCACAGTAAAGAGACTGCACAGCCCTTAGCAATCGACCATCCACACCATACCCCGGCAACAGTTCCCACATTTTCTTCCTTACAACCTTATCAAATGCTTTCTCAAGATCCACAAAAGCACAGAAAATCTTCTGGTTAGCAGCCAGAAGCTTCTCCGTGATCATGCGGAGAGAAAACATTTGATCCGTGCATCCTCTTCCAGGTCTAAATCCGCATTGTGCCTCCCATAGAAATCTTTCCGATTTCTCTTGCATCCTACGTGTCAAAACCTTCGAGTAAACTTTACTTGCTAAACTGGTCAAGCTGATCGCCCGATAGCACCCGCAGTCAAAATGTGAACCTTTACCTTTATATAAAGGCACAATGACTGCGGATCGCCAATCATCCGGGACAGACCCCTAAATCTAGTAATCACTAGATAGTGATCCGTTCCCAGGTCAGCACCCCTGAACACTCGCGTATCCATCACCTGTTTTCGCAGTCGGTCATCCACCAGGAACAAATCAATCATACTTCTCTCATTCTTTCGTTCTCTAGTATACATATGGATTTTCTTGTGATTGAACATAGTGTTTGTCACAAGAAGACCCTTTTCCTTGCACACCGCCAGTATAAGCTTGCCAGCATCATTAACCCTTTTATCGCCAAACAAGTACCGACTCGTACCCTGGTCGAGCGGTACCAACCCATCCATTCAAATCACCACATACAACAATTCTTTCGTTTCCCCTAGCCAAATCTAGAACTTCTCTTACATTCTCCCAAAACTCCTCCAGCTCAGCCCTGGACGACGAAGCTACCGGCGCATAAACAGCCAAAAGGAATAACTTCGTCAGTCCCAATTTAAAGCGAACCCAGAGAAGTCTTGAGTTCACAACCTTATATTCAGTCATAACATCGACCAACCGAGAAGACAACAGCACCCCCACTCCCTGGCAGGCGTTCTCGCTCTCCGGGACTCCTGACCATAGAGCTAACGCCCCGCCAGGGAGCTCTTCAGTACCACTGCCCTTCCGTTTGGTCTCCGACATACACACGGCATCTAATTCTCTTTCTTTCATTATTTCGATCAACTCATTCGTCTTATCTCTCATGCCTCCTCTAACATTCCACGTGCCAACTCTGCACTCTGTCCTCCACCTTCCGCCGTGTCGGGCTGTGCGTGACGGGTGGCGGTCCCCATCGCCGCTTTGCACGCTGCATTCCACACCAACGGGGACGAGCTGGTGTGCGTCGCCTTGGGGGGACGCCCTAACCCTCGTTGGCATGGGTGCGCAGCTAGTAGAATTGCAGCCCTGAAAAGGGCTGGCAGGGGTCGCGACGAGAACGCTTCTACAATGACCCCCACAATAATAATAATTCATTTATTTCAGACCAATTATCCATATTAATTGGTTAATTCATAGCAATATCGTGAATCACCTCATACAATACCATCTCAAAGTGAAGAAAAAATATTAACCTAAAAACGTACTTTAATAATATGTTATTGTAAAAATTGATTAAACCATGTTTAAAAAAGCTTTTTTATTTTTCTTTTTCCATAGTTTTACATTATCTTTTGAGTGTAAGCTATGTCCAAAACTTCAAGTGTCTACCTCATCGGGAAGTTAGTTTAAAATCAATAACTAAATTCGACCCGAACATACATACACGACAATACAAAGCGAGTTAATAAAAACTTGGTAATAAATACGTGTCAAAATTAGAAATGACACATTATTCCACTGGTTTAAAAATCAAACTATCATAAAACTCTTGTTAACGTAATGTTTGCTTTGCCACTTCTATTCATGTCCACCTAAATGAGATTAATGGCGAATCACGGAGCGTTAAATCAGAGCACTCGTAAAAACCACCTGTCGCCCTCTTTAATTCTAAGTATAAAAGTTTTAACGCGTGAAACACTATCTTGTGTGTATTCGTGTTAATTCGTAATCGTCTAACGTTCACTTTTTAATAGGATTTTTAAAGTAATGCTATTTCTTTAAATAATAAAAAAATTCTAAAATTTACTGCTCTCCATTGTCTCTCTGACGTAAATGTCCAGCTGAATTTCGGTCACGGCGCCCAATCTCAACGGAGACTAATCTAAACAGGACTGTATTATAATAAAGGAAAGTGTGCACCTTCACTCTCATAATTCGATGGAACGACAATCCGACAAGATGGAAGAGCGCAGAGACATCTGTTTTACGTTATTTGCGATGCCAATTTCTTGACACCTAGCCGCTACTGAGAATTTCTTGACACAAAATACCTATGACTTATTTTTAACCTGTTTCGAAATTCAAACCCGGAACCACATGATCAGCGGTCGCGCTCGCGGCCAATAGACCAATACGGTAGTCAGAGACATTAACGTAGTAATTATACCGCCATCTATTGAAATATTTTTCTGCAATATCCTATAGTCGTATATTACGACTACAATATTGATTAAATATTAGCTTGCGCCGTGACAACACAGTCCTGCATATAATTTTTGCAGTCAATTAATGTAAAATAATTGAAAAAGGCAAAATCTAATTGTGGATTATTATTATATTAACATTACCGTATTTGAAGTTTACCATGCTTGATGGCACATGCGAGTTTCATTACTGTAGGAAACAGTTTGTTTATTGTTTGGATTTCGCTGTACGTTCACTCAGAACGCTTGCCAAAAGTCGTTAACACTATACAGACACACTTCGTAAATACTGGAGCCGGCTTCTGTTTGCGATATAATTGATATTTCTTAAAAATACATACACAAAAATAAAAATGAAAATAAAGCATAATATAGAAAAAAAAATTACGTAATCATTGGCCGGTAAATAATAGAATGATCACCTTGATGCATATTTTATTTATGTACCAATAATCCAATTCATTCACACATTCATCGAAAAATAAAAATAACTGTATGAAAAACAAAATTGTAGAATATAATATTTGTACATCATACTCAATGAAAGGAATTAATAAAAGGAGCACCTACATATTCTTCTTATATGCTGCATCAATATTGTAATATATTATTTATTGTGTTGACTAACTAATATTATATAGTCTACACGCAGATACATTTTCTAGACATAGTTACAATAGTTATCTAAGCCTTTCATAACTTCTAACAGCAACTTAATACTCGTAATATGCTTAGTAATACTTACGTTATTAACGGAAAACTTCTCTATTTTACAGCCAGCTTGTTAGGTTATTGAGTTGAAAAGAAGATAAATCGAGCTGTAATAGCTCGGGGGCTTAAAGCTCGTCGTAAATTTCGTAACACGCGAGCAACATGAGTTCCATCTCAGCCGAAACCAATGAAATAGTTAATTGGAATTATAAGTACTGATTCACCAGGTGCTCGGCGGTGAAAAAAGCTGCATGTCTGGGAAATAAAATAATTTGACATGTTGTGAAGTCCACCAACGTGCACTGGAAAAATTGCGCATAAATCTCTCAGAAATGATAACGTGCTCGTACCTGCGTCCAGAAGCGAGAATGTGATGATGAAAATTTGAAATTTACTCTCTTAAATATAATAATAATTTCTCGATGAGCATCCACGACCAAGCTATCCTACTCTTCTCATGATTGAGCATTGGAGCATGTGGACTCAATACCTTATCGCATTCTCTACCAGTCAACCCACTAGATGAATAGATAAATAAAGTTGGTAGGTGCTACAAACCTATTATAAATAACTGATGTGGTACTTCAGAGAATGGAACTTTTTATTCCATCCTTTGTGGTGCCCATCGCAGTCAGATCCCAGCCATAGTTTCGTCGCTCCTGTAATATAACATCACGCTATAAGCAGGAGTGCTTCCGGGCCTGGGCTGACGCATCAACGTCTCAGGATGTAAACACCATCGTCTTAAAAAGGAGTATAATTTCGCCTCCAGGTCCTACAAAAGAGTCATTGCTAAGGCAATGTCTGAGCACATCGGCAGAATTAGCGAGAAGCTAGTTCGCCTTCCTTCGGGAACCCGTGCATTCTGGTCCCTTATCAAGGCTGTGCAAGGGAACTTCTGTCAGCCACCTCTTACATCTCTGTATAGAGAGGACCACTCACTGGTCCATGCCGCAAAGGAGAAAGCCGATCTGTGAGGCTCTATCTCTGCCTACAACTCGACGGGGGCGACTTGACGGGGGGAACACACCGCCGACCATCCCGCGGTGTATTCCCAAGTTCCCATAAGTAACGGTTGTGCGGTTTACACAGCGCTCGGTTCGCAAATCACTCCCCTCCCTGGACGTCAGTAAGTCGAGTGGGTCTGATGAAGTTCCTTTCATTGTGCTGAAGACGTGTGCTCCAGAATACGCATCGGATTTAACGCGTCTTTTCCGATACTCCTACTCCCAATGCATAGTTCCGAATTCATGGAAGACATCTTTTTTCCACCTATTCCCTAAAATAGGTGACCGCTCAGACCCATCCAATTCTGTAGTTGGCCTGTGTCGCTATCACCTCCTTGTTCTCCAAAATGATGGAATCTATTATAAACTGCCAGCTCATGAGGTACTTTGAAGATCACTAGCTGATTAGTGACCACCTATACGGTTTTCGTCGGGGTCGATTAGCTAGTGATCTTCAAGTCTACCTCACTCATAGATGGGCGGAGGCAGTAGACTTCAAGGGGGAGGCATTGGCCATTAGTTTTGAAATTTTGACAAGGCCTTCGATTGGGTCTGGCATAAAGCGCTTCTTTCAAAGCTCCCTTCTTGTGGGCTTCCTGAGAAATTGAGCAATTGGATCACCAGTTTACTTGCTGATTGGAGGATCAAGGTCGTAGTAGACGGTGCATGTTCTGATTACAATCCTATTAACGCTGTTGTTACACAAGGTCACCAACGCTGTTTCTTCTGCATATCAATGATATGTTGTAAACTGGTAACATTCATTGCTATACAGACGACAGTACTGGTGATGCCTTCCTTAAACACTGGTCGAGTCTTTGCAGAACAAAGTCTCAGATTGGAGCGACTTAATCTAGCCCAGTTCAATCAAAAAACCTTTTTGTTATATTAGTATACCTCAGTTTCAAGGCACTCCCCTTGCTACCTCAGCTAGCATCGGAATCCTCGGCGTCGACATGTCGAATAGTGTGCGGTTTCGTGGTCACTTGGAAGGGAAGGTCAAATTGGCCTCTAAAAAGCTTAGCGTGCTCAGCAAAGCGAAACAGTATTTCATGCCGGCACATCGCTTGCAACTTTACAAGTTTAGCCGCACATGGAATAATGTTCTCACCTCTTAGCCGGGACCCCAGTGCCAGCTCCTTCTATTTGATTGCATCCAGCGCAGAGCGGTTCGATTCGTCGACCACTGAGTACTTTCTGATCGGCTCGATTCACTGGCGCTGTGTAGGGATGTTACAGCCCTTTGCATTGCCACGGGGAGTGCTCTGAAAAATTGTTCGGATTAATTACAGCACATCGCATCGAGATTCACAATACCATCCTCACCATCTGAATGCTTGGTGGTCCACCGCTGTGCCTTTTACTAGGAGTTTTCTTCCTCGTACAACTTCTCTGTGGAATTGTTTACCACCGGCGATTTTTCAAGACCGATACGACTTAGGGCCCTTCAGGAAAAGAGCTTACTTCTTTCTAGTTGGCCGGCAATGTACCTGCAATTCCTCTGATGTTGCGGTTGTTCATGGACGGCGGTAGTCACTTACCATCGGGTGAGCCGCATGCTCGTTTGCCTCCTCTTCTATAAAAAGCAAATGATATTAAAGCACATATTGAAAAGGAATAATGCATATAAGTGAATATCATGTGCATAAAATCACAGATTTTTTTGTTGTGTACAGTAGCATTTTCATTCGCTTGATAATAGGGGATGAGTTCCCTTACACCACCAACTCACAGAAAACTTTTACTTATATGTTAAACAATACTTCTAGAACTTTCACATTAATTAACATAAATTACATTTCTGTAAAATAACCTTAATTTCAGAAATAGATTTTGCTAAAAGTAATTCGTACAATTTTGCTCAATGTTTTAAAACAAACGGCATTGCATACTATCCTGAGTGTATACAAAATTTATTATTTTACACTAAAACAATGCGGTAATAAGAAAATTCGCATTTATGTTTTGCCCGTGCCATATAACAATAGAAGGGAACAATGTCAAGGCATAATGAACCAGACTCTACTTCTACTTAATTAATTATTTTAATACACAACCGTCGTCTGGGCAATTTAGCGCACACGGGGCACTAAGCATCGGGCGCTTTATCATTACATCTACGACACATTTATACAAAAGCGGTTATAAATTATATGTGTGCATAGCTAACCGCCAGCTACAAGGTGCTGGAAGCTAGCCCAACATTGTATATGATACACAAGTTTCCTAAGCGACTTTAAACACAAAATGTTTATACAAAAATATTTTGATGCAAATTTTCATCACAAAGAGAGTCAATTAGGTCTCTTAGTGGATCAGCTAATCACTAAGAGACCTCCAATAGACATAGACCTTTTTGGCTTGACGATCGCAATAATAGACGTCGATCGAAGAATCCATTTGTCGGAAGCCATATTAAGATCCTGGCATTATTCGTATTCGTCGTTAACGACACCCAAGGGACGACATAGGTGATGGAAGACCCATTTGCTTGTCGATTCGGAGAAAAATGCTTTTAAAGTACGAACTTGCTTTAAATTAGAATTTTTCCCCGGTAGCGGCGATGTGATGATGATCGATCTCGATGTTGAATTTTCAACTTTTTTGTTAATTTTTAAATAAAATAAATAATTAGAATCTCAAAATAAACAATTAAGTGCATAAAAGTAATAACTTTATAAAATAAATAGTTTTTCTAAATATTATAAATTAGACTAGATAGAGTGACAATCTGGTAAGATATCCAGAAAGTCAGTGGAGGCTTAGCTTTTTGTTTTGTGGCATTCCTTGTTGGAGGCCTTTAATAATGCGGCAAAAGGAGGCTGTAATAATTCTGATGATGAATAATGAAGTATTTTAAATAAAATATGTCATTCCTCTCCTCCTCGTAATCTGCTTGTTAGTTATTGCTTCTTTTTTATCAGCCCGTAAAGTTTACTGCTGGAAATGGACCTCTCCTCTGTGAGAAACATTTATTAGCTTATTATTCTGCAGTTATCTGTAAGTAGTAATCAGAAGTAAGATAAAGCTTAGCTACACTTGTACGTGGTAGAGCCATGTTTGCAGCTATATTATGGTTGTGGCACCAATGTGTTGGCTCGACCGGGAAAGGACCACGCTCTCACAAAATATCAGTGTAAAATAATAGCTTAATGCTGCTGTGTCTCGTATGGTGAGTATAGAGAACCGGAAACCATTTTTACTGGATGGTAGAAGCATTCTATCTTAGCCTTCAGTGGTGACAACGCATTTGGATTCTTAATCGAGGATAGATGTAGATGACTATGGGCCACAGTATCCACTTACCATCAGGGCTGTGTGCTTGTTGTCACCTATGAAAAAAACACTCTTTCTAATGCTTGTTCAATTTCGAATATGTATTTGATAGAAATGATAATAGCTTTAAGGAACTTAAACTATTTCATTAGAATTCCGTTATATGAAATGAATGTTGTTTAATAATTATTTATATATTACTTGTGCGTACAAATATTTACTTAAGCATAATATTAGTAGAGATTCAAATATACTTTGGAGAAAATTATTATTGTCTGAATAATTTAATTATTTTTATGTACAATTTTGCATCGTTTACATACCTCTAAATGATAATGTTTATTACTTAAAAATATACTAATATAGTAAACCTGTAAAAGTCCACTGTTGGAAACAAACTTCGTCCATAGTAAGAAGTATTTTTCATTACTTGGCACCTTCGACGCAGCTCCTTGTCTCCAATTTGAGTATTTTACGTCTTTAATAAACGAGATTGTTATACCTCTAAATGTGAGAAGCCATAAGATCTTTCTGGTATTTCTCATAGTCAATTTAAATTGTTAAGATGTTAAAAAGTATTTCAGGTAACGCCAAATGTGTAACTTCCAGCAACAACTGTATTCATGGAACGAAAAGAAAGAAAGAAAAGAAAAGAAAACTTATTCCTGGCCACAACACATAACATAACAATAAAGTTCACAGAATAAAAAATACACACTTTAAAAAAATATTGGACTGCAGGAACGAAACGGTCACCAACGCAGCATTAGCTTACAGCAAATTTGCCGCAGCACTTTTAATCTGATACCTTTATACTTTGGACTTTTTTGCATTGCAAATACGCGTAAGATAACATTATGTATTTAAATTCATAACCTGAACGACTACGTTAGATGTACAAACAATGTATTCATAAACTTTAAAAAGTATTCCATAAATTCGCTAATAATTTCAAAAGGAGTTTAAAGACCACCTTTGGTCGGTTAAGGAGAATTTTTCAGGTGATCTCAAGATAATGATAGTTGAGAGCTCGCGGACGCTTAACATCTCTCCCATAAAAGCTTTTCAGCGAAATGAGCTATAATGACAGCGAAAACCACTTCTTAGTTCAATGTTTCTTTTTGCGCGATACGTTTAGGTATGGCAGGAGTAACGTTAAAAGGAAATCTCTTAGTGAAAGGAAAATTATATGAAGCGTTCCGAAAATATCGTTAGCATACTTTGTATAAAGTGCTAAAGAGGTGTATAAAACGATACATTTTTATTTATTATCTACCAAAATGGTGCTATCTATTGTTATTTTATGCTCTTAATAAATAGTGCTTACCGCGGGAAAATCTTTTGTGCTTTGATGTAGATATAAATTTTTATATTATTTTGTTGAAAAGAGCATCCAACATATTTGCACTTTTTAAATATCTTTTAAAGTTTTATAGAGCAACCCGGGCTCGATCGCAGTCAGCACCAATGAAATTATTAATTGCAATTTTAAGTGCTGGTTTGCCACGTGCACGGCGGTGAAGGAATTTGATAGAAGAGTTTGACATGTAAAGTCCGCCGCGTGTTGGCGCATGGCATTGAGGCAGCGCGGCGGACACTTTCTTGGCCTAAAACCCTCTCAGAAGTGAGACTAGGCCTGTGCCTGGGCGCAGTGGGACTTATATAGGATGTAACTTTACTTCACTTTATTACGTAATTGTCATTGGACAAGTTAGTATGTTTCATATAAAATTTAAATTACAGATGTAAAATTTACTTACCTACATGACAAGAAAACTACGCCGGAATGGACAATTTTTGAAGCTAATGAACAAAATTAATGTTTTGTGTATCCCTTTTTGCGACTTCCTGCAAGTATTACTATGTCATCCATCTAGTGCGGGGCCACGCCAAACTTATAACATAAATTATTTTAGAATCATAGTAACAAGTAAGCTGTTGTAAACCAAAAAGTGTGATGTTACTTAGAAGATAGAGCTAAAAGAAACGTTGCATTTTATGGTAAAGTCGTCCATATAATTATTTAACAACCAAAAGTGCATACGAAAGTAATCCGTAACGCGTTCAATATACGAGTATTAATAGCATGCAAAAAATCTTTAAGTACCAGTCTATGAGCGCTGTTACACATAAAGTACAAAGAGCTTCTATTTTAGATAACGTCGAGCTAAACTCGCATTATATGGAGTAGAGCCATCATGCTACCCGCAAATTTTAAACTTTCCCGCTTTAGCCGCTCAAACAGTAAAACTTTAGTGTCTGTTTAGTTTAAGAGAGCCAGTTTACGCCAGATGACTTTGAAAACTACGTATTTCTTCTATATCGCAGGTGAGAATAAAACTCTAATACAGTAAAGAAAGCAAGTTCATTATTTATTCAAAAGAACATTGCAATATACATACTCTTTATACAACTACTGTGTAATTATTTAACGTTATAATAGAAGTGACAATAGAGTTCAATTTACAATATGGTTTTAAGTATTTTAAGTCTGTAAGTCATGCGTTACTACTTATTTTAAAACATTTCAAAGTACATACAGACATTTGCTCTGCCAAAAGTATAGAATAAGTTCAAAGGGTCAATGCTTATGTAATTATGTCTTTACCATCACCGTTACGACCTAAGCCTCTGGAGCCTCCCCATAGATGGGCTCGTAAAGAGCAGTTGCAATTTTTTTAAATTGTTATCAGGAAGGCGCTCCATCTCTGGGTTTGTTTTTCTCTGTCCCATTTTACGACGCCTACGAGGCGATATGGGGGTTTGGATTTTTTTTATGGAATAATGGTAACAAGCGAGCACACAGTCCACCTGATACTGTAAGTAGATACTGTGGCCCATAGATATCTAAATTTTACCCTCGATTAGTTAAATTAGATTAAAGATTAAAACTCAATATGCAGATGCATTGTCAGCCCAGAGGAATAAGATGGAAGCGTCGTATCCAGTAAAATGGGTCTCCAGTTCTCTACACTCACCATACGAAACATGGTAAAAACGAGTTGAATGTAAATTCAAGAAAAACAACTTCCTTCTGCGTGAATCCCAAATTCAAACTTGACGGAGCTACTACCTCAAGGTATCCACATACCAAATTTAAAGTCAATCGGTCCAGTGGAACGGAAGTTATCGTGTGCCCTACAGGCACATTTGTGTGCTGGATTGGTGGAGAATAAAACCGCTGCGATATTTTTCTTTCTTCTATATTTGGTGTTTTCCTTGAGGTAGCTGGCCGCCGACTGTGTCGAACGACGAAAATCGCCCCTCTTTTATACCGCCTCGGGCTGGGTCAATGGATACGGCCGACGCATCGTACAAATGGCGTCGACCAATCAGCGCGAGGCGTGACAGAGCAAGTGACGATGCTGAGTCCCGTTACATTGTTTGTCTTAAGCTAGTTCTATATCTTACTGAGTCATTGTTAACATTGTTTACCTTAAGCTAGTTCTGTTATACAAAGTGACCAACTAATTTTATTACACAAATATAAGCTCTACACTATTATTTTCTTAACATAAAATGCTTATATCCTATCTAAACTATAATCTCTATTAATATAAATGTTTATCCTATCTAAGTACAAACTAACTATAATATTTATTCCATTAATATAAATGTTTTTGTCTTATTTATGTATCACTATTTGTTTTTCTCTTGTCCCGCACATCACTCCCGCCGTGCGACCGCGTCGCATCAGCTTCCGGTGCGGGCTCGACGTCCGTAGATAGAGGCAGGATCACAAGCTTCCTTACTGGCCGGCGTAGGACACCTCCCTTAGTTAGCACGTCCACAGTCCGCACGACGTTGTCGGGGCCCGGATATGTAGCGATGACTCTTCCTCGTATCCACACGTTGCGAGGCAGGTTGGGATCGACGATCTGTACGAGGTCGTCGACGCGTGCTGCTTGGCCTCGTCCGTGGGGCTCCCGCCGGTGTTGAAGCTCAGGGAGGTACTCCTTCACCCAGCGTAACCAGAAGGTGTCGGCTAGCCTCTGCGCAGCTCGCCAACTTGACCGTGAGAGGGCGTCTCGTTCGGTGAAAGTGCCTAGCTGTGGTACTCGTCCCGGTCCTCCCAACAAGAAGTGGTTAGGAGTGAGAGCTTCGGGATCCTCTGGACTGACTGAGACGTGAGTCAGCGGTCGGCTGTTGACGGTGTATTCCACTTCTACCAGTAGTGTCGTGAGGACTTCCTCCGTCGGATGACGTTCGTGCAACGTCGCGATAAGAGCGGTCTTGACGGAGCGAACCATTCGCTCCCAGGCTCCGCCCATAAATGGAGCTCCAGGCGGGATGTAGCGCCAGGAGATAGTCCTTTTTGCTGCTTCTTCTGCGGTAGCTGCGTCGACCGCCTGTCGTAGTTCCTTATCGGCTGCCTTCAGGTTGGTGCCGTTGTCTGACCATATTTCTGTCGGGCAGCCTCGCCGTGCGATCATCCGCCTTATGGCCATTACCGCGGAGTCAGCGCTAAGTGAGCCGGCAACTTCTAGATGTATGGCTCGCGTAGTGAGACATGTAAAAATGGCCACATATCTCTTTTGTCGAGTTCGTCCGACGGTCACCGAAAGAGGACCGAAATAGTCCACCCCGGTGTAGGTGAAGGGGCGCTTGTGGTGAGCTAAGCGACACGTTGGCAGGTCCCTGGTTCTCGGATGCGGCGGTACTTGCGTCTTCATTCTGCAGAATAGGCATTTTCGTAGTGTTGTGCGTACGATAGGGCGCAGTCTCAGTACCCAATACTGCTGCCGGCACTCGTTGACTGTGGCTTCTACACCGGCGTGATGGAGTTGCCGATGTATAGCCTGCACCCAGAGCTTGACTGTGTGATGATCACCGTCAATTATCAACGGGTTCTTGAATTTTTCCTCCATGTCGCAGACTGCTCGAATACGACTTCTAAGTCGTAGTGTGCCGTTTATTGACTCGACGCTGAGCTGGCGAAGGCGGCTCTCCTTATTGATCGGCTTCCCGCTGTTTAGGCTGTCTATTTCTTCCGCAAAGGATTCTTCTTGGGAGGATCGCATCAGAAGCTCTTCAGCTGTCTTAAGCAGCTCGGCTGAGACCATTAGCGGCTTTATGTCTTCTGGCGACCGCTTCTTTGTCGTCATGTGCGCCTGATATTTCACTGTAGCTTTGTTCTTTTTCCAAGTGGGATCAGCCTCTTGATTCTTCTTTGTTCGTTTGTAGTTGACTCTCTGTTTGGTGTTTCTGCAGAGTTGAATGAACTGTAGAACACGTGCGGTTGAGTATCGGAGTCGGTCCCAGTTGGAGAACTTCGCTGGATCAGGTAGACCTTCGGCAAGCCTCAATCTTCTTTTGTTGCTCACGTAATGTGTCCTTTCTTCGTCGGAAGGTTCTTCCGCTGTTGCTCTTGTGGTTTCTGTCGGCCAGAAGTCTTCTGTTAGGTATAAGAAGTCAGGCCCTTTGAACCATCGATGTTCTTTATTAAATGCTGCTGGTACGTCTCGTGTGGCGTCGTCCGCCACGTTCAGCTTTGTCGGAACCCAGCGCCAGTCGTTAACTTTGGAACTCTCTTCTATTGCTGCTAGACGGTGAGCCACGTAGGGCTTATATGAACGTGACCCTGTCCTTATCCAGGTTAGTACTGTCTTGCTGTCTGTCCAGAATACTTTGCGGTCAGGTTTCCTCTCGTGTTCTTCGACTACTGTTTCTGCGAGCCTGGTGCCCATGACTGCTGCCTGTAGCTCCAATCTTGGGATGGACGTCAGTTTTAACGGTGCCACCTTTGCTTTCGCCACAATAAGGGATAGGTGGACCTCGCCTACTGCTGTTACAGCTCTCCAAAAGAGGACCGCAGAATAAGCTGACTCGCTGGCATCGCTGAAGACGTGGAGTTCTAGGGAGGCCGTGTCACTGTAGTGAAGATATTGTCGCGGGATTGCTATTTCGTGGAGGCCTTCCAGATGCTCCATCCACATTTTCCACTGCTCTGCCAGGTCTTCGTCGATCTTGTCGTCCCATGCCGTTCCTCTACGCCAGACTTCCTGGAGGAGTTGTTTTGCCCTGATGGTGATAGGAGAGGCGAATCCGAGCGGGTCGAAGAGCGACATCACTATTCTCAGTGCTTCCCTTTTCGTCGGCTGCTTCCCTTCTAGGAGTGTTGAGGGTATTCTGGCTAAGTTGAGGTTGAAGGTGAGTTCGTCCGAGTGGATCTTCCAAACAACACCCAGAACTCGTTCCATCTTTTCTTCTGTTTTGTAGAGTTCCATGTCTTCTGTCTGGCTGTCTTCTCCAAGTGTTTCTAGGAGTGATGCTGAGTTTGATTTCCACTGTTTCAACTCGAAGCTGGCTTTCATGTGCACGGCTCGTACACTCTTCGTGATGCGTTTGGCATCTTCGAGGGTTCTGAAGCTGTCCAAGTAGTCGTCGACGTAATGCTTCATTATGATGGCCGCTGCGGCTTCTGGGTGAGTTTCCCCGTGCTGTTTGGCGTTTAGGTTCTTGACGTATATTGCTGTCGAAGGCGAACTCGATGCTCCGAAAATTAATGATGTCATTCTGTACTCTTCCGGAGGTTGGTTGTCTCGTCGATCCCTACGCCATAGGTACCGCAGTGCGTCCCTGTCTTGTTCTCGCAACTTGACTTGCATGAACATCTCTTTGATGTCCGCCATAACCGCGATCATGTGTTGTCGGAAGCGCATGACGACACCTGGTAGCGATTGTAGTAGGTCGGGCCCTTTGAGTAGCATGTCATTAAGTGCCACCCCTTTGGTCTTGGCTGCGGCATCGTGTACCACCCGTAATTTCTCCGGTTTCATTGGGTTGACTACTGCAAAGTGAGGTAGGTACCAAGTTTTGTCAGCTGTCTTCTGTTTTGGGGCGGGTTCGGCGTACCCCTTTGCGACGAGAGCGTTCATTTGTTCCACGTATTTCTTCCTTAACGTGGGGTCACGATCGATCTTCTTTTCTATGTTGAAGAGCCTCTTCAGCGAGTTTTCGTAATTGTCTGGTAACTTGACATCGTCTTTGCGCCAGAGAAGACCGGTCTGGAATCTTCCTTCTTCTGTCTTCGTTGTGGTCCTTTCCAAGATACGAAGTGCTTGTTCTTCTGGATCAGTCTTCGGTCTCTTGGGCTTTATACAAAGTGGGTCCATCTCGAAGTATCGCTTCACGAGGTCTTCTAGATTCTCCTCTGGATCTTCTACGATGCTTCCGATGATACGTCCGAAGCTTCGTGTCTGGCTGCCGTGGAGTACCCAACCTAGTGGCGTGAGAGATGCCACTGGGTGGTTCTTGTCTCCTTTTCTTACTTCCGATGTCAGCAGAAGATGCCAGTTATCTTGTCCGATCAGCACTCGTGGCTTGGCGTTTGCATATGTGAGATGTCCTTGGATATCAGAGAGGTGTTGACACTCCTCCACTAGATCCTGTGGGACCCGTTGAGATGAGACTTGCAGGTTCTTCACTGTGCGTGCTTGTATTTGTTCTTCATGATCGTTGAGCCCCTTTAGTTTGATGGTGACTCTCCTCGATGCTGACTCCGATACTTTCTTGTCGTTGATGGTTTCTATCTTCAGTGGGTCTATGGGGCCCGTTGCTCCGACGCTTGTTACTATACTATCGTCAACGAGCGTGACTGTTGAGCCGTCTTCCATCAACCCGAAGGTGTTGACAGCTCATTTTGGTCCTTTGACCTGGATCGGTAGGATTTTTAAATATGATTGCTTCTTGACGGTCCAGGTTGAGTTGATGACCTCTGTTGCCCCTTGATTTTCTTTTGCTTCTGAATCTTCTGACTTCTTTTCGTAATGCAGCATCTTGTGGTGAGAGTACTTGCAGCTGTTGACATTACATGGCTTGGGTCGGCAGTGGTGTGTCTTGTTCCTATAGCGAAGACACCTGAAGCAGAGGCGCTTGGACTTGGCCGTGTCCCATCTTGCATTTGCATCTAACTTTTTGAATTGTTCACAATCTGTGGCGTTGGTGTGCCCCGTATCTTCACATACGACGCATCTTGGTATGTATGTCTTCTCAGTCACGTTGTTGATCCTTTGAGTCTTCCTTTGTGGCGCGGCTGTAATAGGCGGTGTCATCTGTTCGGGCAGCGCGTAGGGTCCACACAGTTCTGCTTCCCTTTTGAAGAACTTCTCTATCTTGATGAGGCAAGGGTCTTCACGTGGCTGCATGGCTGAGAAGTCGTAGTACCTATAACGCAGAGTTGGCGTCAGTTTGTCTACTATTGTCTTCGCGAGTTCAGGATTGTACATGTAGTTAAAACAACCCAAAGTCTTCAGTGTCGCCACTACGTTGGAGATCTTGGTATTTTCAGCAGGTTGCATATGTCTCTTGGTGACTCAGTAAGGCGCGGCAGACCTCTAAGCGTCTCCATCTCCAGCATGGCTATTGACTCTGGTCTTCCAAACCTTGACTCCAAAATCTTCATTACTTCAGCCGGGTGTGCGTTGGTCATAAGTAGGCCTTCAACTGCTTCCTTGGCCTTCCCTTTCAAGTTTCTTCTGAGTCGATTCGTATTTTCAACTACGCTGAATGTCGCTTCTGTCTCGTAGTAGGCGGCGCGAAAGGGTAGCCATTCCTGATGAGACCCACTGAAGAATGGTAACTCGACGAACTTAGGTCGTTGGGCGGCGCTGACAGCCCGAGTGATGGCTTCAGCCAGGAGGGCTACGTCAGTTTGACCTCCCGCGGGTGACTGATGTGTTTCTTCGTGCCTTGGTTCTTCTGCGTGGGCGGCTGTTGGTTCTTCTATGGCATGGTGAGGTTCGTTGGTGATTGCTAACACCGGGCGATTCACTTGATTCTCCAACCAGTCGTCCACTCTTGTATTGACTTCTGATCTTGAGTAGAGGGATGCGTCATCTTCTTCTTCCTCCTCCTCTTCTGAGTCTTCCCTTTCTAAGGCAGCAAGGCGTGCTGCGGCTAATTCCACTTGAAGGCGTAGTAAATCTTCTTTCGCCTTTGCAAGCTTGAGCTGCTTCGTTCTACTGCGTGTATATCCCCCTCCACCTCCCTTCTTGCTGGGCGGGCGGGGTTCCTGTAGCCCGGTTTGCTTTGATGGACCGGCGGTGCTTCTTATGGCTCGCTTCACTGTAGAAGTTTCTGTTTCTCGGTGAGTTGCTCTGGTGACAGTAGCGGGCGGCTTCATCAGCTGTTTGGCCTTCGCACCCGCAGTTAGTGTCGTCGCCGCGGATGGTGTTACGGAAGGAGCGACGGCGCTGGCGGGGTGCGTGGCGGGGGCGGCGGTTGCGGCTGAGGCTGAGGTGGCGGCGGACGAAGTGGTCGCTGCGGTGGCGGAAGTCACGGTGGATGGATCAGTCGCCGCGGAGGTGTCTGTATACTCCGAAGTCTCCGTGGCGGTAGTCCCTGTAGCTGTTGATTCCGTACTGGCTTCCGCACTGGTGGTACCGGTCGCCGAGGTGGTAGCCTTGGACGACGACGGCTTGCTGCCCCTTCCCTCAGAGCGCGTAACGGCCATGCTGTCAGCTGACTTTTTCTTCGAATAATCTTGAGTCTTGAAAAACGATTTCCGAGGAGTCTTCTTAATTATTTTTCTTCAGGTAATTATTCCCCACAAGATTCGGCTGGCGAAGGACCATTAAATGTGCCCTACAGGCACATTTGTGTGCTGGATTGGTGGAGAATAAAACCGCTGCGATATTTTTCTTTCTTATATATTTGGTGTTTTCCTTGAGGTAGCTGGCCGCCGACTGTGTCGAACGACGAAAATCGCCCCTCTTTTATACCGCCTCGGGCTGGGTCAATGGATACGGCCGACGCATCGTACAAATGGCGTCGACCAATCAGCGCGAGGCGTGACAGAGCAAGTGACGATGCTGAGTCCCGTTACATTGTTTGTCTTAAGCTAGTTCTATATCTTACTGTGTCATTGTTTACATTGTTTACCTTAAGCTAGTTCTGTTATACAAAGTGACCAACTAATTTTATTACACAAATATAAGCTCTACACTATTATTTTCTTAACATAAAATGCTTATATCCTATCGAAACTATAATCTCTATTAATATAAATGTTTATCCTATCTAAGTACAAACTAACTATAATATTTATTCCATTAATATAAATGTTTTTGTCTTATTTATGTATCACTATTTGTTTTTCTCTTGTCCCGCACATCACGTGTTGGCATACAGACTAACAGACTGCCAGCTAAAACCATTAACTTCCTTTCAATGCTACGCAGAAGGAAGTTAATAAACTGCTATTTTACGTAGTAGCGTACAAGTAGCGTAAAATAGCAGTATAGTTGCGAGAGCGCGGTTCTTCCCCAGTGAAGCTGACCCGACCGTACTACCACCATAATATAGTTGCAGCATGGCTCTACCACGTAAAATAATTTACACCGGCACTTCACGGTCAACCTCTTACGTAGTTGAAATTAATGCCGAAAGCTAAATAATTCCACTTCTTCAATATACCGTTAGAAACAACCTGTGGACATAGGCCTTACTTATTGTACTTTTCGGGTCTGGATGTTTGTCCTCGTGCAATTTATGTTTGTATACTGCCTCCACGATACAGGAGAAAATCCTAGTGTAGGGGTAACGTATAAAAAAAATAACAAAAAAAATCTGTCGGTAGCTATTAGATCTTCTGGCATTTCACACAGTCATTCCTACCCAATTAATTACGAAATTATAATTTTTATAAATTATTGTATATATATATATATCAGAGATATGATATGTTTCCTACCAAATGTCGAAAAACTATGACAATGCAAATTTTAATTATTTTAATATGTCAGTGTTAGTGTTTTTGAGAAAAGCCTTTTTTTTTAATTTTAGACTATAAAATTAAAAGTTCAATAATTACCTCAAATTTTAGATTCTACCATCTGTTTTCTTTATACATTTCATTACGTACTTTATTTTTGTATTAATTTCATTTTCGTGTGTAATTTCTAAAGTTAAACTAACTAACTAAACTAGATTAAAAATAACTAAAACCAGTAAATAACAAGTTGAATGATTAAAAAAAATCAAAAGCTCGCATATGAATTTAAATTTTGAAGCTACACATTATATACTTACAACAGCTGGGTACAGGCTCCATTTTCTAAGAGGGTTATGTTGAGAGCGATCACTACCTAAGTATTAATATAATAGTAGTGACAAATAAACATAATAAGACAGAGAGTCTATTAATATATACATACCACCTAAGAGATAAAAAATGTTTACACAAATTTCAACAATAACTAGAAACCTACTAAAGGTTTAAAGATTTGTTAGTAAAGAATACTATACCTAAAAACAGAAAAAAATATGCCGAAGTGAAAACAACCAGCCGGAATAGGGGAGAAAGAAAAGAAAGTGGTGGAATCAAGGCCGAGTACATAGTGGAAGAAAGACGATAATACATAACTCTGCCAGTTCTTATTAAAGAGAGGTGATACATTAAATGAAACTAATTTTACTACGTTTAATTTTAACTTTTTAAAAAACAAAAAAGGTGATTGTTTACGGAGGTGATCTTAATTTTTGGACAAAACTTGCTAAAGTTACTGACTAACAATAATCGTAACGAAACCATGAGACATAGGCAGTGAATGTAGGCCCTTAGAGTTAACCAAAGTAAGAGTGTAACGTTACTGGCTCCAAAACGAAGGATTTACATTTCGGAGATACCATTTATAAACAAGTGATGAAATTTAAATACTTAAGTGCTTATTAAACCTTTTTCATAAGTATGGACCTGAAACCCGAATACTGACAACGAATGAAGAAGACAAGCTTCTGGTAGTTAAAATAAAAATTCTTCACAAAATCCTAATCGCAGATAATCGATGGAAGTTGAAGAGTTTTTTAGAATAGCGACACTGGAAAGCTCGTTGCTGAACCAGATAAAACATGTCCGACTCACGGCCTTCAATGATACGGTCCACTTGGAGAGAATGAGGGAAGATCGTAGTGCAAAGAAAGCCTATCTAGATCAAATGACACTAGTAGCGGACTTGTATCGAAGATCAAGACATGCTTTCTATACAACACATTAGCGAACCACCCCGGCTTTGCTTGAATAGGCTCTATTTATAAATGTATATGGCGTTTTTAGATTAAAGATAATCAAAGACAATTTATTTTATCCATTTTTATTTTGCCAATTAAAAAAAAACTTTTTTGTATCAAATGTTGCCTAAATCCCACCTGATACTGCTCTCTATCTTTTTGTAAAGTGAAACTTTACACACTCGGTTCAGCCATTCCAATGACAGCTCGGACAGATAGAAAAAATTAGACAAAAATTTTAAAATACTTCTTAATGACAAGCAAATAACCCTCTCAGCTTAATAGAAACCAGTTATTTCACAGTTCAATTTTAGTTGGAAATAAGGACTAGAAATGCGTTGGGGGATGACTCGAACTTTAGGCCTAGTCAGTTTGAATAGCCTATCATGTAGAGGATGTCATGGGGGTCATGGTTGAATAGGGGCAAAAAGTTCTCATTACACTCCTAGGGGGGTCAAAGTGGTCAGAAACCAAAAAAATTAAATTCTTATTTCTGCTAAATCTCTTCCTCCTTCGGAGGTTCTTACACAGTCTTTACTTCCCGTATACCACTAGTTATATGTATATATAGATATTTGGCAGACACTTTAATTTTATTTATGTCACTTCAATCGTATTTGATCGTTACATCGCTTGTCATGAAACTTAAAAAGAAACTGTATGTTATATACGACCACGCTATTAAAGCACTAAAGAGCTCAAGAACCCCATTTAAGACCCTTAACATTGGATCAACATTAAAAACTTGTGAAAGAGAAAATGTCTGAGACTGAGACGTTTTATTACAGTTTTAAGTTCTGTTTAGGATTCATTAAGGACTGAACTTGTGTAATTCAGTGGTCAGCATACATGCAACTCTCAAACTAAATTCTGGTTTCAAATCCCAAGTGATGTTATTGTTCATACCTACCTAAATTATTATTATTAGGTTGATTTCTTTTATTCCATCATAATGCGACGATTCTATATTTATCGCAAAATTTCTAAAGCTAATGGTAAAGCCTCAGTAGTGTGTATTTAGTGTAGCGAGCAGCTTAGAGTCATGACAAACACACACTGTTGTGATCAATGTTCTGAGTGGTAGCCGCTTGAATTGAATGGAAAATACGTTGGTTGCCACATCGCACGCTTCGCCGAACGCTCACTCAGTGGAAAGCGTTGAGTGAGAGACATGACGTAAAGTCGCGTATGGCATTACATTTCGAGACGGCACAACTCACTTCTCAGGAAACTGTAATACATGAGCGTCATTCACGCCGAGAGCCGTGGTAGCTCAGATGGTTAGCGCTCGCTGTAAATTTCACAAACCGCGAGCAACCCGGGTTCGATCTCGCCGGCACCAATGAAATTGTTAACTGCAATTTTAAGTGCTGATTTACCACGTGCTCGGCGGTGAAGGAAAACATCGTAAAGAATCCTGCATGTCTGAGAAATAATAAAAAACATTTGAAGACATCTGAAGTTCGCCATTACGCATTGGGGCAGCGTGGCGGTAATTTCCTTGCCCTAAAAAAACCCTCTCAGAAATGAGGGGAGGCCTGTGCCCAGCAGTGGGACGCATATAGGCTGTAACTTTTTTTTTACATTCACGCCGAAAGTTCTGAGGTCTTATCTTGATAGTGTAGTGTTGCTGTATGTAATATAAATTTTTATTCCGCTAGCTGAAATCTTATCAAAAATAAAGCATATGAATTCGTCAGTATTAAAACGTTTAGCTTTGAAAGTTCTAAATGTATATATGTTATATGCATAAGAAACCCATTTTTTACAGTATAAGGGTGACAAGTGAGTACACAGTCTCTCTAATGGTAAGTGTATCCCATTGCCCATATCTTTGATACCTATGTATACTTCATTAAGTATAAAAATTTGTTTAAAACTATCACAGAATACGAGACTAAAACACCAGAACGATGCTATTGTATTCTTTATAGTGACTAAGAATTGGAAACCCTTTTTTAGATCAAGAGACATTCCATCTCAGTCACCAGAGATGACAACGCAAGTAACGGTCGCCTTGCAATGTTTGATAGCAGATACATAAACTACAATGCCGCTGAGATTTAGAGACTTCCGGGTGCTCGTTTTAATGACCCTAGTCCTCCGCGTGACGGTAGAGTAAATGATCAGACCACCAAGTTAGGAGGAACTGGAGGAAGAGTTTCTCTCTTCTAAGTGAACCCACCAACGATGAGTCTATGCTAGTGAGACGGCGGATAGAAAAAAAACAAATGAATGTAAATCTGCTATTTTTGCACTAAATTTTTCCCAATAATATTGACTCACATTGCAAAGAGAAGCATATTAATAGTTTTATATACATTTTTAATTTACGTAATATAATTTATAACATATTTCGAGTACGAATTTCGGATTTTATTTTTTAATTATATAGAAACCCAGGTTTTAAGGATAAAATGCAAGGTAACATGGTATAATAGAAAATATAGCCCGAAGAGACGATATTTACTGACAAATTAGGCTGAAAAAGCCTTCTGTAATTAAAAAATCGGGCGACATTGGGTGGGATTAGAGAGGGTCTAAAATGCTTGTATATGCTATTCCAGTATATATTGTGTGCTATGTATATATATGATGTAAGTATGTATGTAGCCAATTAAATGTTATTTAATTCATCCAATTGGATATTATTAGAGCGTTCTATTAAAAGCCACCGTAGAAGTACAAGAGTAAGTAATACATAGTATATATAACATAGCCTGATAGAATTTGTTTTGTGTGTATTTATATATTCAGATTATTTCAATATACTGAGTTCTTGATATATGTAATATAAAATTAGTATTTTATTTTTTCTCTCTCAATATCACATTAGCCAAATAAATAAATAATGTTCCGTTCTTACAATACGCAGAAAAGTAATTCATTTTAAATTTGTACCTCGCATCTGCTTTCTCATACAATTTGAGTTTTCTGGAGACCGTAATGGAGGAAGACATTCGTTTGATTACAATAAAGAGTTTCATTACAGCTGCTGTACAGACGGCCAGATACTGACATAGAAATAAGTTTTCGCCGAGTTAAGACTCATGAATATTTATCTCGCTTCCTTGCGGGAAGTATAAACTTTTGAACGTTTCCCACTTGATCAAACTTTACTCTTAGGGCGGCTTGGGGGGACTGCGTGATCCAGCAGTTTTATAGCCTTACTCAAAAATGCACAACTTTTTAGCATTTCTACAGAATTTGCTATTGACAATACCTAAAGTATAAGTCTGTTTCAACTTACTTTTTCTTTCTGACAAACGTTTTTTAAAACAAAATTGTTTTCAATATATATGCCTTCTTACTATGGTGTTTTCTCACGGCACGTGATTTGAAAGGCCGATTTGTACGAGCAAGCACATGCCACGGGTGATACGACGCTACCTGTTCTCATGACGTGGCGCGGCTCGCGTTACCACCATCATAATAAACCAAGGCACTTTAGTTTTATAAACCTAGTTCGTTTTCCTATATATTAAAAAGAATGTCAATTCTTTCATTACTTATTGGTTTGGTTACAGTTAAGGAAGTGTACTTCACGAACGCACGAGTTGATGCTCAATTAATGTAACGATGTTCACCCGCGACACCGAGTTGTTACGAGCCTTTGAAATTACTGACAACGTCGCAACTTGTGATATACGTACCGTGAAAAGTCACAATTATAATTATAATACCCATTCGTAAATGTTAAATTATGCATTTATACGATAAAAACTATCGTGTAAAAAAGGAAACAATTGCAACTAATTTTGAATGTAGACCCGTCAAGCAACCATCGCAGAAACGCAATGCTGCAGAACGTAACAAACATCAATACGACTATCGTCGGGCTTATACCATTCCAAGGTCCCCCATGCAATCTCAGCAGACATCACCGCTTGCATACCTTCATCGACCAGAATCACAAGATGCATCAAATCAGGCGCAGCACACCCGCAGACCCATCACCGGACGCAAATACAACAAGTAACAGTAAGCATCAATGCAACTATCATACGGATGGCGCCCCCTCACAACATATCCACATGATCCCTATCAACTTTGGTAACAAAATCGGTTCTGTTGTTAATTAAAAATACCACCAACGTATCACAGTAGCACGCTACTAAGACATCAGTAGCCAAAACTTCACGTATCATAGCGCTATTGCACTAAGACATGGAGTTGAGTATATACTTGCTGCACTTAAGAGTATTATCAAACACACTCACCATTATCCGAAAGATCCGCCGACGTATCATAACGCTATGCGCTATGACGTCACCCACAAACGGTAGGGTGTGCAATGTCCACTGGTAAGTTGTATCGATACAGCAAACCCGCGTACCATCGGCACTAAGATGATATGTCTAGGACACATCGGTTAGTGAGTCCAAGTTTACCTCGGTCTCGCACGCTGTGAAGCAATCTACACGCTACTATAATAATCCTTTTCAAGTCAATATGTTTAAGAGCTTTCATATATTTGCTTTATTTCATAGACCTTACTATTATATGTCTTTTGCATATGGGACTTCAAATCATAACTCTGCTATCATAATGCTTAGACATCATAGAGACCTTCTATATTAATGATTTAGTTCCATAGACCTTACTATCATAAGTCCCTAATACAGGACCATACATTTTACAACAGTACTAGGAGCAGTCGATCAGCCGACCACCCCATATATATGTACAACCATGGGTATGTATCTCCGACAAGTCCATATAATAAGCAATCATTACATGAAACCCTCCAGTAATAGAAATACAGTCTCATTAACTAAAAAAAATATTTGACCCATTTTTCAATTACATATATTACAAATGTAATTTATCCTTATTATTGGAATATAATTGTTTTGTACTTCTATTATTTATTCAATTTTGAATATTTTAAGCACAGTTTAAATAAATTAAAAGGTTATTAAAGACAATATTAAGCCTTTATTATACTATAATAATATTCGAATTGAATATATTTAAATTTTATGCTTATTAACGCATATTAATTGTTCAAATTATAATATATATGATATTTTTAATGTCTCTTTATTGAATTTAATTATAATTTATTGAATTTAATACAGGTAATAATAATAATAAGCCGTCACACTTGGTAGGCGGGTTTGTAACAGCAGTTTTATATTATTTTGAGTTGTAATCAGCAAGGTGCTGCTACTTACCACCTGTTCCAATTTCTTGCCCTTGACGACACCTACGTTATTTATTTATTTATTAACACTATTATTTATAATTTCTAAGGTTTCAGTTACCTACCGTCGCCTCTTACGACATACATGAGACGATATGGGGTAATGGATAGTTTTATAGCGCCACCACACAGTTAATTATGTGTGTATTAAATGACGGCGTATTAAATGAATGTTTAAGTGAATTGTTGTGAATATTATATTCGAACATCTTATTTGCCATATATAAAAAACAATCACTCTAAAAATGTAAATGACGCATTCCATCAATTAAATTTTAGGGCAAAAACTATTACTTGTAAAAAACAAATAAACTAGCTTTTGCCCGCGACTTCGTCCGCATAGAAAAAAATGACTTTTAATTGGTTTTTTACGTTATTAATTTTGTTATAACATATAAATTATTATTTAAAAATGTTTGAATACTTATAAAGTATAACAATATTTATTATAGTGTAGGGATTTAAAGGTTAAATAAACATGAGAATAAAATAAAATTTTGTTAAATTTTATGAACACAAAGCTCGGCCTTTGATTTGGTGAAAGTGACACTGGGGTATTATCTTTTTACCAGATGGACCATGTATCATATTACTTACTTATCTTCACGCACAATCCCTGACGGGGTAGCCAGAGAGAACAGATCGCCAAGTGTCACGATCCTTACATACCTCTTTCGATTCATTATCTTCTTCATACATGCATGTCTAGGTATCCGAGTACTCTTGACCCTACCCTCTTCGAGCAATTTGCTCACATGGTCTTCGAAAGTTAGTCTCGGTCTACCTCGACACCTTATGTATCATATTGTTTTCAAATATATCGTATAAAATAGTATCTTCATTTTTTCATTGATCTTCTTCAATAGGATTTGGTACCTTAGCATATATAAGTTCATCCACCATGTCAGGAGAAATGCGGTTGACCATCCACAACTATATGTGTATGCGAAGAAGACCTCATTTCTATAATTTGGTAGGAAACATGAAAAAAATATTGTTCATTTGTTTATAATTACCATTATTTTCTTAACTTTGAGTTGAAAAACCCTGGCTATTATGTCGTGTCTATCATAACTTTTTTGCCCAGGCAAAAGCATCTCTAAGTTAATTAGCGGTCAGCCGCCGCAGAGTCTACATCACCTGAAGATGACTCGTGTAGAGGCGAAACACGTGTCGTATTGCCGTCAGTGGTTTGCCTTTCTTAGTGTAGTGGTAGTGACGGAGATAGTGCACGCAATTGAAAGAGGGCGGGAGGTGTTCTTCAAACTAGGTAAAACACATCATTTTATTTTATCGAGCGGATATAGGCGAGGTAATATTTACCAATTTTAATATAATGGACTTCCGCAAAGTAACACCTGATTCTATTAATTCCATCGAGGATTGCAAGTAAATATTATAAAGAGATCGAGACGACCGTGGTGGCGCACATACATACGTCATGGCGTCTTATGTCTGCTCATGCATATACCGTGGCCCGCCAGTAAAAGAAGAAGGCAGCACCACCTTTTGACCCAGCTGATTAGCATCAACATCTGGTCTCCCTATCGCATCTTGAAATTGTATAACTGTCCGCTCGAAGCTTGATTTTCGCAAACATGTCAACTAAAAACTGGCTGAACAGCGAACGAAAACATAGCAGATGATTATCTTCTCCCTTCCTAATCATTATACGGTAAGAAAAAAAAACTTGCAGCAGATACTATATTTTTAAGCGGTTGTTTGGTCTTAGGAACGCACTGGGGTATAGAAATGGTGGAGTATTCGTCCTCGTCGTAGCAAAACAAAAGCGGGTACTGTAATACATCGTATGGGCGATATATTTCAAATAATCGATGCAATGTGTTATCATGGCTCTCAATCACAATATCCCGCTTAGAAAAGTTCTGTCCAACAATAACTAAAGCATCGAATAAAATCTTTTTTACGGATTCTATCGCCTTTAATTAACTTATTTCTTATTGATTCGCGACGTTTCGGGTACTTTACAGCACCCATGGTCACGGGGGACTGAGGTGAAAAAATACTATGAAATTTAAAATAAATATAACGTAATAATAAAAACATACACATTTCAAAAGAAAAAATATTATGTAACTTATGATAAACAAAAAACGAAATTAAATAAGAGATTTTTTTAACTTCATCCTTGAATACATATTATATTAATACTAGAAGAAGAAAACCTAACAAACTAACTACAATACCAAACAAACAAGGTAAAAACGGAACGTTATTTTGAACTATAGACTGTAAACACTGTAGGCACATGATAACGGCATAATACTGAATTTGAAAAAAAAAACAAAATTTATGCATTTACATTCTCCATACAACAGGCTAGCTAAAAATGTACGCTATGAAGAAATTTTATAATAGTTATATTAATTAGTAATATTTGTTAATTGTTACAAATATTTAGGATTATTGGTAGATAGTAGTTTTAATTGGAAATTACAAATTGAAGAAGAGCGTTTAAAATTAAGATCCATTTTAGGCAAACTCTATCAAATGCGAAAAGTAGTAAGGAAATATGTTCTATTAGTGGTTTACTATGCATTAATTGAGTCTTTAATTACACAATAAGACCATAGCTATGGTCTTATTGTGTAATTAAAGCCGTACATTTAGTACCTATATAAAACAGGTGAAAAGCCTACAAATACGCATAATATTTTTTTTTATAAATTCAAAAGACAGAAAACAAAACATTATTATACTGACGAATATAAAGTACCTATTATTAACACTTACAACACGCGTAAGGTAAGGGAAAAAAAAACTTGAAGGGCCTAGTGCAAATAACTATTATAGACAGCGCTTGAATAAATACATTGTACACAGAATCTATTACAAAATAAAAATAAAAATAAATTAAACAAAAACTTATTAAAATCCTCTCTGAAAAGGACATTATTAGCAGACCTATAACACATTACATATTGTTGCATACATTTATTAATCGCTTTTTATGTTTGATTTATTTGATTTGTTTATTGCTTTTGTTGTTTATTTTTTTTTATAATTTATAAATATTTATGAACTTGTAGTAGGTAACTTTGATATAACTATCTTTTATTTTCTTTTTGTGTTTTGTAATTAATTGTATTTGTATAGGTGATGGTGCATAATAATATATAGTTTTAAGAGCGACCGGCCGCATCTAACTCAGAGAAACCGCTATATGTAGAGTGTTTTGTTCTTTTCTCCCATGATTGTTGCCATGACGGTCATGAGACATAACAGCAAATTTATCCAAATTAATCGTCACATGACGTACAATTTCTTTACGAATTAGCGTTCTTGTGTGCCTACAACAAATAAGAAAGCTTACGGAAAAGGCATGCGCCATCCCCCACTGTTGGTACAATAGTAAGGTTTATTAATTTCCCATTGATAATAACCAACTCTGCTCCCATTTCTAAAAACAGACGCAGACAAATCTATAAATAAAAGAAATTTGCGAAAAACAATACACATTAAATTAAACTTGTAAGACAAACTACTACCTACTTAAATATCTATATTAAAAAGAAAAGGAAAACTATATTATTACACAACAAATCTAACACATATTTTTACGATTAAAACTAAAAACCTATATTAAACACTAACAAACCAAACTCAAAGAATGTTATTTAATTATTATAACAACGAATTAAAAACAACTTAAATTTCATTCAAAATATTCTAATGAAATAGTAAAAATGAACTTACAAACAAATTATACAGCAATTGCAAACATTCGCTTAGTAGGTAATCTCAGAGATTTCCAAGGAATTTTCGAAGGAAAATCAAGGTATAAGGTAAGTTTTACATTCAAATAATCCAAGAAAAATAAAATTGAAATTTAGAGTTCTAATCCGATTTAAATATACTTTTATATGTGACATTCCAATTTCAAAGAGTATTGCATTGCACCGAGCTTTTATGTGAGTTCAACCTTTTGAGTTTTCAAACATGTGTCTAAAGTATAATTTAAATCAAAAGCACTAAGGAGTATTGATATCAACTTCGATGCAAATCACCCCTAAAATAACTTTCCACCCCTTTTTAACCCCGTTAGGTGATGAGTTTAGATAAAATACGAAACACGTCTTCAATCAATTCTGTTAAAGAATGTTTATGTAAAATTTGAAGTAGATTGGACAAAGGAATCGCGTTGTCCCATACAAACTTTGCCCCCGTTTTTAAACCCGTTAGGGGTAGAATTTAGGAAAATCCTTTCTTATCGGATGCCCACGTCATACAAAAAACACACTTTCCAAGTTTCGGGTCTCTATGGTTAGCGGTTTATGCCGTGCGTTGATCCGTCAGTCAGTCATTCAGGACAAAGCATTTTATGTATATGTATGTATGAATGAAATGATAGGACGTTTGACGATCTCTCTAAAAAGGACGCCCGTGATTGAGCACAATGTAGCAGATTATTTAAAAGAACAGACTCTCGGTGGCGATAAATGCTTTGAAGAGGAAGAATTATATAGTCGTATTATTTTGCTCGAAAGCACGCGATAATATTTTACCCCAGTTTCTGAAAGGGAGATCATCGAAAATCATAGGCTGTTAAATTACTGTTCAACTGAATTTTGGAAAGCAAAGAAATTTATTATAAATATATGATATCAATTACATGAAATAAAAATGACAAATTACTAGTCATTGATTAAATAATCTTCTTTTACTTTCTTATTCTCAGAAGCAGATTAACTCATTTTAATTCACCAAATTAATGCAAAAGGGTATAAAAGTATTGACAGATAAAAGCTTGATCATTATACTACGGCAAATACTTCTATTATGGGTGTTTATTTCCAAAGTTTACACATAATTACTTCTTGTCAGAATAAATAAAAATAAACATAGTGTATTGTAAGGAATAAAGGTATAAAATAAAAGAACTCGTTCTAGGTGTACAAAGTACGGCTTAGGCAACTAAGGAGGATCAGTCAGTAATTCTACAAGTCTCACCGTCGTTATTATGTCCATTGGGCGTACCTTTGGTAAATGTAAAGA